>CAWUFW010000150.1:4802500-5330000 GCA_963921515.1 Calotriton arnoldi | reverse complement strand
TCTCTCTCTGGGTCTCTCTCTCTGGGTCTCTCTCTCTGGGTCTCTCTCTCTGGGTCTCTCTCTCTCTCTCTGGGTCTCTCTCTCTCTCTCTCTCTGTCTCTCTCTCTCTCTCTGGGTCTCTCTCTCTGGGTCTCTCTCTCTCTGGGTCTCTCTCTCTCTGGGTCTCTCTCTCTCTGGGTCTCTCTCTCTCTCTCTGGGTCTCTCTCTCTGGTCTCTCTCTCTGGGTCTCTCTCTCTGGCTCTCTCTCTCTCTGGTCTCTCTCTCTGGGTCTCTCTCTCTGGGTCTCTCTCTCTGGGTCTCTCTCTCTGTCTCTCTCTCTGGGCTCTCTCTCTCTCTCTCTGGGTCTCTCTCTCTCTCTGGGTCTCTCTCTCTCTCTGGGTCTCTCTCTCTGGGTCTCTCTCTCTCTCTCTGGGTCTCTCTCTCTCTCTCTGGGTCTCTCTCTCTCTCTCTGGGTCTCTCTCTCTCTCTGGGTCTCTCTCTCTCTCTCTGGTCTCTCTCTCTCTCTCTCTGGGTCTCTCTCTCTCTCTCTCTGGGTCTCTCTCTCTCTCTCTCTCTGGGTCTCTCTCTCTCTCTCTGGGTCTCTCTCTCTCTCTCTCTGGGTCTCTCTCTCTCTCTCTGGGTCTCTCTCTCTCTCTCTGGGTCTCTCTCTCTCTCTCTCTGGGTCTCTCTCTCTGGGTCTCTCTCTCT
The DNA here is from genome assembly GCA_963921515.1 of Calotriton arnoldi. NCBI lineage: Eukaryota > Metazoa > Chordata > Amphibia > Caudata > Salamandridae > Calotriton > Calotriton arnoldi. The sequence goes on along the minus strand of CAWUFW010000150.1, from coordinate 5,329,313 downwards.
CTCTCTGGGTCTCTCTCTCTCTCTCTGGGTCTCTCTCTCTCTCTCTCTGGGTCTCTCTCTCTCTCTGGGTCTCTCTCTCTCTGGGTCTCTCTCTCTCTCTCTCTGTCTCTCTCTCTCTCTCTGTCTCTCTCTCTCTCTCTCTCTGGGTCTCTCTCTCTCTCTCTCTGGGTCTCTCTCTCTCTCTCTGGGTGTCTCTCTCTCTCTCTCTCTGGGTCTCTCTCTCTCTCTCTCTCTCTGGGTCTCTCTCTCTCTCTCTCTGGGTCTCTCTCTGGTCTCTCTCTCTGGGTCTCTCTCTCTCTCTCTGGGTCTCTCTCTCTCTCTCTGGGTCTCTCTCTCTCTCTCTCTGGGTCTCTCTCTCTCTCTCTCTCTGGGTCTCTCTCTCTGGTCTCTCTCTCTCTCTGGGTCTCTCTCTCTCTCTCTCTGGGTCTCTCTCTCTCTGGGTCTCTCTCTCTCTGGGTCTCTCTCTCTCTGGGTCTCTCTCTCTCTCTCTCTCTGGGTCTCTCTCTCTCTCTCTGGGTCTCTCTCTCTCTCTCTCTGGGTCTCTCTCTCTCTCTCTCTCTCTCTCTCTCTGTGTCTCTCTCTCTCTCTCTGGGTCTCTCTCTCTCTCTCTGGGTCTCTCTCTCTGGGTCTCTCTCTCTCTCTCTGGGTCTCTCTCTCTCTCTGGGTCTCTCTCTCTGGGTCTCTCTCTCTCTCTCTCTGGGTCTCTCTCTCTCTCTCTCTGGGTCTCTCTCTCTCTCTCTCTCTGGGTCTCTCTCTCTCTCTCTGTGGTCTCTCTCTCTCTCTCTGGGTCTCTCTCTCTCTGGGTCTCTCTCTCTCTCTCTGGGTCTCTCTCTCTCTCTCTCTGGGTCTCTCTCTCTCTCTCTGGGTCTCTCTCTCTCTGGGTCTCTCTCTGGGTCTCTCTCTGTGTCTCTCTCTGTGTCTCTCTCTGTGTCTCTCTGTGTCTCTCTCTGTGTCTCTCTCTGTGTCTCTCTCTGTGTCTCTCTCTGTCTCTCTCTCTGTGTGTCTGTGTCTCTCTCTGTGTCTCTCTGTCTCTGTCTGTGTCTGTGTCTCTGTCTGTGTCTGTGTCTCTGTCTCTGTCTGTGTCTGTGTCTCTGTCTGTGTCTCTGTCTGTGTCTCTGTCTGTGTCTGTGTCTGTGTCTCTGTCTGTGTCTCTGTCTCTGTCTGTGTCTGTGTCTCTGTCTCTGTCTGTGTCTCTGTCTGTGTCTCTGTCTGTGTCTCTGTCTGTGTCTCTGTCTGTGTCTCTGTCTGTGTCTCTGTCTGTGTCTGTGTCTGTGTCTCTCTGTGTGTCTCTCTCTCTGTGTCTCTCTCTCTGTGTCTCTCTCTCTGTGTCTGTCTCTGTGTGTCTGTCTCTGTGTCTCTCTCTGTGTGTCTCTCTCTCTGTGTCTGTCTCTGTGTGTGTCTCTGTCTCTGTGTGTCTGTCTCTGTGTGTCTGTCTCTGTGTGTCTGTCTCTGTGTGTCTGTCTCTGTGTGTCTGTCTCTGTGTGTCTGTCTCTGTGTGTCTGTCTCTGTGTGTCTGTCTCTGTGTGTCTGTCTCTGTGTGTCTGTCTCTGTGTGTCTGTCTCTGTGTGTCTGTCTCTGTGTGTCTGTCTCTGTGTGTCTGTCTCTGTGTGTCTGTCTCTGTGTGTCTGTCTCTGTGTGTCTGTCTCTGTGTGTCTGTCTCTGTGTGTCTGTCTCTGTGTGTCTGTGTGTCTGTGTCTCTCTCTGTGTCTGTGTCTCTCTGTGTCTGTGTCTCTCTGTGTGTGTCTCTCTCTGTGTGTGTCTCTCTCTGTGTGTGTCTCTCTCTGTGTGTGTCTCTCTCTGTGTGTGTCTCTCTCTGTGTGTGTCTCTCTGTGTGTGTCTCTCTCTGTGTGTGTCTCTCTCTGTGTGTGTCTCTGTGTGTGTCTCTCTCTGTGTGTCTCTCTCTGTGTGTCTCTCTCTGTGTGTCTCTCTCTGTGTGTCTCTCTCTGTGTGTCTCTCTCTGTGTCTGTGACTCTCTCTGTGTGTCTGTGTCTCTCTCTGTGTGTCTGTGTCTCTCTCTGTGTGTCTGTGTCTCTCTCTGTGTGTCTGTGTCTCTCTCTGTGTGTCTGTGTCTCTCTCTGTGTGTCTGTGTCTCTCTCTGTGTGTCTGTGTCTCTCTCTGTGTGTCTGTGTCTCTCTCTGTGTGTCTGTGTCTCTCTCTGTGTGTCTGTGTCTCTCTCTGTGTGTCTGTGTCTCTCTCTGTGTGTCTGTGTCTCTCTCTGTGTGTCTGTGTCTCTCTCTGTGTGTCTGTGTCTCTCTCTGTGTGTCTGTGTCTCTCTCTGTGTGTCTGTGTCTCTCTCTGTGTGTCTGTGTCTCTCTCTGTGTGTCTGTCTCTCTCTCTGTGTGTCTGTCTCTCTCTCTGTGTGTCTGTCTCTCTCTCTGTGTGTCTGTCTCTCTCTCTGTGTGTCTGTCTCTCTCTTTTTTTGGTGCATAGTGAAGTGTCGACATGGCACACATCCTTGTGTGCCATGCCTACTGCCTATGGTATAGGTAAGCACCCCTCTAGCTGGGTGCACTATACCACTGGTGAGGGTACAGCTGCATGAGCACTGTACCCCATACAGTGTAAGTCCTTCTTAGACATTGTAAGTGCAGTAAAGCCATAAAGAGTATATGGTCTGGGAGTTTGTCATTACGAACTCCACCGCACCATAATGGCTTAACTGAATCCTGGGAAGTTTGGTAGCAAACGTCTCAGCTCATTAAACCCACACTGATGCCAGTGTGGGACTTAATGCCAAATGCACTCAGAGGGCAGCTTAGAGGTGCCCCCTGAAAAACGACCTATTCTAGTGGCTGCTCACCAGCTGCCACCCCCAGACATGTTTCTGGACCCCTGGGTCGAGAGCCTCCCGCTCTTGGGTTCCTGACACAAAGCACATCCTGGGCAGAGGTGCCAAGCCTCCTCCCCCAGAATGGGCAGGGTCCACGAAGGGGAAGCTTCAAAGGCTCGCTGCCTTTCTGAGCTGAGCCAGCCATTTGCTGCTCCCAGCAACTGGCCCCCAGCGGTTCTAACCCCCACTTTGGGAGGGAGAATCAGCAGGAAAAACAAGATAGGAGTATAGGTGTAACCACTTTTGGCAACCCCACCCCTCAGGTGGGGAGGCGAGGTGAAGCACAACTCTCGGACCCCACTATCTTGAAGATGGGGGAACCCAGCCAACCACAGTGAGGCTTATGCCCCCCTCCCACTGGAGGGTGGCATAATAGGGGGTGTTCCAACCCCAAGGAAGGGACGCATTGGTCTCTACCTGTACCTACCTGAAATGCCCCTAAATGTAGTATTTAGGGGCGACCCCGAACATAGCCGCCTTAGACAAACAAGAAAAAGGACCAAAGAGCCGTGCTGAAGAAAGAAGGAGGAGGACACCAACTGCCTTAACCCCAGCCCTACCAACCTATCCTGACCTCGACCTGCTCCAACGGAATCCCAGTGTGTCCTGCAGCCAGCAGCCCCCCAGAAGCCAAAGGAACTGCCCTGCCTTCTCAACAAAGAATTTGTCTCCAGTGAGCACCGGACTTGCTCAAGAACCAGACTCTGGCCAAATCCGCAAGTCTGCACCAGACGCCCACGGCAGAGTTAGAGTGGCCCAACACCATGAGGAGGTCCCCCCCAGTGAATTCGACCTGGGATCTGGTGATCCCTGACTTACCTCAAGGCTCCCACCGACACCTGCAGCCTCTATCTGGAGGGCCCCCCCGACCGGAGCTGGTTAGGATATCCGACACCTAAAGAAACCCCTGCACCCGACCCCCCCCCCCCGCCCTTGGGTGGCCCAGCCGACTGTGTCCAGGTCTCCCCCGGCATCCCAACTTACCTCTCCAACCGGTGGTCGCCTCCAGAAAGTCTTTGTGCCCGAGCCTGCAGTCTTTGTTCCGACAGGAGATCTCCCATGGAAACAAGAGGGCACCCGACGCCAAACCAGCACCCTTCACCCGGCTGCCCTAGTGCTGTTGAGGGTGCTCTCTGAGTGCATCCTTGACCCTGGGGGAACCCTTGTTCTAACCCCAGAAACTCAACCCTCAAGACCGTTTACTTACCTGAAAACCGATAACCATATTTTGCTCAATAGGATTGCATTGACTGTTTTTCTACGAAAAAGTGGAGTTGTGTTTGTATGGGAACCTAAGTAACTGTGTTTTATTGCAAAAGTAATTTAAAAGTAATCACAAAGTAATCCAAAAGTAATTACAACTGTTTTTAAGCCTTGTACAAACCCAAATTCATTCAGTTGCATATTCTTATCAACCTGTCTGTGAAAGTACAATTTTACTTACCTGTACCAAGTCCTGCTTGGTTCTAAAAATACAACAAAAGAAGTATTTTTATACAAACAATTGGTCTGAGTTCAGTCTTTGAGTGTGTGCTATCATTTCTTGCCGGAGTCTGTACAACAAATGCTTAATACTACCCTCTGATAAAGCCTTACAGCTCGCCCACAGTACCACAAATAGAGAGTAAGGTATTATCTACTTTTACCTCTGCCTACCTTTGGGGATCCACTGGACTCTGCACACTATACCTTAATTTTGTATAGTATATACAGATAAGGGTTCACATTTCGAGCCGATGAACTTTCTGATGAAATGTTGTTTTTCTAATAGTAATCACACCAGTGAGGGTTAGGTTAGGTGTGATTCAGGTGTTGGTGCACAAACCATTTACAGCATTTACAGTGTGTCATTAAGATATCACCCATCCTCAGAAATCACCCATCCTCCTTAACCTTGAAGTTCTATATTAATTAGACTATGAACCTACTGACTTTGTTCCGAAATCCCAAGACTTAAGCAGAGCAAGCTCTTCAGATTTTGGACATGAGGAAAGCACTGAAGTTCCCCTTGATAAATAAAGACATCAGGAGACCCAGAAAATTGTTGGTCTCTGGAGCTCAAGACAGTGTGGGCAGCCATCACATTCCAGCCCTGATGGCTCCCGCTTACCAGCAGGTGATGCTGTGAACACCCACTGCAGTGTGTACCAAGCTATGTAAGGCAGAAGCTCCCAGTTGCCACAATTTATTCTAGCCCACCATTACACTGCACAGAGCAGAGCAGAGGCACAGTTCCACAACAGCAATCCTCATGCTCAGCAGTTTTTACACTGGGACACATCACCAGTAGGCCTCAGCAGCATTACATGACATCTGGGCTCAATAGACATTCAAAACGTTTCAGAGAGTGGCCACTGACCTCCAAGCCAAGGCTATGAGATGACTGATCATGGCGACAGCATAATTCTAGTCAAAGGCACAGGTCCGTTTGCCGGTAGCACAGAGGAGAGCCTGCCTATGGCTCTACTCTTTAAAAGAGCAGTCTGTTCACCTGACTAGAGCCTGTCGGTTTCATTTCTGAGATGTAAATGAATGATGTCTGTGCATGCCTGTTTGTGCATCTCACAAATAGACTGGTGAAGGTTGATGTCCACTGGATCCCACTGGGGTGTGCTGCACGTTTTCACCTTTGTGCTTTGCTGTTGGTCAATATTGGACATTCCAGCCTGCACATACGTATATACACACAAACACATGGCTGTCCTGAAAGCAGTTTACTTGGTGTATGGCTGAAGTCTCCAACCCATTCCATTTGCCTGTATCTTAGGTGTCCTCTGCCTCAAGGAAAGTTACTGCTCCCTCATTACCAATGATGTGGCCTCTCTCCCAAGAGAAGAGACTACAAACAGAGGCAAAGATGCATGAAACCTGCACCAGCTCAAACTGGTTTTGTTGTAGACTTTGGGCAGGAAGCCTGGAAATCGAGATGTGGGCTAGTGGGCAAGCTTTTGACTAGGGAACCTGTGTTCAGGAGTTCTAATGTTAACACTACCAACTGATTGAAAACTCTGATTCTGAGCAAACCACTTCATCTCCCTGTGCTTAGAATTGTAAAGAAGTATGGAATGTCATTATTGCAGCAATGCAAATCTACATTCATACAAACAAACAAGTGTGGCTGGCTACTACAGGAAAATGCTCCTTGAGGTTTGTTTGCAGGAGCAATCAACCTTAAAGGCTGCAGATCCTGTGGTTGGCTCAAGTAGCCCACCTCAGCAATTAAAGGAGTGTAAGTACTGAACCCCCTCAGCCAGTACTGGGTTTATCTTGTCAAGACAAGACCGATGAAGATAATTGCCCAAAAGAGGAATTTCTGCATGGTTGATATTCTTCCTTCAGAGAGTGCCAAAATCTGGGAAAGCTCGTGGAGTCACCTAGTTGCTAGAATGAAGACACAAAGGAGACCTACCTGACTTCAAGAGGAGCTGGATTGTCTTTTCCAGGAGACAATCTGATCAGAAGGAAGACAATACAAGTGTGTCGCCTAAACACTTTACTTACCTAAGATATTGCTTTTTCTGGTTGATACTTTTAACTGTGGAGTCCTCTCGTTCTAAATTTCCCAGGTAGATTTTTTTCATGCAACAGCACCAGCTCTGCCAGGTGCAGTTCTGCCCCCCCTGCAGGAGAGACGCAGAACCGCATATAGGCAAACCCTGCATATGGACATTAGTTTCACATGCAACTTTCAGGCACTCAGATGTGGAGTGACTAACAAAATGGGTGACAGTGAGTTCAAGCTAAACTGAGACCATATGATTTAACAGAAGGGGGCACTGAGCATTCTGCAGTTAGAAAGAGTTTGCACCAGAAGGAGCGCTATAGAAGGTAACCAACTTATTGTTCTGATGGATACTTCTTACTGCAGATTACTCACATTTTGAATAGATATGAAAGCATTACTCACACATAGGTGGTAGGTTTGGGGAGTAGACTCATACCACGAAGTCCTGCGTACCAAACGGTCAAATAACCCTCCCTACGGACCTGAGAATCGAGACAGTAGTGTCTGGAAAAGAAAAGTATGGGTAGAAACTCATCTGGCAACCTGGCAGATATCAAACACAGGAATGCCCCTACAAAAGGGCATAGTTGTGGGCTTTGTGTTAGAATAGTAAGCCCTTAAGCTTCAGGCAGCTCCCTCTTGCAAATGAATATCAGTTAAATATATAGAATGATGCCTAGGCAAAGTCTGTTTCTGGACCACCCTTCTTCTAACAGTCCTGTAAATGTAGAAACTAAGTGCCTGCTTGGGATGCAGCAGGTGAAAACTGTCCTCTCTAGAGGGTGGTGGCAGTCAGAGAAAAGCAAAAAAGCATGATGAACTACTCCACATGGAAGAACAATGCTGCCTTAGGGAGGAGGGATGCGTTTGTCCAGAGCACAAATTTGTCAGAAAAGAATGCAGAGTACAGTGGATGCACACACAAAGCTTGTAGCTCACTGGTGTGATAACCTGAAGGGAATTCTAACAAGGAAGGCAATTTTAAGAGTCACCAATCTCACAGTATAACTGTGCTTGGGCTTGAAATGCATGCAGAACAAACAGTTAAGAACCAAATTAAGATCATAATGAAAGGCACAGGTGGAAACATGAACTAGCCCTTTCAAAAAAAGTATCACAACAGTCGAATAAAGAAGGCTGATTAGTGGAGCATAAAAAGGCCTCGAGGGTCAACAAGTAACCTTTAACAGTTCCCATCGCAAAACACTGCTGAGCCATGGACAACAAAAAAAAACAGAAGCAGAAACAGCTAAGCTGGAAGAGGGGAAATGTGTTGGTCCTTGCATGAACACCACCAACTTAACTTAACTTACAGGCCGGGTGTAAAGGCAGCACCGAGCCAGAATCACATCCATCACTTCAGATGGCATATCAAATCCACTCAGCTGGTTCCGCTCACAGCAGCGGCCGGCACAGGTAAACGCGGTGGGCGGGGAGACAGACGGAGGAATAGGTATAATTAAATAAATAATACATATTCTGTCGTCTGTAGACTCTCCGCCCCCGGCTGTGCCCTGCCCCACCACGCTTACCTGTGCAGACCGTTCAATCTCCACTCACGGAAGTGTAGATTGTGGGGGTTCTGAACTACAACCCTGTCCTGTTGCAGGTTTCTAGAACTTTTGGGAGCAGATCATTCTGAAGAGGAATTCAGATGGAAGACCGGTGCTCAGATCCAGCAGTCCAAAGTACTAAACTCTCTGAGCCCAGTTTGTGGATGTCAGGATTAGCTGAGCCCAGTTTTTCTTGACCTTATTCAGAACTTGAGGAATCAGTGACAGACAGTAATGTCTAGAGAATGGATGTAAAGTCTTTGGGTGGGGAGGGGTGGAATCTAGTGGTCGGGAGGTTTGTTCTAGGGTTCAAAAGTAGCAACACTGAGCGTTCTAGGAGGTAGCGAAAGATCTACCCAAGTCTTGAGCGACAACTGGGAGCAAATGTCACTCACGGTCGGGTAAGATGATACCGGCTTGTGAGAAGCTTGGTTTCTGTTGCAGTAACCCCCCCCAAACTTTTTGAAAGACTACTGATGCACTTTTGACTTGATGTGCCCTGGGTCCCTGCCAATCAGGTTTCCAGGGCCGGTGTTCTTTCCCCAAAACAAAACCCAACTGGCATCTCTGGCCACAGGACAGCCCCTGGTAATGGTACCACAGGTACCCAGGGCACTGTGACCAGGGAAGACCTCTAAGGGCTGCAGCACTTAATGTGCCACCCTTAGAGGCCCTGTACCATTACACTCTCACACTGCCTTTGCAGGCTGCGTGTTTTGGTGCAGAACAAAGTGAAGAGCCGACATGGCACACATCCCTGTGTGCCATGCCTACAAATCACTGCCCTGGCACAGATCAGTCACCCCACTAGCTGGGTGCACTATACCAGTGGTGAGGGTACAGGTGCATGAGCCCTGTACCCCTACAGTGTCTAAGTCCATTCTTAGACATTGTAAGTGCAGTGCTGCCATTAAGAGTATATGGTGCTGGGAGTTAGTCATTACGAACTCCACAGCACCATAATGGCTACACTGAAAACTGAGAAGTTTGGTATCAAACCTCTCAGCACATAAACCCACAGTGATGCCAGTGCGGGATTTAATGAAAAATGCACACAGAGGGCATCTTAGAGATGCCCCCTGAAAAACGACACCACTAGTGTCAAGGCTGAGTGGCTGCTTTCAGCTGCCACTACCAGACATGTTTCTGGACCCCTGGGTCGAGAGCCTGCTGCTCTCGGGGGCCGAAACAATGCACATCTTGGGACGAGGTACCAAGCCTTCTCCCCCCCCACCCCCCAGGATGGGCAGGGTTCACGAAGGGGAAGCTTCAAAGGCTTGCCGCCTTTGTGCGCTTCCCCAGGCCACTTGCTGCTTTTAGCAACTGGTCCCCACTGGTTCTGACCCCCACTTTGGGCGGGAGAACCGGCAGGAAAAACAAGTGAGGAGGAGAGGTGTGCCCACCTCTGCCAATGCCACCGCTCGGGTGGGGGAGGCGAGGTGAAGCACAAATTTCAGTCCCCGCCATCTTGCAGATGGGGGGGGGACTCAGCCAACCAGGGAAAGCCTTATGCCCCCTCACACTGGAGGGTGGCATAATAGGGGGTGTACCCACCCCAGGGAAGGGACCTATTGGTCCCAACCTTCTTACCTACCTGTAACGCCCCTAAATCTAGTATTTAGGGGTACCCCTGAACCTTGCTTCCTCAGACAGGAACCTGCAAGAAGAAAAGAAGGACCGAACAGCCGTGCCGAAGCTAACAAGAGGACGAGGTCCACTGACTTGGCCCCAGCCCTACCGGCCTGTCCCCACCTCGAACCTGCTCCAGCGAAATCCCGGTGTGTCCTGCAGCCAGCAACCTCGAGAAACCCAGAGGACCTGCTTCCCTTCAATTCCAAAGACTCTGTCTCCCGTGAACACCGGATTTGTTCAAACAGACTCCAGCTCCGCAAGGATCCGCGGGTCTGCACCACTCTGCACCCAAAGCCCATGGCCCGAGTGGCCCAACACCAAGAGGGGGTCCCCCCAGCGAGCCTGACCCGAGATCCGGCGACCCCTAAACTGCCTCAAGCCTCCAGCCGACACCTGCAGCCTCAAACCGGAAGGTCCCCCCAACCGCGACCCGGAGCTGGTACGGATGATCCGACCCTAAAAGGCACCCCTGCACCAGATGCCCCACGGCCGTGGGTGGCCCAACCGACGGTGTATAGCCAACCCCCAAGATCCCAACTTACCTCTTCTAGTGGTGGTCGCACCCAGAAGACCTTAGTCCCCGAGCCTGCAGTGCTTTTGCAAACCGGAGACTCCCCATTGAAAGCTACAGGGCTTCCGATGCCAAAACAGCAATCTGCACCCGGCCGCCCCAGTGCCGCTGAGGGTGCATCTTTTGTGCTGGCCTAAACCCCCATTTGCTCTGAGCTTAAGTCCAGGTGCTTTGCTCCCACAACCCAGTGGCCTGCTCGTCAGCAGCCACCAACCAGAGGCCCCCTATCCCACATTGGATAACATTGGGCCTCAACACTCTGCACCCGGCCGCCCTAGTGCCGCTGAGGGTGTAACAAGAGTGCATCCTTGACCCTGGGGGACCCCTGAGTCTAACCCCAGAATACCAACTCCCACAACAAAGTACTTACCTTTAAACCGATAACACTATTTTCCTCCATAGGATAACATTGACTGTTTTTCTTGGAAAAGTTTCTAAGTGTGGAATTGGAAAACAAAGAAATTCTTTAAAATTGAACTAACAAAAACGCTTTTACTTACCTGTTTACAGGAAATGTCCCAGTGCAGTATCTAGGTAACCTGCACTGTGTAAGAAAAGTAATCTAAAAAGTAACTTGCATGGTATTTTACTAAAAAGCCCATTCAAAGTATATGTACTGTATTTACAAAGCATTTCATTTCTCAGAAACAATACTGTAAGTCAAAACAAAGTGCATATACAATTACAATCCAACTTGTATTACAACTGTATATTTATTGCAAAGTATTTATCACTTACCTGTGTCAGGCTTGCTTGGTTCTAGTAAATAAAATAACTAAAAGAATATTTTTATACAAAACCAATTGGTCTGAATTCATTTGCGGAGTGTGTACAATAAATGCTTAACACTGTCCTCTGATAAAGCCTTACTGCTCGACCACACTACCACAAATAGTGAGGTGCTATCTACTTTACCTCTGTCTACCTTTTGGGTTCCACTGGACTCTGCACACTATACCTCACTTTGGTATAGTATTTACAGAGCCAGCTTCCTACACTGCTGAGATAGTCTGCTCTGATGCAGAAAGAGCCAGTCAGGTGATCGTCAGTCAAGGCATCTCACGTCAGTCTAGTCACTTCCAAAACTACAGTACCTTCAGGCACAGTGTACAAGGCCCTAAGCCACCCTGTTCTCAGCAGCACCACATGGCAGTAGTGTTGTCCATCAGAGCCTGAAGTGGCCTGCCCCTGATGGAGAGCAGAAAGGCTTTGAGGGTTAACTGAATAGCATTCAGCTTATGATGTTGTTGTGGTGTTTCAGATACACCTAGGACTAGGGGAGGGCAGTGAAGATTCTGCTGTATCCACCAGAAAGAGCGATACCAAATGGTCTTCAGTGCAATCAATATAAGAGCCTAAAGCTCTTTTGGGGTCCAACAAATGGAGTCTCTCCTCTTTTGAGGGCAAGACGAGACCAAGAATGTTGGGAGGATGAAGGATTATCGCATGTGAAAAGGAGTCACTACTTTCAGCAAGAAGGTTGCCCTGGTCCATAGCGCCAGTTTGTCCAAGAAAAAGGTGGTGTAAGGCAGTTGAACAGAAAGAACCTGAAGTTTACTCAAGCGACCAGCTGACGTGATCTCAACAAGACAGTCTTTATAGAGTCAAAAGACACAACGAGCAGTCTAGCATTGGCTCGAAGGAGTACACATGAAAAAAGTAGATCTCCAGCTTGCAGGACGAGTCACACTGTCGCGATTGTCGAGAGAGTTGCAAGTAGGCAGAGTTTAGTGCCAAAAGTTCACAGTTCTTCTGCAGTACTCCCCAGGTAGTGACTCTTCTTAATACTTCTCTTGATCCGTCGAATCAGAGTTCTTGGGGTCAGGGGTGCCACCTAAATACTCAATTTAGGGGTGTTAAAGGGAGTGACCGGTATTAGCCAATGGGCTGCCTACCTTTAGGGTGTCTACACCTTCTATACGAACACTTCCTGTAGGAAGTGGGCATAACCCTCACCTTTGAAGGCTAATTCCGTCCAAAACAAGATAGAGGAATCTGAAATTGCGGTGTCCACATCAGCTATTCCACCTTAGGGGTGCTGGCTTGATGTGGGACACATCTCTTAAACTTATTTATTTTCCTGCCCGTCTTGCTGCCAAAACTGGGGTTTGGCCAGTGGGGCGGGCATCTCCAGTATCTGGAGAGGCCGGGCCGCATAACAAAGGCGGCAGGTCCTTTGAAGCTTCTTACCCAGGAATGCAGATCCTGCATGGAGGAGGTGTAAACACCTCCACCCAGAGCAGGCTTTGTTTCGGACCTCAGAGCAAAAGGCTCTCACCTCAGGGGGTTAACAACGTGTCTATTGTGGCTGGCTGGCTGAGACCAGTCAGTCGACACACTAGTATTCTAAGTTTTCAGGGGGCACCTCTAAGGTGCCCTCTGGGTGCATTTACAAATCCAACACTGGCATCAGTGTGGATTTATTAATACGAGATGTTTGGTACCAAACATCTGGGGGTACAGTGAAACCATTGTAAGAAACTGGCTCTATATATACTACACCAAAATGAGGTATAGTGTGTATAGGGTCCAGGTGACTCCAAATGTAGGCAGAGGTTAAAGTTAGATAGAACCTTACTCTCTATTTGTGGTAGCTTGGTCGAGCAGTAAGGCAGTATCAGAGGACAGTGTTAAGCATTTGTTGTACAGACTCAGTCAGCAAATGAATTCACACACTCAAGAACTGAACTCTAGGCCAATTGTTTTTGTATAAAAATATATTGTCGTTTTATTTTAGAACCAAGCAAGCCTGGCACAGGTAAGCATAAAATACTTCACAGTAATAAGTTACTGAATATCTAACAGTTTGAAAATGCAATAGAAATTGTACTTTGTTTGATTTACAGGGGAGCAGAAGTTTGCAACACTTGGCAAATACGGTACATTGGAATGAATAGGCTTTGTCAGTAAATTGCAGGTAAGTTACTTTTAAGTTACTTTTTCTAACTCGGTGCTGGATGCCTAGATTCAGCACTGGGACATTTCCTGCAAACAGGTGAGAAAACACGTTTTGGTCCCACCATTTGGTGTCCTTCGTGATGTCGACGCGCTTCCTGCAGAAGCTCCCACCTTTGGTCGCCATCTTCAGATTCTTTTTTCTCTTTTCCTCCTTTTGTTGTCCGCTTTGCTTGATCCCTTTAGCTATGTATGCAATTTTAGCCTCCTTTGTCCTCATGTCTCATCTTTCTGGCGGAGGAGGGTGGGATCGCTAGTGAATCCAGAAAGTCTTCAAGCTGCAAAACTACACCGACAGGTAAGAAACTATACGTTTTGCAGCGTGAATCTTTCTGGATTCACTATGCTGTGCATAGACTTAGTAGCGGTTTTTCCCTTATTGCGGTGGCTGGGTGGAAGATGAGCATTGGTTACTGAAAATGTGTTGTAAGACCTTTTGTCCTACTTGCGCTTCCTTGTTCATTTGAATATCCACACAGTAGTGCTTAGTGAACGTGTGCACTGAAGACCATGTTGCAGCTTGGCAAATGTCTTGGATAGGTGTGTTCGCTAGAAACGCAATTGTTGCTCCCTTCTCCCTTGTTGAGTGAGCTTGAGCTGCTCCTTGTAACTGTTGTCCTGCCTGTTTGTGGCAGAGTTGAATTCTCTGCTCAATCCATCGTGCAATGGTATTCTTGGTGAATGGTCGTCCCAGAAAACTGCTGGCAAAGGAGACAAAGAACGGTTTTGTTTTCCTGCACTCCTTTGTCCTTTCCATATAGTGCATTACCGCCCTTCTGGCGTCTAGTGTGTGCAGCGCCCTTTCAGTTTGTGTGGAAGGGTTTTGGAAAAAACTCGGTATTTGGATTGTTTGGTTAATGTGGAACCGAGACACCACCTTTGGCATGAAGTGTGGGTCCGTCCTCATTACAATCCTGTCCTTGTGTATTTGTAGGTAGGGCTCTTGGAGTGTCAGCGCTTGCAACTCACTCTTCGTAGTGACGTGATAGCCACTAAGAAGGCTGTCTTTAGTGTGAGCATGTGCAGTGTAGTCTTGTGAATAGGTTCAAAGGGTGCCTTCATCAACTGAGTTAGCACTACGTTGAGGTTCCATGCTGGTGCTGGCATCCTCTTTGGGGGTGCGATTCTTTTCGCCCCTTCCAGAAATCTTTTCACAACCTGAGAGGTGAAGAAACTTTTCCCTGTCTCTCCTCTTGTGTAGGCCACTACCGCAGCCAAGTGCACCTTGAGGGATGTGTAGCCTAATCCGCTTTGCAGCAGGTGTGTTAAGTATTTTAGTACCGTTGATTCCCTTGTGATCTTTCGTTGTAGATTGTCCTTGATGCACCATTCGGAGAACCTCTTCCACTTTGCTACGTAGCACTTCCTTGTGGAAGGTCTCCTTGCCTCCCTGAGTACTGCCACGGTACTTGGTGGTAATTTGAGGTGTGCAAATTCTAAGTCTTCAGGAGCCATGCTGCTAGGCTGAGGCTCTCCGGTTCTGGGTGTAGCACCTTTCCGTTCTGCATTGCTAACAGGTCCTTTCGTCTTGGGAACCTGTGTGCCGGTTCTTGTGCCATTTCCACTATCTGTGAGAACCAGGACTGTCTGGCCCACTGAGGTGCTATCAGTATTAGTGTCATGTTACTGATTCTGCGTTTGCCGAGTACCCTGTGTATGAGTGGTATCGGGGGGGGGAAAAGCGTATGCAAATGTCTTTGACCAATCTATCCATAGCGCATTCCCTTGTGACCAACGGTCTGGTTGTCTGGATGCGTAGTGTTGGCATTTTGCATTCTGGTGTGTTGCAAATAGGTCTATTTGCGGTGTACCCCATTTCTGGAATAGCTTCTGTTTCCTGTTGATTGAGCTCCCACTCGTGGGATACCGACGTCTGCCTGCTGAGTCGGTCTGCTTCCCACATTGTCCTTCCCCGGGAGATGTATTGCCAGTAGGTCTATTTTTAGCGGGATGGCCCATTTCCATATTTCCTGTGCTAGCCCTGATAGTGCCACTGAATGTGTTCCTCCTTGTTTGTTGATGTAGAACATGGTGGTTGTGTTGTCTGTTTGGATCAACACCCTGTTTCCGTACAGCTGTTTCTGAAAGGCTTTTAAGGCTAGGAATACAGTCTTAAGCTCCAGGTAGTTGATGTGTCTGACCGCATCTTGCTGTGACCATAGACTCCTCACCCTGAGCTTGTTCATGTGTGCGCCCCACCCCAGCTGGGAGGCGTCAGTTGTGATGGTCACTGTTGGAGTTGGTTGTGTGAATGGCTTCCCCTGTGATATGTTTTCCTTGTGCCACCACGCTATTTCCTGATGCACTGCGTGTGTGACAACCACAAGATCTTCCCAACTCCCTGTCGCCTGTGACCATTGCTGCTGAATCCATTCCTGGAATGGTCTCATGTGTAGTCGGATATTTGGGACTAGGTGGATGCAGGACGCCATCATTCCCATTAGCTTGCTCACCGTCCTCACTGTCAGAACTTGCCCCTTGCGGTAAGGACGTGTTTCCTTCAGTATCGCCAATGTTCTCTTCCTGCTGGGGAACACTTTGGCCTATATGGTGTTGATCTCGGCACCTAAGAATATCTTGATCTGCTCAGGTTCGGTTGACGATTTTTCCCAATGAATTGAGAAACCCAGTTGACTCTGTTTGCACGACCTGCTGGATGTGTTCCTTGCAGTGGTTGTAAGAGCTTGCCTTTACGAGCCAGTCGTTGAGGTAGGGATATACGTGTATTCCTTGCCTTCGTAGGTGCGCTGCTACTGCTGCTAGGCACTTTGTAAACACCCTTGGTGCGGATTTGAGTCCGAATGCTAGTACTGTGAACTGGTAGTGAGTCTGGTTGATTACAAACCTTAGTAGACGTTTGTGCCTGTGGTTGATGGGGATGTGTAAGTACGCGTCCTTCAGATCTATAGTTGCCATGTAATCCCCTTCCTGTAGGGAAGTCATGTTGAATCTTTGAGTTCTTATGAATTTAAGAATCTCAGATCTAGGATAGGTCGTAGTGTTTCGTCCACCTTTGGCACGAGGAAGTAAGTTGAGTAAACCCCTTTGTTCCTTTGGTTGTGCGGTACTGTCTCTATTGCCTCTTTGCTGAGCAGTTCCTTCGCCTCCAGCTGCAAGAGCGAAAGTTCTTTTGCTGAGTGGGCCTTGTTTCTTGTTTTTTTTGTTGGAGGTTGTCTTTCCAGCTCTATGCAATATCCGTATTGTATGATGTTTAGTATCCACTTGTCTGTAGTGACCTTCCTCCACTGCTTGAGGAAGTTCTTTATCCTGCCTCCTACCGGTGTTGTGTGTTCGAGGGACTGTTTCTTGTGGAACGTCCGGTTTCTTAGGTCGAGCCTCGAGTAGCGCGCAAGCGCTGCTAGGCGAAGACTTTAAGTGAGTTTCAAAAGCAGTCCAAACGCTCGTGCGTCGTGGCTGGCCTTTTTGGGATGGGTACGCGCGGCAAACATGTGTTTACAATTATCGTGCCCAGACGCGTGAGCGATAATTGTAAACACATGCCGGCAAAAGGCCATGACGCACGAGCGTCTGGTCAGCTGAGCAGGCTGCCGCGCTCGCTTGCACCCGCTCCTCCATTGTTGTCCTTGTTCATCATGACACTGTAATTGCATCTCTCCATTTCCTTCCGCATTGGCCTATTTCCCCTTGCTCACCACTCAATACCAAATATCGTCCTATTTATAATCGTCTGCTGCGGGATTCATTAATTTAGAGCACAGAAAAAAAAAAAAACGTTCATCGCGTCCACTTCTTCGAAAGATCGCGAGCTGACACTTTGCCTACCTTTTGAAACGTGATGGGCGTATTTTAGGGGGCCACTCACGTTCACAGCTGCAGCTAATAGGAGCGACGCGCTGCGAGGCCTGCCCAGCCTCTGCAGTCTCCTCCTCCTGAGCTTGCGTCTGAGGGCAAAAAACTCAGCAGCGCCCGCGGAGCACTGGCAAGTGCTTCAAGGGGCACACTCTGCTCGCTAACTGCGATCCCCTTCGCATGGCCGGGCCACTCTGTTTTCGAGCTGCTGGGGTCTGGACGCTGTTAACTGAGAGAAACTACCCAAATCCCGGAAACGCATCAGGTACATTGTGAGCTAGAGGTACTTCTGTCAGGAAGAGTGGTACAAGCGACCCGCGCACACTGCGGGTAGCGGTGGTCTCCTCTCCCACCCGCACCAGGCCCGATCCGGTATCGTGATGGACCCCAGTGTTTTGCCAGCTAGCTGTCAGTGTGGTGCCGAGCCGGCTCTTCCTGTCAAGGCTGCTGGCCCCAGGCCCGAAGCGATGCCGGTTACATGACCCAACATTTTTGCTGCCCTTTCGCAGTATGAAAGAGCTGGTCGGTTTTGCATTGTTAAGACGAAAGGATTTCTTGAACACGTGCCTTCCGTTCCTCTGTCTTCACTGTATCTGCATTCTGATGGGCTGCGTTTCACGCAAATGGGGATGGTGCGTTTTTGTACAATGCGCGGGAGAATGGGCTGCCTCCGTGTAATGGCTGATGTTTACATCTATTTGCGCAGTTCTCACTTGAGTGCATTTTATTTGTCTCTGCGCTACGATTCTTTGGTCTGTTTGTCCGAACTCTTTGCACGATGTTCGTTTTTGGCAGGCTGTTTGAATATTTTCCGAGTACGTTCCCGAAGAAATATTTGTAGGAAGTAGTCATTGTGCATGGAAGCTTTTAACATCCTTGTCATTGTCAAATGTTTGGTGGGTCTGAGATGTCTTGTGTCTCCTCGGTGTTAACAGCATAGGGTTATATTGGCCAAAGCGGTGTCCTCTCCTGTGTTCGAGGGCGCACAGATAGTCATTTGTGTGGTGTGTTTTAAACATTTTTTTTTTATAGCTAACTGGGTTCTTGTTTGTTGGCCTTGGGAAATGGTTAAAGCTGCGAGACCACCACTAGCGAGGGTAACTTGAATTGCATTGGCGAGCGACTGAAGGGCTGCCTTAACATCTTGGCAGGTTTTAGACCTAAAGTAAGTCAACCACATTCTGCGATTTCTGTGAATGGTGGCTGATTTTTCCTTCATTTTAGTACTGTAAAAATCGAGTTAGGCGAGCTAACAAAATAAGGGTAGCAGTGAGTGGGGATGGACTGGCCTCTCCTTTCATACCTCTCGAATGAGAGATGTGCATACTACGGTGTGTTGGATGTTACTGGCGTCTCCTGGCAGACCTCTCTCTTCAGATGATGAATGTGAGTGTAGTAGGGTGTGTAGTTGGACCGGCCTCTTTCTGACCTCTCTTTCAGATAACGGGTGTGCGTAGTACAGTGTGTAGTTGAACTGGCCTTTCCCTCAGGTGATTGGTGTGCGTAGTAGGGTATGTAGATTAACTGACCTTTCCTTTCAGACCTCTCTCCCAGATGGCACATGTGCGTAGTTGTGTGTGGGGAGGGACTGTCCTCTCCTGTCAAACCTCTCACAAATGACGGGTGTGTGGGTGGCATGGCCTCTCCCTTCAGACCTCTCAGATGATGGGTGTGCGTAATATGGTGTGGGAAGAGCCTGAACTCTACTCGCAACTCTTCCCAAGCCAATGGGCGTAAATATTAAACTGTGATAAATGCCATCTCCAGTAAGTCTCCATCCTACAGTAACAAGTGTGCATACCAGAGTGTATTCAAACATCACCTACTCCTTCTTACTTTTCATGATCCTGCAAGACTTGCAAGATCATAACATTAAAAAATATATATATACCGTCTACTCAGCACAGTCCTTATCTCTTGCACACTTCTCAAAAACAAGGACCACAATATGCATTCATACTAGTAGTGTTTTGAGAAGTCATCTACTCCATTTTACTATTCACAGTCCCACAAGATCATACAAATTAGCTTAAAACAATATACATTTATTTTGTTCCCAGTAGTTATCCCTTAAAAACATCCTATTGTAATCTAGGGGACGCCATGACTTTCTGCTGCCCCGTATATAGCTTTTTTATTTCATTTCCACAACACCTCCAATTTTTCACAGTAAACATTAATGGCGGCAATTTAATTTCTAAAATTTCAACAGCCAGCCAATCTGAGTGCTCTCTCTTCCGAGCTTATGGGATTAACTGACCAATCGTAGGGCTCCATTTTTGAATTTGCACTGTTGCGGGACGCTCACGAGCCCAGCTGCCAAAATATACCATTGTTTTCGGCTCTTAACTCAAAAACTACTGAACGGATTTCCACCAAATCACAACACAAAACAGTCTTCCTGACAAATTTGATATAATTTCTGTTCAGCAGTTTTTGGTGTAACGTGTCTTAAAGAATTCTATGGGAAATGCACAAGGATTTTGTGTTTTGGTACTACCCTCGCCCCCTGCTTAACAGATCACCCCAAAACTTCCAGGAAGGAGCTGAGGTGGAGGACCGTTTTTTTTTTTAAGCGCAGTAAAGATTCGTCAAACAGGGTCAAAGTTATTAGCTTACCAAAAGGCTCTCTGTGGAAATAATAACAATAATACCACTTATAAAGCGCCTGGTTACACCAACTGGTGTGTCCCCGCGCTAAGACCACTCTTCAGAAAGGATGGGGTGCTGGGGTATGGAGAACAAGGAAAGATGGGCACAGACCTCAGAGCTGGAAAAGCCAGGTTTTTAATCTTTTCCAGAAAAATTCTCAGATGACTCAGCGCGGAGGGAGAGAGAGGCAGTGCATTCCAGTTTTTGGCTGCTAAGTAACCAAATGAGCACGCCCCCATTCTTGCTTTTGGACTTTGGTAACTTAGACCAGGTAAGTTCCGGTTGATCTGAGATATTGGACTGGATTATAAGGGCCAAGTAAATCATGAAGGTAGCTCGGGCTTTTGCCCTGCAGACTCCGATGACAAAAGCACAGGGCTTTAAAAAGGATCCTTTGTTAATAGGCAATCAATGTAAGGAACCAAGAGCTTTTCCAGAGGAAGCTTTCCTAGGTAGATTCAGAACTAAGCGGGCAGCCGCATTCTGGATAGATTGCAGCCTATGACGACATTTTTTGTTGCTCCTATATAGAGGACGTTTCCATAGTCCAGTTGGGACGTTACAGGGCGTGGACCAGGATTTTCCTGGCTGAAGTAGGGAGGATATCCAAAGTTTTTCTCAACATTCAGAGAATTCCAAAGCACTTCCCTGCAACCTTCCTAGTGTGTCTCTCGAAAGAAAGAGTAGAATCCAGCCAGACTCCTAGGTTTTTAATCTCCTTTTAGGTCTCGGCCTGCACCAGCGCTTGCGCTGGTCTGGCCGAAGTTTTAATAGCGGGTTTTGGAAGTGCAAACACTGGCTTTCGGCTGGCGACCAGCTTGAGTTCACGATGGCGTGCACGCGCAGCTGCCATCTGGGTTTGCTATCTCTTCCTCATTTCCTCGTCATGGCTCATTAACTCTCTGGACTCTGATGTTTCAATCGCCGCAGCAGCTCACATTACCAACTGAGGGCCCTGGACTACAGTCACATGAAAAACAACAGCGATTAGCATTGAAATGCAAGCTTTTTTGTCTAGTTAGAAATATTGCTTCGGTGGGTTGATTTCACCGTATATCGCTATTTGTTTTATATTGTGAGTCACAGCCTAATTACCAGTATTTTTGTCTCTCACTGTTTTTAAAAAAAATATTTATTCGCACAAAGCTATATTTAAGGTTACTTTTTCTGCGTCACTTCTTCACTCTATTTAAACTCCACACCCCCCACTCTTATTGTCTCTCTCCTTCTCTCTCTCTCCCTCTCTAATTCTCTCTCTACTTAATTAACTCTCCCCATCTTTTTTAGCCTTTCATTCTCGCTCACCCCTTTATCTGTTTCTCTTTCAAACTCCTTCATTCACTCTCTCTCCCCTTCTTTCTCTCTCTATCCCGCTCCACTCTTTATTCTATGTACACCCTTTCTCTCTTTCTCTCTCACCACCCTCTCTAATTGGGCATTATATCTTCACTCTATCTCTCACTCTGCAACACCACAGCATCACTCAGCGCAACCACAGCATCAATCAGAGCCAGCACAGCATCAATCAGAGCCAGCACAGCATCAATCAGAGCCAGCACAGCATCAATCAGAGCCAGCACAGCATCACTCAGCACCACCACAGCATCACTCAGCACCACCACAGTATCACTCAGCAACACCTGAGTATCATTCAGCATCACCTCAGCATCGTCTCCGCAGCAGTCACCACCACCACCACTACTACCACCTCAGCATCACTCAGCACCACCTCAGCCTGCTCTTGGAATCTGGCATCTGTTGATTCTCCCCTAGCGTCTGGCCGCTGCTAGTGTTATAATACAGGTACTAGTTCCCAACCTTCACCCTCCGATTGTTTATGCCCCCTCAAAAAAAAAAAGCTTTAACAAACAACCATTGCAATAGGCAGAAACAAGTTGCCAGCATTGCAAGAACAAAGAAAACTGAGAATTTTTTATAGTAAATACTTTTTTTAATATGGTTGTTCAGTTTTACATAATGCCTTCTTGGTCATATATAAAGTAACAAAAATGCTTCTGACACTTTTTTATTATAACTTTTCAGCATGCACGCACAGCAGCCACACTTCTCTACAGCACAGCTTGAAGACATTGGCAAAGTCAATAGCTCTGGCTAAACACTTATAAGGCCCCAAAGGCGAGACCTATTGGCTATGCCAATGCTTGTGTTTCTTTGTCGTTGCCCCCTACTCCGAGGTGTTGCTAGGGTGGTTGTGGGCTTGATGGTGAAGTCACTTGGAGGTGGGCTGTTGGCCTCCTCTACGAGTTTGTCCTCGTCCGTTTCCGCGCCCTCGAAAGGACTGGCCCCGGGGCTGGTACTGCCAGTTCAGCTGCTGCTGTCCTTGGTTGTTCCTTTGATAGCATTGCTGGAACGTTTGGTGCGATGTGGCAGGCACGTTGCCTCCTCTACCGCCCGGCCTTCTCGTGGGTGCCCCTCTTCTCATCCCTCTGAACTGCAGCGCTCCCATGGACCTTGCTGTCTCGATGTCCTTTTTGAGCTGCGTCAGCTTCTCGTCAACTGGCGTGCCAAACAGTTGTTCGCCGTTGAAGGGTGTATTCAGGATGTTACTTTGCACCTCTGGCTTAAATTCAGAAATCCTGAGCCATGCGTGTCTCCTCTCGGTCACCCCTATCATCATTAGTCTGCTGGATGTCTCTGCAGCATCCAAGGCTGACTTCAAGCATGTGTTTGCCATGCTTTTGCCTTCTTCTACCAGGTGAGCTGCCCTTTGTTGGTAGATGCTTAAGGAGTTGCCCCACTTCGTCCCAGTGATGGTATGCGTGCCTGTTAATCAGGGCGTTTGAGTTTGCGATACGCCACTGGATTGCCGCATTTCTCTCCACCTTTCTCCCTGTAAGATCCATCCTCTTACTCTCCTTGTCTGGAGGTGGTCCGGCATTAGTGGGCACATTGGCCCTCTTCCTAGCCGTTGCTGTAATTATGGAGTCAGCTGGCACTGATCCTTGTATGTATGCGGGGTCTTGTGAAGAATGTTTATACTTTTACTCAGTTCTTGGAGTCACAGCCCTGCATACTGCTGGTTCCCAGAAGGCCTCCCTTCCTTGATCCAGCACACTAGGGAGCATGGGTAGGAATAGGCTCCTGGTTTGTTGAGGCAGTAGAGTTTCCAGGAGGAAACATGCCTTGGGCTTCTCCTCTTCCATTTTTACCCCATAGGTCTGTGCGGCCTTCAGGACGACCATGTTGTACACCCCAATGTCGTCTGGCGGCGAGGGCCTCGAAGGGTAAGTGTCTACCCCTTCTTCCGGCGATTCTGCGTCAAGGTCTTGCCATTCCAGGTCTTGTGCCTCCGAGGACGTCGAGTCCCGGTAGGATTGCAGGTATTCGTTGCCTTCTCCCTCGAAGTAATAGTCTTCGTCCCCCTGTTCCTCGACTGGTTCGGGCGTTTTCGGCCTCGAGCCTCCTCTTCTTCCTCTCCATGTCTTGTGCCTGTTCGGCGTCGAGGGCTGGAGCGGCTCTCTTCGGAGCCGTCGATGTCGACGACGATGTCTGCCCTTCCCTTCTCGGCGCCGAGGTGTGCTTCTCGGGGGCAACCTTCGACGCCCTTGGTTTTTCGAGGGCTCTTGCCGATTGGGAGTCCTCTTCGAAGGATCCGCTCGGCTGACTGTCCTTGGTCACTGTTGCCTTCGTCGAATGTTTCGGCGGCAATGCTTCCTTCGAGGACTTAGCTTCACTTCGAGTGTCGTTCGGGGCTTTAGCTTCACCCTTTCGAGTGCCGCTCGAGTGTTTAGGGGTCGACGACTTCTTACCTCTTTCGACGTTTTCTTCTGGACCTCGACGACTGCGCAGTCCTCCGGTCCTTCGGCGATGTTGTCCTCCTCTCCACTGGAGAGGCCCAGGTCTCGGAGCGATGGGGGTGGTCCCTGCCCCTGCATGTTGTGATTGGCCCTTCTCTGCCTCTCCCTCACTCTGAGGGTCTTGGGTGCAAACGCCGGGCACGTGTTGCAGTCTTCACTGCTGTGGTCGAGCGGCAAGCAGAGGTTGCAGACTGGATGCTGGTCCTTCTGGGCGTACTTGTGGTGGCAGTTGGTGCAAAACTTGAACGGTGTCTTGTCCATACCCGCGCTCAGGGAGCCCCCTGCGAGCGCATTCTTTGTAGGACGTCGAGATCCAGGTCGTGAACCTTCTCCCTCGTCGTCCCGGTTACTTGACCTGTAGTCCGGTGTAGTTGAAACTAATTTTCGGCCGTTTTCTTCGATTTTCCTTGATTCCTCTTCCAAACTTCTGGAACTCTTCGGTGACGATCCAGACCCAACGGAGGAAAAAAGAATCTGAAGATGGCGACCAAAGGTGGGAGCTTCCGCAGGAAGCGCATCGACGTCACGAAGGACACCAAATGGTGGGACGTCGCCGCCCACCTGGGCCATGAAAAAAAGAAGAAAAGAGAAAAACTACTACGATTCCGGACCCAACCACAAGATGGCGGAATAATGCACAGCATAGTGAATCCAGAAAGATTCATGCTGCAAAAGTTGGCATGTCCTGGGTTGGTTAGGCACCGTTGGTTTGGGCACACAAGGCCGTGGGGTGTCAGGTGCAGGGGTGCCATGGGACGTCGGAAAGTCTTACCCGCTCTGGTCGTGGTAGAGGGGATCCTCTGGATTGAGGCTGCAGGCGTCGTCTGGAGGCTTGAGGTAGGTCAGGAGTCGCTGGATCTCGGGTCGGGATCACCGGGGTGATCTCCTCGTGGTGGTTTTCTACTCGAGCTCGGGCCAGGTTTGGCGGGTGCAGAGTGCTGGATTCCGGACCGGAGCCAGAAGCTGCAGTTTGAACAAGTCCGGTGTTCACGGGAGAAGCAGTCTTGGAAGTGAAGGCAGGCAGGTCCTCCGGGGTTTTTGAGGTTGCTGGCTGCAGGACACACCATGATTTCGCAGGAGCAGGTTCGAGGGAGACAGGCCTGTAGGGCTGGGGCCAAGTCAGTGGGCGTCGTCCTCTTGTTAGCTCTGCACGGCTCTTTGTCCTTCTTCTTATTTTCTTCTTGTTGTCAGGCTGGATCTGAGGAAGCAAGGTTCAGGGTGCCCCCTAAATACTAGGTTTAGGGGCGTTACAGGTAGGTAAAGGGCAGGGACCAATGGGTCTGTTCCCTGGGGTGGGTTAACCCCCTATCGTGCCACCCTCCAGTGGGAGGGGGGCAGGAGCCTGTCCTAGTTGGCTAGGTCCCCCCATCCCCAAGATGGCGGGGACTCAGAGTTGTGCTTCACCTCGCCTCCCCCACCTGAGGGGTGGAGTTGGCAGAGGTGGGCACACCTCTCTCCCTCACTTGTTTTTCTCGCCGGTTCTCCTGCCCAAAGTGGGGGTAGAACCAGTCGGGACCAGTTGCTGAAAGCAGCAATGGGTCTGGGGAGGCTCACAAGGCGGCATGCCTTTGAATCTTCCCCTTCGTGAACCCTGCCCATCCTGGGGGAGGAGGCTTGGCACCTCGTCCCAGGATGTGCATTGTTTCAGGCCCCGAGAGCAGCAGGCTCTCGACCCAGGAGTCCAGAAACATGTCTGTTGGTGGCAGCCTAAGCAGCCACTCAGTCAGGTCACTAGAAGTTGGTCGAGTTTCAGAGGGCATCTCTAAGTATGCCCTCTGTTGTGCATTTTACATTAAATCCCACACTGGCATCAGTGTGGGTTTAATGTGCTGAGAAGTTTGATACCAAACTTCCCAGTCTTCAGTGTAGCCATTATGGTGTTGTGGAGTTCGTAATGACAAACTCCCAGCCCCATATACTCTTAATGGCAGCACTGCACTTACAGTGCCCAGGAATGGACTTGGGCACTGTAGGGGTACAGGGCTCATGTACCTGTACCCTCACCACTGGCATAGGGCACCCAGCTAGAGGGGTGACTGATGTATGCCAGGGCAGTGGTTTGTGTGCATGGCACACAGGGATGTGTGCCATGTCGACTCTTCACTTTGTTCTGCACCAAGACACGCAGCTGCAAAGGCAGTGTGTGTGTGAAAAGGTGCCGGGCCTCTAAGGGTGGCACAATACGTGCTGCAGCCCTTAGGGGCCTTCCCTGGTCACAGTGCCCTGGGTACCTGCGGTACCTTTTACCAGGGGCCTACCTGTGGCCAGTTATGCCAATTGGGTTTAGGCTTCAATGCAGTTTTTAGGGAAGGAACATAGGCCCTGGGTACCTGATTAGCAGGAGCCCAGGGCACACTCAGTCAAAGAACATCAGCAATTCAGCAAAAGGTGGGGGCATACCATGCAGAAAGAGGGCACTTTCTCACACAACCCAACCCACACCCCCAAACGAAAGATGATGAGACTAACCTTTCCCTAGAGAGTCTTCATTGTCTAAGTGGAAGAACCTGGAAAGTCCATCTGCATTGGCATGGGCAGTCCCAGGTCTGTGTTCCACTTCAAAGTCCATTCCCTGTAGGGAGATGGACCACCTCAACAGTTTAGGATTTTCCCCTTTCATTTTCATTAGCCATCTGAGAGGTCTGTGATCAGTTTGAACTAGGGAGTGAGTACCAAACAGGTATGGTCTCAACTTCTTCAGGGACCAAACCACAGCAAAGGCCTCCCTCTCAATGGCACTCCAATGCTGCTCCCTGGGGAGAAGCCTTCTGCTTATAAAAGCAACAGGTTGGACTTGGCCTTCATCATTGGTCTGGGATAGGACTGCTCCTATGCCTAGCTCAGAGGCATCAGTCTGCACTATGAACTGCTTGGCATAATCTGGAGCCTTCAGAATTGGTGCTGAGCACATTGCTTCTTTCAGGGTGTCAAAAGCCTTTTGGCAACTAACTGTCCAGTTAACCTTCTTGGGCATTTTCTTGGAGGTGAGTTCTGTGAGGGGAGTCACAATGGACCCATATCCCTTCACAAACCTCCTGTAGTACCCAGTCAAGCCAAGGATTGCCCTGGCTTGGGTCTGGGTTGTTGGAGCTGCCCAGTCCAGGATGGCCTGGATCTTGGGCTGTAAGGGCTGTACCTGGCCTCCACCAACAAGGTGGCCCAAGTACACCACAGTGGCCTGCCCTATCTGGCATTTGGATGCCTTGATAGTTAGGCCTGCAGTTTGCAGGGCTTTTAAAACCTTCCCAAGGTGGAGCAGGTGATCCTGCCAGGTGGAACTAAAGACAGCAATATCATCAAGATAAGCTGCACTAAAGGACTCCAACCCAGCAAGGACTTAATTCACCAACCTCTGGAAGGTGGCAGGGGCATTCTTTAAACCAAAGGGCATAACAGTGAACTGATAGTGCCCATCAGGTGTGGAGAATGCTGTTTTCTCTTTTGCTCCTGGGGCCATGCCAATCTGCCAGTACCCTGCAGTTAAGTCAAAGGTACTTAAGAATTTGGCTGCACCCAACTTATCTATCAACTCATCTGCTCTTGGGATAGGGTGAGCATCTGTCTTGGTGACAGAGTTGAGCCCTCTGTAATCCACACAAAACCTCATTTCTCTCTTTCCACCCTGTGGGTGAGGTTTGAGGACCAGAACCACTGGGCTAGCCCAGGGGCTCTCAGATGGTTCAATAACCCCTAACTACAGCATCTTGCCGACTTCAGCTCTGATGCTTTCCTTGACTTGGTCTGACTGTCGATAGATCTTGTTTTTGACAGGTGCACTGTCACCAGTGTCCACATCATGGGTACACCAGTTTGTCAGACCAGGGGACAAGGAAAAGAGCTTAGCATACTGTTGCAAGACTTGCTTGCAGTCAGTCTGCTGTTGGGCAGAGAGGGTGTCTGAAAAGACAACTCCATCTACTGACCCATCTTTTGGGCTGTATGAGAGGAGGTCAGGGAGAGGTTCACTCTCTGCTTCCTGCGCCTCATCTGTCACCATCAGCATGGTGATGTCAGCCCTGTCATTGTAGAGCTTTAGGCGGTTCACATGGATAACCCTTTTGGGTGTCCTGCTTGTGCCCAGTTCAACTAAGTAGGTGACCTCACTCTTTCTCTCCAGGATAGGGTAAGGGTCACTGCATCTGTCCTGGAGTGCCCTTGGTGCCACTGGCTCCAAAACCCACACCTGTTGCCCAGGTTGAAATTCAACCAGTGCAGCTTTTTGGTCATAGCAGTGCTTCTGAAGCTCCTGGCTGGCCTCAAGATTCTTGGATGCCTTTTCCATGTACTCAGCCATTCTGGACCTTGGGCCCAGCACATAGTCCACAATATCTTGTTTGGGTTCTTGGAGAGGCTTCTCCCAACCCTCTTTCACAAGACAGAGTGGTCCCCTCACAGGATGGCCAAACAGAAGTTCAAAGGGGAAAAACCTACTCACTTCTGTGGCACTTCTCTGTAAGCGAAAAGCAGACATGGTAAGAGGACATCCCATCTCCTTTTGAGTTTCTCAGGGAGCCCCATAATCATGCCTTTCAATGCCTTGTTAAATCTCTCAACAAGGCCATTGGTTTGTGGGTGATAGGGTGTAGTAAACTTGTACTGCACTCCACACTCTTTCCACATATG
The DNA here is from genome assembly GCA_963921515.1 of Calotriton arnoldi. Lineage (NCBI taxonomy): Eukaryota > Metazoa > Chordata > Amphibia > Caudata > Salamandridae > Calotriton > Calotriton arnoldi. The sequence continues at coordinate 5,301,364 of CAWUFW010000150.1, read as the reverse complement.
TTTTAGGTAAGCAGACATAAAGTTAGAACCTCTGTCTGAAACCACCTCCTTAGGAAACCCTACCCTGGTGAAGACACCAGTGAGGGCCTTGGCTACTGCAGGAGCTTTAGTAGTCCTAAGTGGAGTTGCTTCAGGGTACCTAGTGGCATGATCCACTACCACTAGTATGAATTTGTTCCCTGAGGCTGTGGGAGGTTCAAGTGGACCCACTATGTCCACACCTACCCTTTCAAAGGGAACCCCCACCCCAGGCAGTGGTATCAGGGGGGCCTTTGGGTGGCCACCTATCTTGCCACTGTCTTGACAGGTAACACAGGAGCTGACAAACTCCTTCACCTTTTGGTGAATCTGGGGCCAGTAAAAGTGGCTAACTAGCCTTTCCCAAGTCTTGGTTTGGCCCAGATGTCCAGCTAGGGGGATGTCATGAGCTAAAGTTAGGAGGAACTCCCTGTATCTCTGTGGCACTACCACTCTCCTGGTGGCTCCAGGATTGGGGTCTCTTGCCTCAGTGTTCAGTAATCCCTCTTCCCAATAAACTCTGTGGGTACCACTGACATCTCCCTTTGCCTCTGAAACAGCTTGCTGCCTCAGGCTTTCAAGAGTGGGACAGTCTTGCTGCCCCTGGCACAGCTCTTCCCTAGAGGGTCCCCCTGGGCCCAAGAGTTCAACCTGGTAAGGGTCAAGCTCCATAGGCTCAGTTTCCTTTGTGGTGTCCAAGTCCTCTCCCTGAGGAGAGGGGTCCTGATCCTTTTGCTGAAAAGAAGCTGGTTCTCCAGTCTTCTTACCTTTTCTCTTGGTAGGTTGGGCCATACTTTCAGGCTTCAACACTTTTTCACCCTGCCTTTTGCTCTGTGCTCTTTTTTTTTTTTTACACACACCAATTTAGGGATATTCAGCATTGCTGCATGGGTTTTTAGTTCAACCTCAGCCCAGGCGGAGGTTTCCAGGTCACTGCCAAGCAGACATGCAGCTGGTAGCTTTGGAGAGACCACTACCTGTTTCAGGCCAGTAACACCCCCCGCCCCCCAGCCTGTCACCATAGCTATGGCATGGTTAGTGGTAACAGTGACAGCATTGGTGACTACGTAAGGCCTTCTTGCTAGGGCAAGCCTGGTCTCCAGTTAAGTGTCCCAACTTCTTACAGTTGTTACACCAGGCCAGTGCAGGATCAAAGTTCTTCCCCCTATAGGGCTGTGGAGTATAGGGAGTGTTTTGGGACCCACACCCCTGTGCAGGTTTTTGGGGCCCTTTAGAAGACTGACTTTTTATCTTGGGGATCCTCACCACCTTTCCCCTGGGAAGGTTTTGTAACCCCTTTCTTTGGTCACCCTCAGTGGTTGTCTTAGTCACCCTAGTCTTGACCCAGTGGTCTGCCTTCTTCCCAATTCTTGGGGAGAAATTAGACCTAGGTCTACCAAATGCTGATGTAACTTTTCATTTGTGCAATTACTTAAAATATGTTCCTTCATAAACAAATTGTAAAGTCCAGTAAAGTCATGCACATTGTGTCCAGTTAACCAACCATCCAGTGTCTTTACTGAGTAGTCTACAAAATCAATCCAGGACTGGTTTTGGGTTTTGTGAGCCCCTGAATCTAATTCTGTACTCCTCAGTTGTGAGTCCAAATCCCTCAATCAGAGTTCTCTTCATGAGGTCATAAGACCCAGCATCTGGCCCAGAAAGGGTTAGGAGTCTGTCTCTGCAGTTACCAGAGAACAGTTCCCACAGGAGTGCCCCCAGAGAGGTTTCTTCACCTTTCTCATGTCACAAGCCCTCTCAAAGGCTGTGAACCATTTTGTGATGTCATCACCCTCCTCAAATTTAGGGACAATCCCTTTGGGGATTTTAGGATCATAAGATTGCTCTTTATCCTTAAGATTGCTGCCACCATTGATGAGTGCTAAACCCATCTCCTTTCTCTCTCTCTCTCTCTCTCTCTCTCTCTCTCTCTTGAGCCAGGAGTCTGGTCTCCAGATCCAGTCTTTTGTTCAGCCTTGCTAAAAGGCTGTCCTCCTCATTGAGGCTGTCCTCAATGTCCTCACCAGAGCCGGAGCCCCCTGTGTGGCCTCTAGGTCCCCAGAGGTTGATTCTTGGAAGTAAGGGAACCGGGTTCCTTTGTTCCCTAGGAAGTGGTGGAGGTGGGCACCTATCTCCATCCTCCTCACCTACTTCTCCCTCTGACTGGTCATCACCATTTTCAGAGGGGTGGGCCTTTGAATACTCAGCCAACAGCTCCTGGAGCTTTTGCTTGGTTGGGTGAGGGCCCATTGGTATATTTTTAAGTTTACATAAGGACCTTACTTCCTTGAAAGACAAGTGAAGGCAAGGGGTGAGGTCAAGCTCCTCAACCATGTCCTGTATGTCATTATTATCTTCACTAGTAGCTGGGTTCTGTTTTTGAAACATTCTAACAAAAAAGTTCTAACCCCTCTACCCTTGACTACAATGACTTTTATTATCTAAAATTCTAAAGGTACTTAAGCAAGGCCCTAACAAGACTTTTAGTAGTTTGGTAAAAAAATGCCAATTTGAAAAAATCAGAATTCTAAAGGCAATTTAAGAGTTCTGTCGTGTGATCAGGTGGTAACCAAGTAGTCCAACAAATGCAAGTTGTATATCCCACCGCTGCCACCAATGTAAGAAATTGGCTCTATATATACTACACCAAAATGGGGTATAGTGTGTATAGGGTCCAGGTGACTCCAAAGGTAGGCAGAGGTTAAAGTTAGATAGAACTTTACTCTCTACTTGTGGTAGCTTGGTCGAGCAGTAAGGCAGTTTCAGAGGACAGTGTTAAGCATTTGATGCACACTGTCAGCAAATGAATTCACACACTCAAGAACTGAACTCTAGGCCAATTGTTTTTGTATAAAAATATATTGTTTTATTTTAGAAAACAAGCAAGCCTGGCACAGGTAAGCGTAAAATACTTCACAGTAATAAGTTACTGAATGTCGAACAGTTTGAAAATGCAATAGAAATTGTACTTTGTTTGATTTACAGGGGAGAAGTATGCAACACTTAGCAAATACAGTACATTGGAATGAATAGGCTTTGTCAGTAAATTGCAGGTAAGTTACTTTTACGTTACTTTTTCTAACTCAGTGCTGGATGCCTAGATTCAGCACTGGGACATTTCCTGCAAACAGGTGAGAAAACACGTTTTGGTTATTTGTACGATTTTTAAAGAATATCTTTAGTTTTCAAAACTCCACACTACACATACCATGCAGAAAGAGGGCACTTTCTCACAACCATCATGTAGCTGGGGAACTCAATCATGAGTGTCCAGACCATCTACTCGTTATGGCTTCCCTGTGCACTTGTGATATCCAAGAATGGAGTTGGATATCACCGGGGCATATCCACTCTTGCAGATATGCCCTCACATGGGTAAAGTGCACCCTGCCTTGGGGCTATAAGGCTGCTGTAGGGGGTGACTTACCTATACCACTTGTAGTGCTGGCAGGTATGACACAGGTATGTGTGCCATGTCAACTTCAGTTTTCTCTGCACCAAGACAGGCAGGCTGCAATGATCATGAGCTTGGTGACGGGTCGCTTAGGGTGGCACAATTTGTGCTGCAGCCCTTACGTACCTTCTTTAGGTCCAATGCTCCAGGTACCAGGGGTACCCTTTACTAGGGACTTATATGGATCCTAAAGGTTTGCCAATTGTGGAACAATCTTACAGTTTAGGGAAAGAACACTGGTGCTGGGGCCCTGGTTAGCAGGACCCCAGTACACTTTCAGTCAAAATTGCACCAGATACCAGGCAAAAAGAAGGGGGGGGGGGTTACTATGTCAAAAGGGGCACTTTCTAACAGGGAGAAAGTAGCCCCTTCGGACAATCTAAAGAGTCAAGCGGTATGATGTTATAGACCTCCAGTGGGGCATGTGATGGCATATTGTGCCTCCCACTGAGTGCCTATTATTGTAAGAGGGCTAACTAAACAGTTTTGGAGGCTGCAGCTGCCAGGGGAGTGGTGGACTGGCCCGACCCACAGGGTCTGTGGGTACCGCGTCCTTAGTCACACAGAGGCTGGGACGCTTGCACGCTGTGGTGACTGGGCTGGTAAAGATTCGTCTGGAAGCCCTTTCCGTGGCCGCGAAGGGCAGACTGGGGTTGACGAGGGGCCATGGAAAGGCCCAAGGACCTGGCCGTAGCTCTGCTATCCTAGAAGCACTCCAGCGCTGCGTCCGCCTGGTCTCCGAAGCGATGTGAGCTATCAAAGGGCATGTCCATAAGTGACGCTTGGACATCCCCGGAAAAGTCAGTTGTACTCAGCCAGGCATGGCGCCGTATGGCCACTGTCAAAGAAACCGCTCTGCCCAGCAAGTCGGTCATGTCCATCTCACATCAAATCGTGAACTTCGCTGCATTTATCCTGACAGACATAGCTTGGAAGAGTATGGCCCGGGCCTCCTCCGAGACCATGGGCAGCACCTGCGCAACCGAATCCCACAGGACATGGGAGTGAAGGCCCAAAAGGCATGCGGTGTTCTCAGACCACAGTCTCAAGCTGGTGGAACAAAACATTTTCTTTACTAAGTGTCCAACCTCTTGGATTCCCTATCCAGAGGTGTGGTAGGGTTGACCTTCGTTGTTGAGGCCTGTATGTGAGAAAGTGGCCTCTTTCTGTATGGTAGCCCCCACTTTTTGCTGAACTGCTGATGTGCTTTGACTGAGCACCCATCCCTGTGTGCCATGCCTACAACCCTCTGCCCTGGCATAGATCAGTCACCCCTCTAGCTGGGTGCACTATACCAGTGGTGAGGGTACAGGTGCATGAGCCCTGTACCACTACAGTGTCTAAGTCCATTCTTAGACATTGTAAGTGCAGTGCTGCCATTAAGAGTATATGGTGCTGGGAATTTGTCATTACTAACTCCACAGCACCGTAATGGCTACACTGAAAACTGAGAAGTTTGGTATCAAACTTATCAGCACATTAAACCCACACTGATGCCAGTGTGGGATTTAATGCCCCCTGAAAAACGACCTACCACTAGTGTCCAGGCTGAGTGGCTGCTTTCAGCAGCCACCACCAGACATGTTTCTGGACCCCTGGGTCGAGAGCCTGCTGCTCTCGGGGGCCTGAAACAATGCACATCCTGGGACGAGGCGCCAAGCCTCCTCCCCCAGGATGGGCAGGGTTCACGAAGGGGAAGCTTCAAAGGTTTGCCGCTTTTGGGAGCTTCCCCAGGCCACTTGCTGCTTTCAGCAACTTGTCCCCACTGGTACTGACCCCCACTTTGGGCGGGAGAACCGGCGGGAAAAACAAGTGAGGAAGAGAGGTGTGCCCACCTCTGCCAACTCCACCTCTCAGGTGGGGGAAGCGAGGTGAAGCACAACTCTCAGTCCCCGCCATCTTGCAGATGGGGGGACTCAGCCAACCAGGGAAAGGCTTATGCCCCCTCTCACTGGAGAGTGGCATAATAGGGGGTGTACCCACCCCAGTGAAGGGACCCATTGGTCCCAACCTTTTTACCTACCTGTAACGCCCCTAAATCTAGTATTTAGGGGCACCCCTGAACCTTGCTTCCTCAGACAAGAACCTGCAAGAAGAAAAGAAGAAGGACCGAACAGCCGTGCCGAAGCTAACAAGAGGACGACGCCCACTGACTTCGCCCCAGCCCTACCGGCCTGTCCCCACCTCTAACCTGCTCCTGCGAAATCCCGGTGTGTCCTGCAGCCAGCAACCTCAAGAAACCCGGAGGACCGGCCTGCCTTCAATCCCAAAGACTGTCTCCCGTGAACACCGGATTTGTTCAAACAGACTTCAGCTCCGCAATGGTGCGCGGGTCTGCAACAGAAACTCAGCTTCTCACAGCTGCGTCTAGGGCTCACCTGATGGAGGTATTGGTGATTAGTTTGCCCTCCTGGAGACGATCATTAGCCTTAGATTTATGCTCATCAGGCAGAAATTGCATGAGCTTTTCTAACTCATCATAATGAGCCCTATCATATCGAGCTAACAAAGCTTGAGCATTAGCAATGTGCCAATGATTGGCCGCTTGTGACAACTCTTTTGCCGGCGGCATCAATTAACTTGGGCTCCCTATCAGGAGGAGGGGCCTCACCTGTGGTCTGTGAGTTAGCTCTCTTGCGAGCGTTGGAAACCACAAGAGAGTTTAAGGGCAGCGGACACTTGATGTAGGCGGGGTCAGTAGGTGCAGGTTTATATTTTTTCTCCACCCTACGTGAGATGATTCTTGCCCTCACAGGATCATTAAAGACCTCATCTGCGTGCTTTAACATCCCTTTAAGCATTGGCAGTGTATGAGTAGCCCTTTGAGAGGAATTTAGGGTCTCGAATAGGAAGTCCTCTTCTATAGCCTCCTTATGCAGCTCCACCCCATCTTCTGTTAAGTTATATGAGTTTATAACGCGCACAGCTACTCAGGAGTATCCCGGCGCGGTGCCTAGCGGGATAGGACGGTGAGCTTTCAGGAAAATAGGTGTGTTTTCAGTTTCCTCTTGAACGCAACTGGGTCCTGGATGGTACGCAGGGCAAGAGGAAGGGCATTCGAGGCAACCGCCGCTTTCACTGTAAATGAGCTGCCCCCTATTCTCTGAAACTTGAAACGAGGGACCTGAGCATAACAAAGGGACGAGGATCGCAGGGGGCGCACGGGAACATAGAAGGAAAGACGCCTCTGCAAGTAAAGAGGACCACAACCATAAAGAGCACGGTGGGCCAAAGTCAATAGTTTAAATTTAACTCTATCCACCATGGCGAGCCAGTGGAGAGAGCGTAGCTGTTGACGGACATTGTTCCTAGCCGAAATGCCCAATAAGAGTCTGGCTGCCGTGTTTTGAACCACCTGCAACTTCAGCAGGTACCCAGGGATACCAGCATAAAGGGCATTGGCATAGTCCAGCCATGACAGAATCAGCGCACAGGTGACCGTTTTCCTCGCCGCCTAAGGTAGGAGGGGGAAGAATCTTCTGAGAGTTTTAAGCAGGCCGAAACAACATCCTGCCAGCTTCTTGATGTGTGTCGAGAAGGAAAGACATTCATCAAACCATACCCCCAGGTTTTTAGCTGGCTTCCCTGATGAGGTAGGTGATGGAAACTCAGAAGGCCAGAGCTGCTCTCTAAAGTTAAGGGGGAATTTACCAAATAGCAGGACCTCTGACTTTTCTTCATTGCACTTAAGCTGCGCCTCCGCCAGCCATTTGAAGATAGAAGATAGGCAGTGTTGAACCAGTAGTACAGAATCTGCATCTTTGTCCCAGGTAAAAAGCAGCTGAGTGTCGTCTGCGTAAGCCATCACCTTAGCCCTCAGCTCCTCCGCCAAATATATCAGAGGAGTAACATAGATATTAAAAAGAAGGGGGCTAAGGGAGGATCCCTGGGGGACTCCCGTTGTTACAGGCTGAGGGGAGGAGGAGGACGGTGGAATCCAAATCTGCTCAACCCGACCTTCCAAAAAGGACCGGAGCCAGCCCCACACGGCACCCGACAGACCAATCTTGGCCAGACTGGACAGGAGAAGTGAGTGCGGGACCGTGTCGAACGCCGCCGAGAGGTCGAGCAAAATAAATGCCGCTCTCCCGCCGGCGTCCAAACACTCCCGGATGGCCTCCGCCACCTCCACCAGCACTGTTTCTGTACTATGGGATGTCCTGAACCCTGATTGGGCTGGATGCAGGAGCACCTCCCTTTCCACAAAATCCGTAAGCTGTTTATTAACCACCTTCTCACACACCTTCGCCATAGCAGGAAGGAGGGAGATAGGCCGGTAATTCCCTGGACAAAGGGGGTCCAAAAACGGCTTTCTTAGGAGTGGTAAGATCTTAGCCTCCTTCCAAGCCTGTGGTACCACCGCTTTCTGGAGAGACATATTAATGATGGTATTCACTTCTGTATTTGCCCCCTGATACTGAGCAGCCTGTTAAGTAACTCAATGTATCCTATATTGTCGTCAGGTGGTGAGGGTCTGGACGGATATGTCAGGGTCATTATCCGTGTTTGGGCCAGTGTCACAGTCATCCCATGGGTCAGTATCCTGTGGCCTATTCTCATCCCCATACCCTTCATCCTGTGGGTCAGGTGACAGTGGTGGTGGTGAATTTATGGGTGTGATGAGTAAGTTGGGATCAGTGGGCGAAGGAGGTGGAATGTAAGGTGATGAAGGGTTAGTACCCACATGTTGTTCTCTTCAGAGGAATGTGGTAATCCTCCTGTAGGCCCATTTTCCTTTTTTCAGGCAATTTGGCATGGATATGTCCAGTGTCTGCGTGTATAACGAGCTCTTTCTGTTTTGGATCCGAAGGTGGAACGTCGGAGCGAGGCTCTTTTGGTGAAGTCGTTTTTTCTTTATATTTGTTCGCCGTTTTCGGCGGAGAAAGTTTCGGCTCCGAACCCTTCGACTCCGAAGATTTGCTCTTGGATAAAGGTGGAATAGTGACCACGACATGCTTCGGTTTTGACGCCTTAGATTTTGGATTGGCTCCGGCATGGGGCCAACTCGAGCCAGAGCCGGAAGGCTTTTCTTTCTGTTTCGGCGCCTGGCCCGAGAGCGGGGCGGCCGAAACTTTTTCTCGGTGCCGACCTTGGCCCGTAGGCAGAGGAAGGACCGGAGCCTTTTTGGTCTTGTGTTGTTGGGGCAAGGGGGCTTCTGTACTCACGGTACACTGACCCGGTGTAACTTGCTCCTCTTCTTCCATGTCGGAGTAGGCTTCGGACACAGAGATGTGTTGTGCTTCCTCGGCTCCTTGAGCGTGTAGTTGTTCTCTATCGGAATCTTCGCCGAAGATATCCGGTACGGAGCCACCCTGATGTTGCATCTCGTGACGTCGAGCCAGACGGTCACGAAGTGTCTTCTTCGATCGAAACGATCGGCACGCATCGCAGTCTTTCTCGTGTTCCGGGGTTAAACAGAGGTTGCAAACTTCGTGCAAGTCAGTGCGCGGATGTAAGAAAGTGGCTCTGTATATACTACACCAAAGTGAGGTACAGTTTGTACAGAGTCCAGCAGTCCCCAGAGGTTTGGCAGAGGTTAAAGTTAGATAGAACCTTACTCTCTAAAGTGGTAGCTTGGTCGAGCAGTAAGGCAGTATCAGAGGACAGTGTAAAGCATTTGATGTACACACTCCGTCAGCAAATGAAGCCACACACTCAAGAACTGAACTCTAGGCCAATTGTTTTGTATAAAAAAATATACTGTTGTTTTATTTCTAGAACCAAGTAAGCCTGGCACATGTAAGCATAAAAATACTTTTCAGTAGTAAATTACTTGTATGAACACAGTTCAAAATTGCGGTGTAGCTTGTACTGGTTTTGGTTACAGTTTTAAGTAAGCAGTTTGCAACACATTGCAGGTATAGTACATTCAATTGAATGGGCTTTTTAAGTAAAAATGCAGTTAATTACTTTTCAGATTACTTTTGCTAACACAGGACTGGATCCTAGATTCAGCCCTGGGACATTTCCTGAAAACAGGTGAGTAAATGCGTTTTGGTTAAAGGTACGATTTTTAAAGAATATTATTGCATTTCAAAAGTTGACACTTAGAAACTTTTTCACCTAGAACCACCAATGTTATCTTATGGAAGGAAATTCAATTCGCAGGTCAGTTACTTTAACGTTACTTTTGTAATCCAGTGCTGGACTCCTAGATTCAGCACTGGGACCTTTACTTAAGACAGGTAATTACGTTTTTTGTAGTTTGTACGATTTTTAGAGAATATTATTGCATTTCAAAAGTTGACACTTAGAAACTTTTTCACATAGAATCACCAACGTTATCCTATGGGAGGAAATTCACTTAGCAGGTAAGTTAGGTTATCGATACTTTTTCTTACTCAGTGCTGGATCCTAGATTCAGCACTGGGACATTTCCTGAAAACAGTTGAGAAAATACGTTTTTGTTATTCGGCTGATTTTTGAGGAATATTTGTAGTTTTCAAAAGTCGACACTTAGAAACTTTTTGGGAGAAAAAGTGTCAATGTTATCCTATGAGGAAAAACGAGTTATCGGTTTCAAGGTAAGTAATCGGTCTTTTAAGTTAGGGTTCTGGGGTTAGACTCAGGGGTCTCCCAGGGTCAGTGATGGACTGTTGTTGCACCCTCAGCGGCACTAGGGCGGCCGGGTGCAGAGTGTTGAGGCCCAATGTTATCCTATGGAGGATAGGGGGACTCCGGTTGGTGGCTGCTGGCAAGCAGGCCACGGGGTTGTGGGAGCAAAGCTCCTAGGGTTAAGCTCAGGGCACGTTGGGGACCAAGTTAGCACCAAAGGGGCACCCTCAGCGGCACTAGGGCGGCCGGGTGCAGAGTGCTGTTTTGAGGTCGGGTGCCCTGTTGATTTCAATGGAGATTCTCCGGGACAAAGAAACACTGCAGGCTCGGGGACGAGGACCTTCCAGGAGCCACCACCACTTCGAGGGGTAAGTTGGGATGTAGAGGGTTGGTTAGGCACCGCTGGGTTGGGCACACAAGGCCGTGGGGCGTCGGGTGCAGGGTTGCCTTGGGACGTCGGATTTTCTTACCCGCTCTGGTCGCGGTAGGGGGGGTCCTCTGGATTGAGGCTGCAGGCGTCGTCAGGAGGCTTGAGGCAGGCCAGGGGTCGCCGGATCTCGGGTCAGGATCGCCGGGCGGACCTCAGGGTATTTGTTCACTCGAGCTCGGGCCAGGGTCGGCGGATGCAGAGTGTGCTGGATGCAGAGTGTGCTGGATTCGCATTCTCTGGCTGACACCAGAAGCTGCAGTTCAAACACGTCCGGTGTTCACGGGAGAAACAGCTTGGAAAGTGAAGGCAGGCAGGTCCTCCGGGGTTTTTGAGGTTGCTGGCGGCTGGACACGCCGGGGTTTTGCAGGAGCAGGTTCGAGGGGAGACAGGCCTGTAGGGCTGGGGCCAAGTCAGTGGGCGTCGTCCTCTTGTTAGCTCTGCACGGCTTCTCGTCCTTCTCTTCTTTTTTTGTGGTTGCTGGATCCGAGGAAGGAAGGTTCAGGGTGCCCCTAAATACTGAACTTAGGGGCGTTACAGGTAGGTAAAGGGCAGGGACCAATGGGTCCCTTCCCTGGGGTGGGTACACCCCCCATTCTGCCACTCTCCAGTGGGAGGGGGGCAGAAGCCTGTCCTTGGTTGGCTGGGTCCCCCCATCCTCAAGATGGCGAGGACTCGAAGTTGTGCTTCACCTCGCCTCCCCCACCTTAGGGGTGGAGTTGGGAGAGGTGGGCACACCTCTCTTCCTCACTTTGTTTTTCCCGCCGGGTCTCCCGCCCAAAGTGGGGGGTAGAACCAGTGGGGACCAGTTGCTGAGTATAGCAAGTGGTCTGGAGAGGCTCACAAAGGCGGTATGCCTTTGAAGCTGCTCCTTCGTGAACCCTGCCCATCCTGGGGGAGGAGGCTTGGCACCTCGTCCCAGGATGTGCATTGTTTCTAGCCCCCGAGAGCGGCAATCTCTCGACCCAGGGGTTCAGAAACATGTCTGGTGGTGGCAGCCTCGGCAGCCACTCAGTCAGGTCACTGGGAGTTGGTAGAGTTTCAGGGGGCATCTCTAAGATGCCCTCTGTCGTGCATTTTACATTAAATCCCACACTGGCATCAGTGTGGGTTTAATGTGCTGAGAAGTTTGATACCAAACTTCTCAGTCTTCAGGGCAGCCATTATGCTGCTGGGGAGTTCGTGATGACAAGCTCCCAGCACCATGTACTCTTAATGGCAGCACTGCACTTACAGTGCCCAGGAATGGACCTGGGTACTGTAGGGGTACAGGGCTCATGCATCTGTACCCTCACCACTGGCATAGGGCACCCAGCTAGAGGGGTGACTGATGGATGCCTGGGCAGTGGTTTGTGGGCATGGCACACAGGGGTGTGCGCCATTTCGACTCTTCACTTTGTTCTGCCCCAAGACACGCAGCCTGCAAAGGCAGTGTGTGAGTGTCAGGGTACAGGGCCTCTAAGGGTGGCACAATAAGTGCTGCAGCCCTTAGAGGCCTTCTCTGGTCACAGTGCCCTGGGTACCTGTGGTACCATTTACCAGGGGCTGACATGTGGCCAGGGATACCAATTGGGTTAGTTTTGGGGAAAGAACACAGGCCCTGGGAACCTGATTGGCAGGGACCCAGGGCACACCAGGAAAAAGTGCATCAGTAGTCTGGCAAAAAGTTGGGGGGTTACTGCAACAGAAACCCACTTTCCTACAGCGGAAACTTGGCGCGACACTCTGGACAGAGCTTGAATGGAGTCCATTCAATCGACTGCTAGCGAGCCCGGCGCGGGTAGGCCCAACGGCCCCCCACAACTTTTCCGAGAAACGGTGCCGAACCGGAGCGCAGCAATTCACATCCGAACCCGATGGCGGAAAAAAACAATCTAACAATGGAGTTGATGCCCATGCGCACTATCAACGAAAGGAGGAGTTACCTACCTCGTGACTGGAAAAGACTTCTTCGAACAAAAACAAAGTGCCAACATCCGGACCCAACACTAGATGGCAGGCTATGCAAAGCATGTGATCTAAAGCTCACATGCCTCGAACATAAAATAACAAAGAATATTTTTATACAAAAATAATTGGTCTGAAGTACAACAAATGCTTAACACTGTCCTCTGATAAAGCCTTATTGCTCGACCACACTACCCCAAATAGAGAGTGAGGTGCTATCTACTCTACCTCCCTTTTGGGTTCCACTGGACTCTGTGCACACTATACTTCACTTTGGTATAGTATATACAGAGCCAGCTTCCTACACTGCACCACCATGCTCTCAGGAGAGGGCTGCTGGGAGACGAAGGCGGGGTCTCCCGGTGTGGGATGGTGCAGACAGGCAATCATTCAGTGAACAGGCGGCCATGTGTAAGGCTCTGCCCACGTCCACAGGAACACGTCGGTGAGAGCTTTATTAAAGGGGAGCATGGGGTCAGACGAGCATATCCCAGGTTGAAATACCTCTGTCATGACATTGGTCTTGACCACAGGCAGCTGGAGATTAAGAACCTCTGCCGCTCTGTGCTTCACTGTGGCAAAAGAAGCTCAATCCTTCAAAACCTGACCCAGAGGGGAAATTATGCCATAATCTGGGGAGTATCCAGGCCAATGGTGTCACCCAGCTCCTCTGGTGTCACCCAGCTCCTCATACCAGCTGTTGTCATCCGGGTCCTCTAGAGGACCATGTGAGAAAGTGCCCTCTTTCTGCATGGTATGCCCCCACTTTTTGCTGAATTGCTGAAGATCTTAGACTGAGTGTGCCCTGGGCTCCTGCTAATCGGGTACCCAGGGCCTATGTTCCTTCCCTAAAATTGCATTGAAGCCTAAACCCAATTGGCATCCCTGGCCACCGGTAGGTCCCTGGTAAATGGTACCATAGGTACCCTGGGCCCTGTGACCAGGGAAGGCCCCTAAGGGCTGCAGCACTTATTGTGCCACCCTTAGAGGCCCTGCACCTTTTCACTCACACACTGCCTTTGAAGGCTGCGTGTCTTGGTGCAGAACAAAGTGAAGAGTCAACATCGCACATATCCCTGTGTGCCCTGCCTACAACCCACTGCCCTGGCATAGGTCAGTCACCCCTCTAGCTGGGTGCACTATACAAGTGGTGAGGGTACAGGTGCATGAGCCCTGTACCCCTACAGTGTCTAAGTCCATTCTTAGACATTGTAAGTGCAGTGCTGCCATTAAGAGTATATGGTGCTGGAGTTTGTCATTACGAACTCCACAGCACCATAATGGCTACACTGAAAACTGAGAAGTTTGGTATCAAACTTCTCAGCACATTAAACCCACACTGATGCCAGTGTGGGATTTAATGGAAAATCCACACAGAGGGCATCTTTTAGATGCCCCTGAAAAAAGACCAGCCTCTGGCTGCTTAGGCTGCCATCAACAGACATGTTTCTGGACCCCTGGGTCGAGAGCCTGCTGCTCTCGGGGGCCTGAAACAATGCACATCCTGGAACGAGGTGCCAAGCCTCCTCCCCCAGGATGGGCAGGGTTCACGAAGGGGAAGCTTCAAAGGCCTGCCGCCTTTGTGAGCCTCCCCAGACCATTTGCTTTCAGCAACTGGTCCCCACTGGTTCTACCCCCAACTTTGGGCGGGAGAATCGGCGGGAAAAAACAAGTGAGGGAAAGAGGTGTGCCCACCTCTGCCAACTCCACCCCTCAGGTGGGGGAGGCGAGGTGAAGCACAACTCCGAGTCACCGCCATCTTGAGGATGGGGGGACCAACCAACCAGGGACAGGCTCCTGCCCCCTTCCCACTGGAGGGTGGCACGGTAGGGGGTGTACCCACCCCAGGGAAGGGACCCATTGGTCCCTGCCCTTTACCTACCTGTAACGCCCCCCAAATCTAGTATTTAGGGGGCACCCTGAACCTTGCTTCCTCAGATCCAGCCTGACAAGAAGGAAAGAAGAAGGACCGAACAGCCGTGCAGCCAGCTAACAAGAGGAAGACGCCCACTGCCTTGGCACCAGCCCTACCGGCCTGTCTCCCCTCGAACATGCTCCTGCGAAATCCCGGTGTGTCCTGCAGCCAGCAACCTCAAAAACCCCGGAGGACCTGCCTGCCTTCACTTCCAAAGACTGCTTCTCCCGTGAAGACCGGATTTGTTCAAACTGCAACCTCTGGCAGCAGCCGGAGACCGCGAACCTGCCCCACTCTGCACCCGCTGTCCACGGCCCGAGCGGGCTAACACCACTAGGAGGTCACCCCAGCGATCTTGACCCGAGATCCGGCGACCCCATACCTGCCTCAAGCCTCCAGCCGACGCCTGCAGTCGAAATCCAGAAGGCCACCCTAACTGCGACCCGGAGCTGGTAAGCCGTTCCGACCCTAAAAGGCACCCCTGCACCCGATGCCCCACGGCCCTGTGTGCCCAAACCAACGGTGCCTAACCAACCCCTAACTTCTCAACTTACCTCTCGAAGTGGTGGTCGCACCCAGAAGTCCTTCGTCTCCCTGCCTGCAGTGCTTTTGCTAACCGGAGGTTCTCCATTGGAAACTTCAGGGCTTCCGGCGACGAAACAGCCCCCTGCAACCGGCCGCCGTAGTGCCGCTGAGGGTGCATCTTTTGTGCTAAGCTGTTTCCCCATTTGCCCTGAGCTAAAGTCTAGGAGCTTTGCTCCCACAACCCAGTGGCCTGCTTGCCAGCAGCCACCAACCGGAGACCCCCTATCCTCCATAGGATAATATTGGGCCTCAACACTCTGCACCCAGCCGCCCTAGTGCCACTGAGGGTGTAACAAGAGTGCATTACTGACCCTGGGGGACCCCCCCGAGTCTAACCCCAGAACCTTAACTCCCACAGTCGATAACTTACCTTTGAACCGATAACCTGTTTTTCCTCCATAGGATAACATTGACAATTTTTCTTCCAAAAAGTTTCTAAGTGTGGAGTTTTGAAATCTAAAAATATTCTTTCAAAATTGCACGAATAACCAACACGTATTTACTTACCTGTTTGCAGGAAATGTCCCAGTGCTGAATCTAGGTATCCGGCACTGAGTTAGAAAAGTAACGTGAAAAGTAACTTACCTGTAATTTACTGAAAAAGCCTATTACTGTATTTGCTAAGTATTGCAAGCTACTGCATCCCCTGTAAATCAAACAAAGTACAATTCCTATTGCATTTTCAAACTGTTCTACAATCAGCAACTTATTACTGTGAAGTATTTAATGCTTACCTGTGCCAGGCTTGCTTGGTTCTAAAAATAAAACTGTATAGTTTTTATACAAAAACAATTGGTCTAGAGTTCAGTTCTTGAGTGTGTGAATTCATTTGCTGACTGAGTGGGTACATCAAATGCTTAACACTGTCCTCTGATACTGCCTTACTGCTCGACCACTCTACCACAAATGGAGAGTAAGGTTCTAACTTTAATCTATGCCTACCTCTGGGGTCACCTGGACTCTATACACACTATACCTAATTTTGGTGTAGTATATATAGAGCCAGTTTTCTACAGACCATATACCACTTCCTCCTCAATTTCTGGAGGGTAGGGCCTTGTCAAGAGTTGAAAAGTCCAGGGGATGTTGAGGCACGGACGGCACTGGCATGGACGTCGAGCGGTGTCTGGTATGATAATTGGCTCAGTGCTGGCAGGGACAGATCTGGAGTGCTTCACAGACGTTTGAAAAACACATACCAGAATAGGTGATTTAAAGAAGAATGGTTGGGCCGGTAAACGCAAAATGACTGGAAGAGGTGCAACCCTTAATGATGCCCAATGCAAATCCTTGCTGCGCCAAAGAGAAAAAAACCAATACAACATCTGAAAATTTGGCTTATAATGGGTTTGTGTTGCGGGTTCCACACCAGGCCACAAATTTGTCCCAGCGCCCAGGATAAATGGACTTTGTGGAGTGACACCTGGCAGCGAAGATTACCCCCCACAACCTCAGGTGGTACATCAAACAGAGTCAACTGCTAATCTCTGCGCATGAAGGTGTAGATTGCACAGATTCTGGTGCAGAACTATGCGCCCAGCTGCTGCAACAGAAGATCCTCCTGAAGCGGTAGCCTAATCAGAGGACAGATGCTCAAGCGGGTACCACACTCTCCTGGCCCAATACGCTGCCACTAGAATGAACTGGGCACAGTTGTTTCCGATCTTCAGAACTCAAAGCAAGACCAACAGAGTTGGAAAGGCGTATAGTATAGAAGACCCTTGCTCCGCTCTAGCCTGAATGATTCTCCTAGAGAAAGCGTTCTTGGAAACTCCAAAGTGCAAAATTTGACACTGCAGGTTCTTGACAGTGGCGAAAAGATCCAACCAGGCACCCGCTGTAGGAAACTGTCACTGTATATAATAGACCAAAGTAAGGTATAGTGTGCACAGAGTCCAGTGGATCCCCAGAATCTTTACAGAGTCTAAAGTAGAGAATACTAATGCTCTCTTTTGTGGTATGAGGGCGAGCAGTTAGGCTTATCAGAGGGCTGTGTTAAGCATTTGTTGTATACACTCAGGCAAGAAATGATTACACACACTCAATGACTAAATCCAGACCAATAGTATACTTTGTTACTTTTATTACTAGAACCAAAGAAACTTAGTTGCAGGTAAGTACAGTTTTCAAACTAGCAATGCGTTTCAATGCAGTAAATGAATACATAGTGCAGGACTTCAGTTCAGCAGTTAGACAAAGACTTTAGAAATAGCAATACTTTGCTGTTCAAGAAAAATACATACTTAGTGCAATATTTCAAATGAGCAATGTAATCCTACGGGAGAAAAACAGAAGGAAAATGCTACTTACCCAGTATGCATCTGTTCTTGGCATATAGAGCTGTAGAGTCATATGCTGTGCATAGATCGCCATCTAGTGTTGGGTCCGGATGCTTGCACTTTGTTTTTCTTCGAAGAAGTCATTCCAGTCACGAGGTAGGGGACTCCTCCTTTCGGTGACAGTGCGCATGGGCATCAACTCCATTGTTGGATTGTTTTCCCGCAGAGGGTGATAATGGAGTTAGTAAGAGTAGTAAAAGGAGATGTCCATGAATGCATGTATCTAAGTAAGATGTTACTGCAACAGGTATAGGTACCCGGGGAGGCGGGTGGGCGCATATGACTACATCTCTATATGCCAAGAACAGATGCATACTGGGTAAGTAGCATTTTCCGTTTGAGGCATGTGAGCTGTAGATCACATGCTTCGCATAGACTATACAGCAGTTATCTCCCAAAGCGGTGGCTAACCTGTAGCTGTTGTTTGAAATAGTGTACGTAAAACTGCCTGGCCCACTCTAGCTTGTTGTCTTGCTAACACATCTACACAATAGTGTTTTGTGAAAGTGTGAGGTGTAGACCATGTTGCAGCTTTGCATATGTCTTCTATGGGTATATTTCCTAAGTATCCCATAGAAGGCCCCAGTTTGCATGGAGAGTGTGCTCTAGGGGGAACTGTTAATGTTCGTTTTGCTTTTGCATAGCATATTTGAATGCATTTGACTATCCACTTTTCAACACCTGATTATGCTATGGGATTGCATTTATGTGGTGGAGCAAAAGCGACAAAAACTTGGTTTGTCTTATGGAAAGGTTTTGTCCTTTCTATGTAATAAAGTAATGCTCTCTTCACATCTAAAGTGTGTAGGGCACGTTCTGCCACAGAATCTGGTTGAGGGAAGAACACAGGTAACTCAACAGATTGATTGATATGAAAGGCAGAAATGACTTTAGGAAGGAATTTTGGATTGGTCCGAAGAACTACTTTATGTTGATGCATTTGTAAATAGGGTTCTTCTATAGTTAGTGCCTGAAGCTCACCGACTCTCCTCAGTGATGTAATAACTATGAGGAAAGCTACTTTCCATGAGAAATTGCAGTTCACATTTTTGCAATGGCTCGAAGGGTGGACCCATTAGCCTGTTGAGAACAAAGTTGAGATTCCACACTGGAGCAGGTGAATGTCTAGGGGGAATAACTTGAGTCCTTCCATAAAAGCTTTGATGACAGGCGCACTAAAGAGAGATAGATGTCTATTCTGGAGGTATGCAGCTATTGCAGCCAAATGTAAACGTATGGATGTGAACGCTAAATTGGAACGCTGTAGATGTAACAAATAACATATAATGTTTTGAACAGAAGCATCAAGCGGGTTAATGTGGTTGTTATTACAGTATATTACAAACCGTTTCCACTTTGCTGCATAGCAGGCTCTTGTGGTAGGACGTCTAGCCTCTTTGATAATATTCATGCAGTCTGGCGGTAGGTTAAGGTAGCCAAATTCTAGGATTTCAGGTGCCAGATCGCCAGGTTGAGTTGACTGGGGTCTGGATGTCTTATGTCTCCATGGCTCTGTGTGAGGAGATTGGGTGCAAGACGTAGTTTTTGATGAGGAACTACTGACAGTTCCAACAAAGTTGTGAACCAGGGTTGACGTGCCCATGTGGGAGCAACTAGGATTAGTGTCAGGGACGTTTGTTTGAGTTTCCGAACCACTAATGGAATGGGTGGGAGAGGCGGAAAAGCGTAAGCAAAGATCCCTGACCAATTCATCCATAGTGCATTGCCTTTGGACAATGGTTGTGGATACCTGGACGCGAAGTTTGGGCATTTTGTGTTTAAGTGTGTGGTGAACAGATCTATGTCTGGGAAGCTCCACGTTTGAAAGGATGGGAGGAGAACTTGAGGGTGTAGTTCCCATTCGTGGATTTGTTGTGTTTGACGACTGAGCAGATCTGCCATCTGATTGTTTACTCCTGGAAGGTGTTTCGCTAGGAGATACATTTGGTGATGTATGGCCCATTTCCAGATGGTCTGTGCTAGCTGTGACAGCTGGAGAGTGTGTCCCCCACCTGTTTTTGTATGTAATACATCGCTGTCATGTTGTCTGTACGAATCAAGACAGTCTTGCATACTAGATTAACTTGAAACGCTTTCGGCGCCAGAAAAATTGCTAGCAGCTCTAGGTGATTTATATGAAGTTGTTTCTGCTGCAAGCTCCATACGCCCTGAATTGTGTGGGTTTGGAGATGTGCCCTCTAACCTGTCAGTGATGCGTCTGCTGTTAGTACTATATGTGGAACCGGGTCGCTGAAGGGCCGCCCTTTTAAAAGGCTTTGTGTGTTCCACCACTGCAGAGAGCGATGGGTGCGGCCGTCCACCAACACTAGATCTGATAACAGACCCTGAGCCTGGTTCCTGCTAAGCATTCCTGTAGGGGACGCATTTGAAGTCTTGCGTAAGGGACTATTAGAATGCAAGATGCCATCATTCCCAGTAACTGCATGAACACACGAGCTGGTAAAGAGTGTTGAGGCTGAAACTGAGACAGCAGTACTTGTATATTCCGGACCCTGGCCGGAGTTTGGTATGCTAGAGCTTTTTGTGTGTCTATAGTAGCTCCTAGATATGCTCGAGTGTTGGACGGTTGGAGATGGGATTTGGACAGCTTTCCTGTGAATCCCAGCTCGTGGAGCAATTACACAGTTTTTTGGGTGTGGCGTAGACAGCTATCGTATGAGCTGGCCTTTATGAGCCAGTCGTCTAAGTATGGGAAGACGTGAACATGTTTTCTTCATAGATGGGCTGCGACTACTGCTAAGCATTTTGTGAAAACCCTGGGTGTTGTTACTCCGAATGGAAGTACCTTGAATTGATAATGCTGGCCTGCTACCACGAACCTGGGGTATTTGCGGTGTGCAGGATGTGTTGGGATATGAAAGTAGGCATCCTTTAAATCCAGAGTGGAGAGAAAGTCCCCTTTCTGAAGGAGCGGAAGCACTTGTTGGAGTGTTACCATATCAAAGTGGTCCGACTGAATGTACAGACTTAGTTCTCTGAGGTCTAATATAGGCCTGAGAGAGCCGTCCTTTTTAGGAATTAGAAAGTAGAGGGAGTATACACCTGCCCCTTGGTATTGTAAAGGGACCGATTCTATTGCACCTTTCTGCAACAAAGAGAACCTCTTCCTTTAGATGGGTAAGATGTTCTTGTGACATGAGGTGTGACCTTGGAGGAATGTATGGTGGAGTGTTTGTAAGCTCCAGGCAGTAACCAGATTGGATAATTTGTAGAACCCATTTGTCTGATGTAATTGTATTCCAAATGGGTAGAAACTGGGAAAGACGTCCCCCGACAGGAGTGGAATGATCGGGTGTATGGAAAGGGAGTCACTGTTTGGTGTTTGCAGGGGAAGTGCGTGTTGAATTACCTCTGCCTCTTCCCTTTCCGTTGTTTCCTCTATAACCACTTCTAAAGTAACCTCTTGTAGAAGGCGACTGATTGTTGCCTTTGTAAGAGGAAGAGGGGTTTTCTGTATATATATTTTTGGAGCCACCCCTGTAGAACGAGCGACGAAAGGATCCTCTGCTGGAAGGTGATTGTAAGGCCCCCATGGATTTTGCAATCTCAGTATCCTTTTTCATTTTTTCCAGTGATGTATCAACAGCTGGACCAAAAAGGTGTTCTTTGTCAAATTGTTGGTTAAGAATAGAGGCTTGCACCTCAGGTTTAAATCCTGAAATTCTTAACCAAGTATGCCTACGAAGCAGTACGCTAGTATTTACTGCCCGGGCTACTGTGTCTGCTCTGCATCTAGTGCACATCTGATAGAGGTATTAGTTATTAGTTTACCCTCTTAAATAAGGTCACTAGCGCTAGCCTTATGCTCATCAGGAAGAAATTCCATGAGCTTCTCGAGCTCATCATAATGAGCTCTGTCATATCTCGCTAATAGTGCTTGAGCATAGGCAATGCGCCAATGATTAGCTGCTTGTGGCGCTACCCTTTTGCCCGAAGCATCAATTAATTTGGACTCTTTATCAGGAGGAGGAGCTTTACCTGTGGTTTGTGAATTAGCTCTCTTACGAGCGTTTGAAACTACAAGAGAGTCCAAGGGCAACTGGCCTTTAATATATACAGGGTCAGTAGGTGCAGATTTGTACTTTCTCTACCCTGGGAGTGATGATTCTTGCTCTTACAGGGTCTTTAAAGAGGTCGTCAGCATGTTTAAGCATACCTTTTAGCATTGGTAATGTTTGGGTAGCCCTTTGAGATGAACTTAGGGTTTCAAACAAAAAGTCTTCCTCTGAAGCCTCTTTATGTAGCTCTACCCCATGATAATGTGCAGCTCTGTTAAGGAGCTCAATATATCCAATATTATCTGGAGGAGAAGGTCTGGATGGATATAAGTCTGGGTCATTATCCTGTTGAGGGTCAGTATATTGTGGTGCATAGTCATCTGCATCTCCATCCCCTATATTCTGTTGGTCAGGTGATGGTGGTGGTAAATGTGTGGGTGTGATGAGCAAATTTGGATCAATGGGAGAATAAGGTGGAATATAAGGTGGAGAAGGGTTAGTACCCACATTTTTCCTTTTAAGAGGAATGTGGTAATCTTCTTGCAAGTCTATTTTCCTTTTCTCTGGTAGTTTGTCAAGAATATGTCCAGTTTGTGGATTAATCACAATTTCCTTTTGTTTTGGACCCGAAGGTGGAACATCAGTCCGAGGCTCTTTTGTTTAACTGCTTTCTTTAGATGCCTGTTTTGGCGTCGAAAGTTTTGGCACCGAAGATTTAGCCTTAGTTAACACTGACACCAGAACGTGTTTCAATTTTGATGCCGAAGGTTTCGGGTCGGCACCGGCGTGAGGACGGGTGGAGCCCAAGCCGGAAGGCTGTTGTTTCTGTGTCGGCGCCGAGCCAGAAGGCGGGGCGCTCGAAACTTTTTGTCGGTGCAGACCTTGGCCCGAAGGCAGAGGAGGGACTGGAGCCTTTTTATGGAGGAGATGGGAGGTGAAGGAAGTCTCTGTGCACACGATCCGTTGGCCCGGTGTGAGGTCTTCGGCATCGGAGTTGGCTTCAGACACGGAGATGTGCTCCTCCTCGCATTCGGCTTCCTGCGCGTGGGATTCTTCATGTTCGGAGTCGTCTCCGACAAGATCCGGTGCGGAGCCGCTTTGTAGGTGCATTTCGTGACGTCGAGCCCGATGGTCACGGAGCGTCTTCTTTGATCGAAATGACCGACACGCATCGCGTGTTTCTCGTCGTGTTCTGGGGATAGGCAACGGTTGCACACTTCGTGCAAGTGGGTGCGCGGAAGCTTAGCGCGACACCCAGGACAGAACTTGAATGGAGTCCGTTCCATCGACTGCTATCGACCTCGTCGCG
The DNA here is from genome assembly GCA_963921515.1 of Calotriton arnoldi. Lineage (NCBI taxonomy): Eukaryota > Metazoa > Chordata > Amphibia > Caudata > Salamandridae > Calotriton > Calotriton arnoldi. The sequence continues at coordinate 5,278,796 of CAWUFW010000150.1, read as the reverse complement.
GGTAGGCCCAACGGCCTTCCACAAATCTTACGATTGAAGGCTTTCGAGTGTAGACGATACGCGGAGAAAGGGAAACGCGATCGATGACAATACAGTCGAGGGTAGTGGATTGCGTGTCGAAGGGGGCCCGAAGAACGGTGCCTAACCGGAGCGCAACAATTCACATCTGAACCAGATGGCGGAAAAAAACAATCTAACAATGGAGTCAATGCCCATGCGCACTATCACCGAAAGGAGGAGTCACCTACCTCGTGACTGGAAAGACTTCTTCGAAGAAAAACAAAGTGCAACGTGCAAACATCCGGACCAAACACTAGATGGCGATCTATGCACAGCATATGATCTACAGCTCATATGCCTCGAACATGCAATTTCACAGTTAAGTACTTTACTCACAAACCCAGTCTTCAGGGGTTAAGGTCAACACAGGGCAAGGTTCAAGGGAAAACTGAGACTGCACCACTAGCGGCACTAAGGAGGCAGGGTGCAGAGGTCAGATTTGGAGTCGGGCGCCCAATATGAACCAATGGAGCCAGTGGTCACTCAAAGTTGAGCCAATTACAGGTAAGTAAAGGATTTGGAGGGCAACCTCGGGGGTTAGGACAAGCACTGGGGAGGAGCCACGAGGCAGCACCAAACACACACCCTCAGCAGCACAGAGGCGGCCAGGTGCAGAGTGCCAACACAGCGTTGTGCGCCCAATGTAAATCAATGGAGGACGACAAAGGCTGCAGGCTTGGACCAGGAAGCTGGATGAAGGAAATCAGTGGCTGGGAAGGTAAGTTGGGATGTTGGGGGGTCACCTGGACACCGTTGGTCTGGCTCCCCAAGACCTGGGGAGTGCGGATGGAGGAGTGTCTTTGGACGCAGAAAATCCTTATCGGAGCCGGTCGTGGAGTCCTCCGTGTTGAGGCTGCAGGCGTCGTCGTGGAGTCCAGGAGGGGTCAACCCATGATGGACTCGGGCTCTGGGTTGCCGAGGAACCTCGCTGGGACCGGTGGGCCACGTGGAATCGGGCCAGAGGCGTCTGGTGGAGTGGAGGATCCGGAAGTGGGGTTTTGTGGTTTCACAGGTCACAGCAGCCTTTCTTGGTGTTTCTTCTTTGAGGGGCTTTAGTGGGAGGTTTCGAAGTCTGGTTTTTTATGAAGTTGAAAAGGATTTTTGGACGATTTATCGCATTGTCAAGGGCGCTGCGGAAAAAGGCTGCTTTTTCTTTGGTGGTGTGGTTTTTGTATGTTCTGCGTTCTGCTCTGAGTCGGAGGAGGTGAGTTGCGGAAGGGTTGACTCGCCAGAGTCTTTCTGCGGCTCTGAGTTGACGTCTTTCTGAGTTGAGATCCTTGGTGAACCAGGATCTCGAAGGGGTGTCTCTAATCTTTTTTAGTTTCAGAGGTGCTATTGAGGTGCTATTCGGTCTAGGACGGCTGTCATCGTAGAGTTAAAGTGGGTTGTGAGTTCGATCGTTGAGAGGTCGCCTGATTTAGGTGGAAGGCTAGAGATCATTATTTTTTCCAGCTCAGCTAGGGGAGCTTGGCTGAGGTTTCTGGACCATTGAAGGGTTTTCTTAGTATGGATGGGGTATGATTCTTCAAGGTGTAGGTGGAATAGGATGATGCAATGGTCAGACCAATCAACTGGGAGGATGTGGTTGATGGATATAGTCTTCTCTTGGGCTATGATCGCGTCATGGGTTGCGCCTCTTTTGTGGGTTTGTTCTTTGCGGTTTTGGTTGAGGTTGTGCTCGAGTAGGAGTTCTTTTAAGGCAGAAGTCTTCAATCTGTGGGGCGCGACCCACTGGGGGGCCGTGGAGGCCTGGGAAGGGGGTCGCGCATTCCCCAGCTTCACTTGTAACACCCTAGATTCTAGGGTGTTATAAATGCTCAAATAAATAAATTGGCTCGCGGTTTTTATAGCTTGTTAAAGCTTACGTTAATTGATTCATTGATGAATCTCCGATCTGCCCATCTGTAAAGTTCTCCCAGTATGCACAGAGGTCATCTGGCCTCCCACTTCCTGTACGTGGCGCATGCCCACCTGTGGTACCCACATTGATCACATGTATACACAGAAACAAACGGGCACCCATACACGGAGACCAACACACACATGCATAGACGCAGCCAAACATACCAGTACCTTTGCACATTAGCCATCATACATACTGACACCAGTGCACACAGGACAATGGGCATTTAGGCACACACGTGCACAGGTAAATAAGCAACCAAAATGAATGCAGGCACCCAGGGAAATAAACACAGAAAGACTCATGTACACAGGCACCCATGACAGACCAGCACATACACAGACTCCATGCACACAGATCAGTATGCATACAGAAACCCTTGCACACACACTACCATACACACACACACACCCTTGAACATATCACACGTTCCAACGCACGCACACTAACAGATAGACACCGATGCACACGGATCGTGGTTACCCAAAGGCCTCCCAGCACTAGAACAGTCTATAATATCAACATTTCACCTGTTACACATACAGTCACCAAGCAGAGAGAATAAAAGACATACAAACTGCAATCCAAGCAGACCACCACACAGGCATCCAAGCAGAGAGAACAATATACACACAGGCTTCAATGCACAAAGACAAACACACAGGCATCCAAGCACAGAGAACAATAGACATACAGACACCGATCACACAGGCATCCAAGCACAGAGAACAATAGACATACAGACACCGATGCACACAGACCAACACACAGGCATCCAAGCACAGAGGACAATAGACATACAGATACCTATGCACACAGGCATCCAAGCACAGAGAACAATAGACATACAGACACCGATGCACACAGACTAACACACAGGCTAACACACAGGCATCCAAGCACAGAGAAGAATAGACACACAGGCTTCAAATTCCAAGTAACTAAATGAAATCAGTAAAACAAACTGGCAAAACAAAGAGGGCCTGGAGGCCGTACAGGGCGTGCTTCCACGTTACAGGCTAAGCTCGTAGATAAACGTGCACTTGTCTCATTTAAAGTGCCTTCTCAGTGTAGGAAATGAATAAATAAACACAGGCTTTTGGACTAGAGTTAAGTACACTATCCAGCTGCACCTCTCAGGATGTAGGGAAGGGAGAGATAAGAGGACACGGACGCCGGCCTAGCTCTAATAGGCTCACCAATGGCATGTGAGCTGTAGGTCTGGTGAGGCACACTACTCTTCGATCTCATACGATAAGTGGTTGTTGTGGTCATTAGGATGGCTGGTCCACGCAGGCCCGGTGGGGCGCGATACTCTCATTCATATTAGACCTTCTATAAATTTCCCTTCATCAGCTCCGCATAGAGTACAACCTAATCCGGAATTAATATAATAATTGTTTTGTCACATTTGTGCTTTTAGTTTTAACTGCATTTACACAGCCCTTAGTACCCCTAAAGGGGTACTAAGGGACAGTTATGTAAAAAGAAAATTGCATTACATACGCTCTGGTATTACTAAAATCTACATTTTGGAAGCACAATTTTATTGTAGAACTATTTGAATGTTTTGCTACACTCTATCTTACACTGTGTGTAATGCAAGTATAAAGTAATGACTTACATATTTACAGTGCTTTCTGTCATAGGCTGTGACCTAATAGCACTACAAATACACGTCACTATTCTCCACTGCACCAATCAAGATTTAATTCTGTGGCTCTCTGGTTACACACAGACTTTGGCAGTGCATTAACTAATAGAGGTTTTATAATGTACTACAGTGCACTTCCCACTGAGTAACAACTTTTAAATTTATTTTTCATTTACGCTGCCCATTATTTTATATGTAGATACCTGATAATGAAAGACCTTAAAAAACGTACAGAATATTTTGGGGCTTATTTATGAGAGGCTTTCATCGCCCGAGCATCACTTTTTTTGATGCTCCGGCGGCCCAAGCTTCTCAACCATATCTATGAGGCTGTGCAAAGTCACCCGGCATGGCTTTGCATGGCCTCATAGATATGGAGTAAGACATAGCAAAGCAAGTCACTTTGTTGCCTTACTCTGCATCAAGGAGGTGTTCCATGGGCTTTTGCGTGGGGTTCCCACGCAACACCCATGAATTTTGATGCTGCCCCATATTTACAAAATCACGTAAACCTGGGGCAGCTCCAAAAACAGATGCCTCCCCAGCTGAGGCGTAACGTGGAGAAATGTTTATTTCTCCTCGACGTTTTTTCCTCTTCCCATGTGTGCTGCATTCTGCAGCTCACATCGAAAGAGGAAAACGCTTCTCAGGATTGTTTTTTTGAAAGGAAGGTGCTCCTTTCTGTACAAAAACAATCCTGTCTATGTTGGTGCAAGGCAGCAATTTATGCGCCAACGCAAAGGAAAAGGACAGGAATGCACCGTATTTTATAAATACTGTGCATTCCTGCCCTTTCACATTGGCATAGGGCAGTGCAGCAAGAAGACTTGCGGCGCTGCCGTACGCCAATTCCTCATAAATGAGGCCCTTTGTTTTTAGCAACACCTTTGACTACACCCCCACGCTCACTGACCTTTGGTTTGATAAACACTGTTTAATATCATTTCCCCACCGTAAAAATTATTTGCTGTGGGAATTGGGGGCATTTATGGTTGTTGATAGTTGTCTATGATGAGGAGTACCAGGTTCTAGAAATTTTCATCAGAAGGGGGTCCTTACGCCTAAAAACGTTTGACAAGGGGGTCTCGGCATCAAGAAATTTGAAGACTTCGGTTTTAAGGATTTGATTTGGGTGTTTGATTCATCATTCCAGTGAAGGTTGAAATCTCCTAGGATTATGTTGATGGCATCTGAGAGTGAGCAGTGAGTTACCAGGTCTGATAGGTGTTCGAGGAAGGGGTGAGTGTTGCCTGGGGGGTGGTAGAGAAGGTGGCAGTTTGTTGACTTATTGTTTTTCAGCCGTATAGAAGTGTTGAGTTATTCAAAGGTGCTGTAAGTGGAGGAGACAGATTCCACCACTGTGATGGTATTTTTGTGGATAATGGCTAAGCCCCCACCTATCTGGTCGATTCTGTCTTTTTTGATGATTGAGAATCCAGGAGGAGCTAGTAAGTCGAGGATCGGGTAGGATGATTCATTTAGCCAGGTCTCTGTGATGAATGCAATGTCATAGTAAAGGATTGTTTCCGCCAGTTCTGTGGCATGTTTGGAGGCAGAGCTACAGTTTATAAGTATACAATTGGTATTGTTCGAGTTGCTGTTGTATTTAAGAGAGGAGGGTGCTCTGGGGATATCCGAGAGGTGTGCTGGCGGTCTGGCAGTTGACCTGGGTGGAACAGGGTTTCTCCCGATACCACTTCGAGAGGTAAGTTGGGAAGTTAGGGGTTGGTTAGGCACTGTCGCTTTGGGCATACAAGGCCGTGGGGCTTCGGGTGCAGGGGTGCCTTTTGGGGTCGGATCTTCTTACCAGCTCCTGGTCGCGGTTGGGGGGGACCTTCCGGATTTAGGCTGCAGGCGTCTGCTGGAGGCAGGTCAGGGGTCGCTGGATCTCGGGTCAGGATTACGGGGTGACCTCCTCGTGGAGCTTGCCCACTCGAGCTCGGGCAGTGGACGGCGGGTGCAGAGTGGGGCGGATTAGCAGTGTCCGGCCAGAGGTTGCAGATGAACAAGTCCGGTGTTCACGGGAGACAAAGTCTTTGTGGTTGAAGGCAGGCAGGACCTCCGGGGTTTTCGAGGTTGCTGGCTGCAGGACACCGGGATTTCGCAGGAGCAGGTTTGAGGTGGAGACAGGCCGGTAGGGCTGGGGCCAAGTCAGTGGGCGTCTTCCTCTTGTTAGCTGCTGAACGGCTGTTCCGTCTTTCTTCTTGTTGCAGGTTCTTGTCTGAGGAAGCAAGGTTCAGGGGTGCCTCTAAATACTAGACTTAGGGGCGTTACAGGTAGGTAAAAGGCAGGGACCAGTGGGTCCCTTCCCTGGGGTGGGTACACCCCCTATTATGCCACCCTCCAGTGGGAGGGGGGCATGAGCCTGTCCCTGGTTGGCTGAGTCCCCCCATCTTCAAGATGGCGTGGACTGAGAGTTGTGCTTCACCTCGCCTTCCCCATCTGAGGGGTGGAGTTGGCAGAGGTGGGCACACCTCTCTTCCTCACTTGTTTTTCCCGCCGGTTCTCCCACCCAAAGTGGGGGTCAGAACCAGTGGAGACCAGTTGCTGAGAGCAGCAAGTGGCCTGGGGAAACTCACAAAAGCGGCAAGCCTTTGAAGCTTCCCCTTTGTGAACCCTGCCCATCCTGGGGGAGGAGGCTTGGCACCTCGTCCCAGGATGTGCATTGTTTCAGGCCCCAGAGAGCAGCAGGCTCTCGACCCAGGGGTCCAGAAACATGTCTGGTGGTGGCAGCTGAAAGCAGCCACTCAGCCTGGACACTAGAGGTGGGTTAGTTTTCAGGGGGCATCTCTAAGATGCCCTCTGTGTGCATTTTTCATTAAATCCCACACTGGCATCAGTGTGGGTTTAATGTGCTGAGAAGTTTGATACCAAACTTTCCAGTTTTCAGTGTAGCCATTATGGTTCTGTGGAGTTCATAATGACAAACTCCAGCACCATATACTCTTAATGGCAGCACTGCACTTACAATGTCTAAGAATGGGCTTAGACACTGTAGGGGTACATGGCTCATGCACCTGTACCCTCACCACTGGTATAGTGCAACCAGCTAGAGGGGTGACTGATCTATGCCAGGGCAGTGGATTGTAGGTATGGCACACAGAGGTGTGTGCCATGTCAACTCTTCACTTTGTTCTGCACCAAAATACGCAGCCTGCAAGGGGGGGGGGTGTGGGTGTGCAGGTATATATATATATATATATATATATATATATATATATATATATATACAGGACCTCTAAGCGTGGCACAATAAGTGCTGCAGCCCTTAGAGGCCTTCTCTGGTCACAGTACCCTGGGTACCGGTGGTACCATTTACCAGGGGCTGACCTGTGGCCAGAGATGCCAATTGGGTTTAGGCTTCAATGCAGTTTTAGGGAAAGAACATAGGCCCTGGGTACCTGATTGTCAGGAGCCCAGGGCTTGGCAGAGGTTAAAGTTAGATATAACCTTACTTTCTAAAGTGGTAGCTTGGTCGAGCAGTAAGGCAGTATCAAAGGACAGTGTGAAGCATTTGTTGTACACACTCAATCAGCAAATGAAGTCACACACAAGAACTGAACTCCAGGCCAATTGTTTTGTATATAAAAAAATATATACTGTTTTATTTTAGAACCAAGGAAGCTTGATGCAGGTAAGCATGTAAAGCACAAGTTACTAACTTGTGTAACGATATATCTGTAAGAGACAGTAGTTAGTGACAGATTCCTTACCTTGGAATATCCCCAGGCGTCAGGCTGGATCTGGAAAGTTTTGCGTAGCAGTACCCTTGCGCGTCGGTAGGCGGCGTCGTGCGGCTCCGCGTCCGTCGTCAGCATCGCCGGGATGATGTCACGGGCAGTACTTAGACGCCGCCCCTGCGCGCTGACGTCAGTTCTGTACACGACTTTCCGCGCCAGGAACGCAGAGCCATGCAAGAAGCTGACATAGGTGTCTGAAAAATAGTAGGGCCCTGAAAGGGATGTCCTTAACCCTAGAAATCAGTTTGCAGAACGGGGAGGATGGGTGGGGCGGTAAGGAATCTGTCACTAACTACTGTCTTACAGATATATCGTTACACAAGTTAGTAACTTGTGCATCTGAAAGAGACACGTTAGTGACAGATTCCTTACCTTAGAATAGATACCCCAGCAATACCAACCCCGGAGGTGGGTCTGCGAACAGATTCAGACAAGGAAGTCCCGGAGGACAGAACGGCCAAAGAAGCCGTCCCTCCGGACCTGGCTGTCAAGGCAGTAATGCTTGGCAAACGTGTGCAGCGAGGCCCACGTAGCTGCCTGACATATATCCTGTAGCGCAACACCGCGGCCTAAAGCCGTGGTAGCAGCCGTTGCCCTGGTAGAATGGGCACGCAGCCCAACAGGAGGCTCCTTCTTAGCCAAAGAATAGCAGGCTTGGATACACAAGATAACCCAGCGGGAGATGGTCCTCTTGTGTACCGCCCGACCTTTTTTGGCGCCCACGTAGCCAACAAAGAGCTGGTCATCCACCCGGAACTGTTGTGTGCGGTTGATGTAAAAGGAAAGCGCACGTTTTGGGTCCAGACGGTGGAGCCTCTCTTCCTCTCTGGAAGGATGCGGAGGCGGAAAGAAGGTGGGCAAAGTGATGGTCTGCCCGATGTGAAAAGCAGTAACCACCTTTCGCAAGAGGGACGGACGCGTCCTAAAAACAACCTTGTCTGGATGGACAGACAGAAAGGGGGGTTTGCATGAAAGAGCCTGGAGCTCACTCACCCGCCGAGCGGAGGTGATGGCCACCAGAAAGGCTGTCTTCGGAGTAAGAAGACGAAGAGGACAGTTATGTAGAGGCTCAAAGGGAGCGCACATTAAGAAAGTAAGAACCAAGTTTAAGTCCCACTGAGGCATTATAAAAGGAACAGGAGGAAAGGTGTGTGTAATGCCTTTAAGAAACCTGTTAACAACAGGGGACTTAAAAAGAGAGGGCTGATCAGGAAGCCTGAGCAAGGCCGAGATTGCACAAAGATAGCCCTTGATGGTACCCAGGGCAGAACCCTGTTGGGCCAGAGAAAGAAGGAACAGAAGAACCTCAGAAAGAGGGGCAGAGAGGGGATTCACAGCCTTTGCTGTGCACCATGCCACAAACTTGTTCCACCTGTAGGCGTATACCACCTTAGTGGAGGGACGCCTGGCTGCCAGAATCACATCACAAACTTCGGGAGGCAAGTCGAAAGGAATCAACTGCCGCCGCTCAATCTCCACGCAAGCAGGTGGAGACTGGACAGGTTCGGGTGGAGGACCGTCCCCTGCTGCTGCGACAGAAGATCCTCCCGAAGAGGCAGATGGATCGGGAGATCGACACTCATACTGAGTAGCTCGGGATACCAAACTCTTCGAGCCCAGTCCGGAGCCACAAGGATGACTTGGGCCCGGTCACGCCGAATCTTCTTCAACACTCTGGGAAAAGTGGTACAGGCGGAAAGGCGTACAACAGACCGCAACTCCACTCGCGACAAAAAGCGTCGCCGAGCGAGTGCCGCCTTGGAAATTCCAACGCGCAGAACTGCTGACATTGCGCGTTCTCTTCGGTGGCGAACAGATCTAACCAAGGCTCTCCCCACTGCTGAAAGAGACCTTGCGCCACCTCCGAGTGAAGACGCCAATCGTGATCCATCACGCACCCTGCGGCTGAGTTCGTCCGCCCTGGCGTTCAGGGAACCTGCCAGGTGTTGAACCATCAGGAATATGCCTTGATGTTCCAGCCATGTCCAGAGGCGCAGAGCCTCCTGACATAGGGTCCACGACCCCACCCCGCCCTGTTTGTTGCAGTACCACATGGCGGTGGTGTTGTCTGTGAACACCTGCACTACCTTCCCTTTGACAGAGGGAAGGAATGCCTTGAGTGCAAGTCGGATCGCCCGGAGCTCCAGAAGGTTGATATGGAGCCGGGACTCCGCCGGAGACCAGAGGCCTCCGATCTCCGCCTCTCCCATGTGACCGCCCCATCCCAGAAGGAACGCGTCCGTCACGACTGTGTGCTCTGGCTGGGGAAGGGAGAGGGATCTGCCCATGACCCATTGCCGGTTCGAGAGCCACCACTGCAACTGTTTTGCAGTCCCCTCCGAGATCTGGACGTGATCGGACAGGTTGCCCTGATGCTGCGCCCACTGGAACTTCAGGTCCCACTGCAGAGCCCGCATATGCAATCTGGCATGATCGACCAGCAGGATGCAGGAGGCCATGAGGCCCAGCAGCCTCAGGGTCATCCGTACCGAAATCCAGGATAGAGGCCGAAAGATCGGAATCATAGCCTGAATATCCCGGACTCGCCGTTTGGGAGGATAGGCCCAAAACTGCGTCGTGTCCAGAACTGCTCCGATGAAAAGGAGCTGTGGAGAAGGAATCAGGTGCGACTTCGGCACGTTGATGGAGAACCCCAGCGAGTGCAGGAGTTCGGCCGTAGTCTGGAGGTGGGAGACGACTGCCTGGGACGAGCCCGCCTTCAGCAGCCAGTCGTCGAGGTAGGGGAAGACTGGGACCCCTGCCCGGCGCAGATGAGCTGCGAAAACCGCCATCACTTTCGTGAACACCCGAGGGGCGCTGGTAAGGCCAAAAGGGAGCACGGTGAACTGAAAATGCTCGAGGCCTACCGTGAACCGCAGGTAACGCCGGTGGGCCGGCAGGACGGGGATGTGGAAATATGCGTCCTGCAAGTCCAACGCTACCATCCAGTCTCCAGGGTCAAGGGCAGTCAAGACCTGAGCTAGGGTGAGCATCTTGAACTTCTCTTTCCGGAGGAAGCGATTTACGTTCCTGAGGTCCAAGATAGGACGCATGTCCTCCTTGTCCTTTTTGGGCACCAGAAAGTAGTGGGAGTAGCAACCACGTCCTACTTCTGGGGTCGGAACGCGCTCGATGGCCCCCTTGGCCAAGAGGGCCGCAACTTCCTTCTGAAGAAGCACCAAGTGATCCCCTGACATGCGGTGGAATTGTGGTGGCATGGCTGGGGGGGGTGGTCTCGAAGGGGAGGGAGTAGCCCCTTCGGACAATGTCCAAGACCCACCTGACCGAGGTGATGGCACGCCAGTGGTGCAGGTGATGGCGGACCCTGCCCCCTACTGGCGTGCTGTGGACCTGAAAGGAAGGACTAGGCGGGCTTGGATGCCGCGGACGGGGCGGGGTTGGTGGCCTGACCCGCCACGGCGGGAGCCACGTCCTCGGCCACGCGAAGACGCTTGCTGCGCGGGCCGGTGGCTGGGCAGCGGACGTGACTGGGCGCCCCTTCCGTGGCCACGAAAGGGGCAAAAAGCAGACTGTTGCGGAGGGCGTACAGCAGAAAGGCCCAGGGACTTGGCCGTAGCCCGCAAGTCCTTAAAGCGCTCCAGCGCATGGTCTGCCTTGTTCCCAAAATGACCGACCCCATCAAAGGGCATGTCCATAAGAGTGTTTTGGACATCACCCGAGAAACCAGTGGTTCTCAGCCAGGCGTGACGGCGCAGCGCCACTGTCGTCGCAAGCGATCTGCCTAGCGAGTCGGCGGTATCAAGGCCACATCTGATGGTGTATTTTGCCGCATCTCTTCCTACCGCAATGGCGCGGGAAAGCAGTGTCTGGACCTCCTCAGAACACTGGGGTAGAACTTGCGCCACCGAGTCCCACAAGGAGTGGGAATATCGGCCCAAGAGGCAAGTGGTGTTGACGGACCGTAAGCCAGCACTGGAGGAAGAAAAGACCTTTTTCCCAAATTGATCCAGGCGTTTGGATTCCCTATCCGGGGGAGCGGTAGGGAAGGCGCTTTGGGAAGCAGAGGCTTGGACAACCAAGCTCTCAGGGGTGGGGTGTTGGGAGAGGAACAGGGGGTCGCCCGGAGCAGGGCGATGGCGTCGGGCTACGTTCCTATCCACAGGAGCCCCTGTGGTGGGCTTGGACCAGGTGCCCAAAAGAACGTCTGAAAGCGCCTCGTTAAACGGCAGCAGTGGCTCCGAGGAGGTAGCCGCCGCCTGAAGCACTTCCGTCAGGATGTTAGTCCTGACAGCCACCGTAGGCAACTGGAGGTGTAAGGCCCCAGCTGCTCTACGCAACACCGTTGCAAAGTTTGCTCCCTCCTCCGTTGCCACGGAAGGAGGAGACAGCATGCCAGTGTCAGGGGAGCTGTCCAGACCACTGGCCTCCCCAAGTACCTCAGCCCAGTCCTGATCGAACTCACATTGGGCTGTGAGAGGGTCATCCGACCCCTCCCAGTTCTCTTCGTCCTCCAATTCTGGTTCAAAATAAGGAGGAGGGACATGTGGGACCCAAGGTCTCATCGGCGTCGAGCGACGTCGGTCCGGGGCCGTGTCCGCATCCGGAGAGAACCGGGGCTCCTAGCGGCGTCGGGAACGGCACCGGAGAGATCGACGCCGGTGGAGGTGTCGTCAGGTCAACCGGCGTCGATCGGGGTTGCACAAGCACCGGAGCCGGGGCCGGGACCGAGGCTGTTGTGACAGGCGGCGCCGGGACCGGAGTCGCCGGTAACGCCGGAGGAACCCCATCAGGGCCCGCAGGCGCACCGGGGGGACCTTGAGGCCCGAAGAGGCGGGCCATGGCCGATAGGAACTCCTGTATCTCGGCCGGAGTCGGCCGCCGAACCCGGATAAGGGGGGTAATGCGGCGGCGGCTCCACAGGCACTCCCGGAGCCGCGGGGACGGTGCCGACAGGACCCTCAGCCGAGTCGCGAGACCGGCGAGGGGTAGTCGTCGAGCGATGACGCTTTTTCGACTTCTTATGCTTCGACTTACCGGAGGAGTGCGAAGACTTGGACCCCGACGACGGATGAGGACTCCGCGACCGGCCCCTCGACCTCTCGCGTGACCGTGGCGCGGAGCAGACTCCTGGACCTCGAGGAGCTTTCGAGACAGCTCTCGCAAAGCCTTCGGATGCAAGGCCCGGCAGTCGGGGCACGACTTGGGGTCGTGGTAGCACCCGAGGCAGTAGAGACAATCCTGATGCGGGTCCGTGATCGACATCATTCAGCCACAGGCGTCGCATGGCTTGAAGCCGGGCATCCCTACCGAAACCTTCGGAGTCGAACAACTCGAAAAAACAGTGACAAAAACGTAGTCAAAAAATGACTAGGGCACTGCTCTTCCCGGATCTGCGCTTACTGGCGCGGAAAGAAAGAACTGACGTCAGCGCGCAGGGGCGGCGTCTAAGTACTGCCCGCGACGTCATCCCGGCGATCCAGACACCGACGACGGACGCGGAGCCGCACGATGCCGCCTACCGACGCGCAAGGGTACTGCTACGCAAAACTTTCCGGATCCAGCCTGACGCCTGGGGATATTCTAAGGTAAGGAATCTGTCACTAACGTGTCTCTTTCAGATATACTTTTCAATTACAGATTACTGTGATAGATACTTTTTCAAAGACAGTTGTACTTTGCACTTTTTAGTGTTTTACAGAAGCTGTAAAGGAATATAGCACAATTGCATAAAACTCCATACATTGATTTCAATGGACTGTTTCAGGTAAAATGCATTTAAATTACTTTTGGATTACTTTTTATAACAGTATTGGATCAGGGATTCAGCACTGGGGTAGGACCTGAAAACAGTTAAGTAAAATCGTTTTGGTTAAACGTATGATTTTTAAGCAATATTATACGGTTTTAAAAGTGAGCACTTAGAAATATTTTCCCACAGAATCACCAATGTTATCCTATGGAAGGAATTACAAGTTACATGTAAAGTACTTTGCGATTATTTTTACAACTCAAGCAATGGATCATGGATTCATCACTGGGACCATACCTGCAAACAGTTGGAAAAATTCGGATTAGTGCGATTTTTAAGGAATTTCCTTAGTTTTGAAAAGTGGACACTTAGAAACTTTTCCGGTAAAAATGTCTCAATGTTATTCAATGGCGAAAAACAAAGTATCGGGTTTGAATGAGTTAATCGATTTTGTTCAGATCAGTGCTGGAGTCTTTTCTCCAGCACTGGGGTCTCTCCTGGAATCAGGTGAGAATTTTCGGATTTGGACTTCGGTCGATTTTTAAAGAATATTTGCAACTTTCAAAATTGGGCACTTAGAAGAAATTCTGAGTATAGCCAGCCAATGTTACCCTATGGAGGAATTGTGAAAGGACGGTTTTAGGGTAAGCACTCGACTGGCGGGGTTGAGCTTCTGGGGTAAGACTCAGGGGTCTCCCAGGGTCAGGTTGATGCTGTAGCTGCACTCTCAGCGGCACTGGGGCGGCCGAGTGCAGAGGGCTTTTGGGCCGGCGGGCGCCCAATGGTTTTCTATGGAAGAACTGCCTGATGAACAAACACTGCAAGTTCGGGGACGGAGATTCTTCAGGTGCGACCACCACTTCGAGGGGTAAGTTGGGAAGGTAGAGGATGGGTAGACACCCAGGAGTTGGGCACAGGGCGTGGGGCGCCGGGTGCAGGGGTGTCTTTTGGTGTCGGGAATCTTACCCTCTGATGGTCGCGGTAGGAGGGGTCCCTTGTTCTGAGGCTGCAGGCGTCGTCAGGGTCGTCGAGGAGGGTCCGTGGGTGCTGGATACTGGGTCCCAGTCGCCGGGGGGTCACCCTCGTGGTGTTGGTTCACCTCAGCTCGGGCCAGGATCGGCGGGTGCAGAGAGGTGTGGGTTCGCGGTTCCGGGCCAGGGCCTGGTCTTGTAGTTTTCTTTAAGCAGTACCACTGCTCGTGGGAGTCCCTGTCTTGAAGTCTGTGGCAAGGCAGTCAGGTCCTCCGGGTTTGGCGAGATTGCTGACCACAAGGGAAGCCGGGGTTTCGCAGGAGCAGGTTCAGAGGTCGACAGGCCGGTAGGGCTGGGGCCAAGTCAGTTGTCGTCGCCTCTTTGTTAGCAGCTGCACGGCTGGTCTTCTTGCTTCGTCGTCTTTCTTCTTTTCTTCTCGGGATCTCCAGGAGGAAGGTTCAGGGTGCCACTAAATACTAAATTTAGGGGCGGTTACAGGTAGGTAAGGGTAGGGACCAACGGGTCCCTTCCCTGGGGTGGGTACACCCCCTATTCTGCCACTCTCCAGTGGGAGGGGGGCAGGAGCCTGTCCCTGGTTGGCCAGGTCCCCCCCATCCTCAAGATGGCGGGGACTCGAGTTTGTGCTTTACCTCGCCTCCCCCACCTGAGGGGTGGAGTTGGCAGAGGTGGGCACAACACATTTCCTGCCTCTGGTTTTCCCGCCGGTTCTCCCGCCAGGAGTGGGGGTAGAACCAGTGGGGACCAGTTTGCTGGGAGCAGCAAATGGTCTGGGGAAGCTCAAAAGGCGGCAGGCCTTTGAAGCTTCCCCTGCCCATCCTGGGGGAGGAGGCTTTGGCACCTCGCCCCAGGATGTGCATTGTTTCAGGCCCCTGAGAGCAGAGGGCTCTCAGCCCAGGGGTCCAGAAACATGTCTGGTAGTGGCAGCCTGGGCAGCCACTCAGTCCAGGCGCCGGAGGTCGGGTTGGTTTCAGGGGGCATCTCTAAGACGCCCTCTGGAGTGCATTTTACATTAAATCCCACACTGGCATCAGTGTGGGTTTAATGTGCTGAGAAGTTTGATACCAAACTTCTCAGTCTTCAGTGCAGCCATCATGGTGCTGTGGAGTTCGTAATGACTACCTCCCAGCACCAAATATTCTTAATGGCAGCACTGCACTTACAATGCCCAAGAATGGACTTGGGCACTGTAGGGGCACAGGGCTCACGCACCAGTACCCACACCACTGGCATAAGGCACCCAGCTAGAGGGGTGACTGATGTATGCCAGGGCAGTGGTTTGGCTGGCATGGCACACAGGGATGTGTGCCATGTCGACTCTTCACTTTTGCTCTGCACCAAAACACGCAGCCTGCAAAGGCAGTGTGTGTGTGTAGGTAGGTACAGGGTCCCTAAGGGTGGCACAATAAGTGCTGCAGCCCTTAGGGGACTTCCCTGGTCACAGTGCCCTGGGTACCTGTGGTACCATTTACCAGGGACTGACCTGTGGCCAGGGTTGCCAATTGGGTTTAGGCATCAATGCAGTTTTAGGGAAGGAACACAGGCCCTGGGTACCTGATTGGCAGGAGCCCAGGGCACACTCAAAGTACATCAGCAATTCAGCAAAAAAAAAAAAAGTGGGGGCATACTATGCAAGAAAGATGGCACTTTCTCACAGGTTTTGTTTTGCATGTGCACCCATGCAGGTGATATGTGCTATGTGGGCATTGGTAAAAGTGTTGCAAGGTGCTAAAATGTACTTTTGCATTGGTTTAAAATGGAATTTTCATATAAAGTTGTTAATGGAATATTTACTGTTATGCGAACAAGTCTTTTGCAAACCCATATATACAATTCTGTTAACATCAACCTTGAAGAAAATGTTATGAAACAGGGAGCCAATTTAACACACTGATACTAACGCAGAAGCTCATTCAGCTGTCCAGACATACAAAGTCTGTAATCAAAGCAATTACATTGGAAGCCTTACCGGATGTACACCTCTGACCGCGCACAACCACTAGGGTTTATGGGTAAATCTTCCTCCCCCTGCTCTTGCTGGTGGAAGCGGAACTTGTATTTACGGCACAGCTCAGCACCAAACAACTGCTCAACAAGGAAGATTACAGCATCGTGATGTAACCCAAGCATGCGTAATCCACTCATCCCTGCAAGACAACCATGTAAAAGTAACGTCAGCCGCGAACGGAAAAGACTGAGCTGGTGCAGGTTTAAAGGACAGAGACCTGGATAGGTTATGAGAAAGCAACCATCAGAGGATAGAGAGCCAGGACAGGCTTGAAGAAAGAGAAGTTCTGAGGGAGTTGAGGAGGAGAGAGAGCAAGAAAGAAGACATAGGTGACAGATAGAAAACCCAGATTAGAAGGGCAGAAAAAAGGTATAGATTTAAGGGATGGAAGCAAGGTCAGGGGACACAAATCTGAGGGTCAGGCGTGAACAAGTCTGAGTTTCCTAGTTTGTATTAGTGGAACAGTTCCAGTTCTGTGCAACACCAGAATGGAAAAGTTAAAGGAATTGTGCTCCCAGATAACGCAGGAAGGACAGTTATTAGTAATATATTAAGAGATAAATTGTCAAATGGTACAGTTATTGGGAGTAAATTTCTAGATACCCTGTACTTCTGCTTTAATCATGAAGCCCTTACCAGTGAATGAGATATTTCTCAAGCGCCCAATGCCACGTGCCTCCTGAACTTTTTCTACTACTGCCTTCCAAGCAACTGCAAAAGGAAAACAAAAGAAAGTCTGAAAACAACCCATCCATCCATCTGCTCATCCGTCCATCCACGTCTCCTCTTGCAGTTCCTTCCCTTAATTACTGGCAGGAAATGACATATCTACGTACTTCATTTACATGATGACACATGAACTCGTTTCACCTGCTGCATTCCTCCACTTCAAGAGCTCAGGTCTCACAGGGGGTTAAACCCATACAAGCAATGAATGCACCGAAGGGAAAGATCTAATACCACTCCATCCATGCACTGCTGGAAGAAGGGGCACCTCTTAACATGTCACCTATACAGGTTCTGACAACACTAACATTTACCCCTCTAACCAATCAAAGGCGGGAGACACTGACAACTTCAAAATGGTACTCCCAAAATTGATCCACTTCTGTGGCACAAAAAAAACCAGCAAAACTTATTTGCAACATTAGGCCTCCAAGGTGACTATATTGTACACATATATGACTGTGGTAGAACATTTTAGAAATAAAAAAATTCTAAGTTGATTAATGTAGTTGAAGCATGAAGCAGTGCCACTGGTCAAATACAGTTATTTCTGCAGTATTTTAGTTTGATTTTTGACCTGTCCACAGGCTGCCAGTTAATAACAGAAGTGTTTGGACGCCAGCTGATGAAACTAATCCACACAGGCTGCAAGAAAACAAGTAACCTGCAGCAATAGTTTTGCAGCTTAATATATAATCCAGCCACCCATTTCTTCCCCTGAAATGCTGAAAAACATTTAAATGTGGGTTTTGAAAGACTCATGATGACTTCCACCTAAAATCCATAATGCCCCACTGAACTCGTAAATACTGTTGGGCAGAGTGATTTATTTACAGTTGTTATTCCTTTGGAGGCAGAGAGGACCATCAGTACATATATTACGAGTCAAGCTGACAAACCAATATAACCGACTTTTTTTTTTATGCAGTGCAAATGCTGTATATTGTCAGACACATTTGGGGCACTGTGGGTTTTTGGCCAGTGCTACTATAAGTCATATGCAGTGTCTATATTTGACACTCAAAAACTATACTATGTTTACAGTATTTGATTTTAAATATTATGCCCAAGGTTCAGAATGGTACTAGCATAATGCTGCAAAGCAAGTTTTTTTGGGATTTTTATATGATTTTATTTATTCGAATTTTGTGCAGACAAACATAAAACAGCTTGAATTGCAGTTGCAAATCTTACAATCAATTGCCTGAAAAAAATTAAGAGAAGGAACATCCATCGGTGTTAACCTTACACATGAGTAACATAGGCCCCATATCATTACGGAGACTAATACATGTTAAACAGTCATTGTACATTAGACCCACAGAGATATCTAAATACAATATGCTGAAGTGGAGGTCTACATTTGGTCAGGTTCCAATTAAAGGTCGTGGTTTACAGTATTATTCCAGAACTTGACAGCTCAGAGATGTAGAATGCATGCAGAGTGAATTACCTAGTTAATCAGACCCTCTCAGGGAAAGCGGTAGCAGAGTAATCAATGTCTAACCCGCAAATGTGTTACACTTGCTGGTTGGGGGATAATGAGCTATGTTGAGTTAACAGTATCGTCCACCATTCTCTCTCTAAGCCAGGAAATGAAGGGCTCCCAGATATCTTTAGGGCGAGAGGCCGTGGGCAACAGGTCCCAGAACGCAGCTAGCTGTTCCTGCCAATATACAATGTCCTGTATCCAAATTTTAATGTAGGGAGGTTGAGGTGCACCCCAGTGTATGGTAACCCTGCGCTTAGCAAGAAGGAGCATCATCGCTATGAGCCTACGCTTCTCTGGCGGAGCTTCCTCGACGTTCCCCCGAAGAGTCACAAGTGGCACGGCGTCGAGTGTACCCTGTGACAGCCCTGATGACAAAAACTGCCTCCCAAAAACTAGCCACGACTGGACAGCCCCACGCCGCATGTAGGAAAGTGGCATTTTCTTGGTTACACTTCCAGCAGTTTGAGTCCTGGCGTAATCCAAGCTTGTGTAGTTGTGAAGGGGTGCGGTACACTCTATGGAGGAACTTGAAGTGTATTAATCTCAGTTTATAGTTAGGAGATAGGTAACACAACTGGGAACAGCAGAACGACCATTGCTTGTCCGTAGGAAGACCATCTAGATCTAGCCTCCAATTAACTAGGGCCCTCGGGTGCATTAGTGGGGTGTTGGATTGTGTGTGATTGTAAAGTCTGGTGATCAGCTTTCTAGGAGATGGAGTGGTAAGTAGGTGTTCTAACGGTACCATGGTTGTCGGGAGGTGCCGGGAAAGTGGAATGAATCATTTAACAAGTCGCTCTAAGCTGGTAATAGAGTAATAATTCGAGAAAAGGAATGGGGCTGCCGTCTTGGTTCCGCGGTGTTTCCAGGAACTTATCTTAAGGGTAGAGATCCCCCAGCTTGGAGATGCCCATCCCTCGTGCACGTTCAACAGTACCTTTATCCTGCAGTGTAGGGAATTGTGGGTGCTGTGCAATTGGGATAGACGGGGCATATAATAGTGGGGTACCAACTCGCCTTCTCAGACCCTCCCAGGACCATCTAAGAGTTTCGCCTCGCCAGGCGTTCTGTGGTAAGGCTTGTATACCGCAGCGTGCAGCGAAACAGGGTCAGCCACGTCTCTTTTGATGGCCACATGTGGCTGAAATGGGATCGGGTAGATCCAGAAATGGAGGAACTGCGCTTGCGCACAAAGTGCGTAAAGTTCAAGGTCTGGGGCTCCCAGTCCCCCATCGCCAACGGAAGCGTCAGAAGCTCCCAGCTTACCCAAAGCTGCTTTCCAGCCCACACCAGGGATATGAGCTTGGAGCGGAGCAAGTTAAAAAAAGCTCTGGTGAGGGGGATAGGTATATTTACAAAAAGAAAGAGGAACTTGGGAAGTACTATCATTTTGGTTATGGCTATTCTACCAGCCAAGGACAGCGGTAAGGTGGACCAGAATTTAGACTTATTCTCCAGCCATTCCATCAATCTACCAAAGTTCATACGCCAGACTTCCTGCAGGTCCCTGCTCAACCACACCCCAAGATATTTAACTGCACCATCCACCCAAATAAGCGGAAATTTGATGTCGGTATCTAATGGTGCGTCGGTTAATGGAAGAATTGATGATTTGGACCAGTTAATGTTTATACCGGACATGCCTCCAAATTTAAGTATTTCCCTCAGTACAGGATTCAGATTCTCTTCAGGTTTGCGAATGTATAGGGTGATGTCGTCGGCATACATGGAAATTATAAGGCCCCTATCAGAAAACCCAAGGCCTCGGGCTGTATGGTGCTGCCGAATTCTCGCCGCTTATGGCTCCATCGCTATCGCGAATAGTAATGGCGAAAGCGGGCAGCCCTGCCTAGTGCCACGCGTAATATTAAAGGGCTCCGAGAGGAGCCCATTAGCTCTCAGGCGGGCCGTGGGCCTAGTGTAAAGCAAGCCGATTAGATTGATAAAGTTGGGACTGAGTCCTAGTCTGGCTAATGTTATGTTAAATTATTTTTGTAAGGCGCACAGCTACCCAAAAAGGGTTTCCCAGCGCCAGCCTGAAGAGTGAACAGAATAGTGATGGTATTATTGGTTAAAAAGCCATGTCTTTAGACCTTTGCGAAAGTTTGCAAAGCTTGTTTCGTGACGAAGGGATGCAGGGAGAGTGTTCCAGAGAGTAGGGCCAAGAAAGGCGAACGAGCGGCCGCCCATCCGAGAAAGTCTAACCCTGGGAATACATTTTTTTTCCTGGGTTGTGGAACGTAGCAGGCATGAAGGTTGGTAGGGCTGGGCTAAGGCTTGCAGGTATTGGGGAGCAGTGCCGAACTTGATCTTAAATAAGAAGCTCAAGGCTTTGAACTTAACTCGGCTTTCCACTTTTAGCCAGTGAAGATCGCGTAGGTAGCTAGAGATGGAAGTAGCTTTGGGAATTCGACATAGTGCCGTGGCGTTCTGTACCATCTGCAGCCTACGTAATACATCCTTGTTGGCCCCTAGGTAAAGGATGGTGCCATAGTCTATTCTTGAGGTCACGAGCGCCTGGACCACGGTTCGTTGTGTGGCGTAAGGAAGCATCCAGACAATTTTTTTCAGCCATTTTAATACAGTAAAGCAGGTAGCCGCGACCTTCACTGCTGGCTGTCTCAGACAGCTGATAGTCAATAATGAAGCCTAGATTGCGGACTTGTTGGGTGGGTAGAGGTGGGGCTCCCATTTCGATGGGCCAATGCTGGGAACCCCATAGATCTTTATTTTTCCCCAGAATAAGGACCTCAGTCTTATCGCCATTAAGTTTGAGCATGTTAATCTGCATCCATGCAGCAATTTGTCTTAGGCCGTTCTGAAGAACTGATGGACCAGACGCCTTCTCAGCCGAAAGCGAGAAGATAATCTGGGTATCGTCCGCGTAAGAAAAAAGGGACAGCCCAGCCTCCTCTGCGATGGTCGCAAGTGGTTTGACGTAAATGTTAAAAAGCAGCAGGCTAAGAATAGAGCCCTGGGGGACCCCATAGGGGGAAAGATGAGTTTTGGAGTTAGCAGCAGAGGAAAAAATTTGAAATGTACAATTGGTAAGAAAGGATGTCAGCCAGTCCAGTGCTGAGCCAGAAATACAGAGGGATTGGAGGGATTTTATTAACACGGTGTGGGACACCATGTCAAAAGCAGCGCTTAAGTCGAGTAATATGAGGGCTGCTGTATCCCCCATATCCAAGTGATGTCTCAGCATTTCCGTGACACCCAGTAGAGTTGTCTCTGTTGAGAAACCAGTTCTAAATCCGGACTGGGATCCATGTAGAAAATTGGAAGATTCAACGAACTGTGTAAGTTGAGAGTTGATATGCTTTTCCAAAATTTTGGAGTATATCGGAAGTAGGGAGATGGGCCTAAAGTTGGAAGGTTGGGCAGGGTCAGCGTTAGCCTTCTTCAGCAGCGGGAGGATCATGGCGTGCTTCCATTCAGGTAGAACAATTGCTTCCTGTATGGAGGCGTTAAGAAGGTCCATGATTAATGTAAGAGAAGATGTATCAAGTTGTTGCAATACCGTGGAAGGTAGAGGGTCCCGAGGGGAACCTGATTTAATACTACCTAGAATTTTCTTGAATGAATTAATATCTAATAGTGACCAAGATTGTAGTTTGTTGGTGGGTTCTATCAAATCAATGGACTCAGGACAGTATTTTTGGTGCATAGACATGACTGTCTGAGAGCTACTAAGCATAGAGTGAATATGCTTTACTTTGTTCACAAAGAAATTAGTGAGGTCATCGCACTGAGATCTATCTAACGCTGGAGGCGTGGGTTGAGTGTCTGAACCTGATAGTTTTTTAACCATTGTGAACAAGGTTCGCGAACAATTCTGTGCATTGGAAATAGTGGAGGCAACATAGCTTGCACGAGCAGATTTGCAGAGAGCTTGATATTCTTTTAAGGCCTTTTTATATTTTAATTTGGAGTCAGTTGCATAATTTCTCCTCCAATGCCTTTCTAAGGTTTTACATTTAGTTTTTTCTACTTTTAATTGTTCCGTAAACCAAGGGGCAGGAGAACGATGATTGTATGTCTTTTTGGTTGAGATAGGGAGACAATTGTCAATTGCTTTGGAAATCCAATTAAGGATTATGTCCGAAGAGGAGGTAGAAACTAGAGGAATAAACGGGGCACTATCAGAAAGGAGCTGATTGAGAGAGGTCATATCCAATTTGCTCCAATTCCTAGAGTTCTGCTGTGCACCAAAAGGGGCTGAGGTCAGATAGACTGGGACAGTGCAGTAAAATTTAACTGCAAAGTGATCTGACCAGCATAAAGGGAGAGATGGTAGACATTGGATATCAGACAGGTTGGAAAATATGGGATCCAGGAGATGGCCTGCCATATGAGTAGGACCCGTATTACAAATATCGTAAACAAGTAGGGCCATTCCAGGGAATCGAAAGCCTTAGTGGCATCTACAAAGGTGGCGATGGCTGGTAGTTTAGGGTCAATTTGATGGATAATAGCGAACAAGGTGCGCAGGTTATGGGCAGTCGATCTGCCCGGAATAAAACCGGATTGGTCTGGTCTGGCTATAAGTGGTAGGATTGGTTGTAGCCGGTTAGCGATCAACTTGGCCAAAATCTTCGCGTCCACATTAATCAAAGACAGGGGCCTATAAGAGTCGCAGAGGTTGGCCTGTTTGTCTGGTTTTTAGAAGCGAGATGATCACCGCCTCCCTCATAGTTGGCGGCAGAGCCCCACATTCCAAAGAGTCCTGATAAACGTCCAGCAAATGAGGCGCAAGTTCAGTTGCGTACGTTTTGTGGAAGGACGTGGTCAACCCATCCAGTCCGGGTGCCTTCGCGCCCGGGAGACCATAGATGACTTGCGTTATATCCTCCACCGAGAACGGGACATCTAGGTAGGCTCTATGGGCATCACTTAGCCAAAGAAGTTCGATGGAGTCAAGATATGCGAGTAGCTCAGGGTGTAAGACACGCTTTGTGGCAGTGTATAGAGAGGAGTAGAAGTTTGTGAGATGTTTGAGAGTGGCTTGTTGTCCCCTTATTGGGGTCATATTGTCATCTAATAGCTCAGGTATGAAGGCAGGTGGAGCGTGTTGTTTGAGTGTGTTGGCAAGGGTCCTGCCAGGTCTATCTTCCTCGCCATAGCCTCGAGCCTTGGCATCCTTCCCCAGGAATCTGGCTTCCCTGAACGCCTCTTCCTCAAATTCAGCTATTTTCTCCCTCATAGATGCAAAATGTGAAGGCTCCCCCGACTGGAAGAACAATAATTCTGAGGTCAGATCTCCTTTTCCAAAGTGGATAGCGTAGACCTGATTGATTTTAGCACCCCCGCTTGTTTCAAGATACAGGCGCCCCTAATAACTGCCTTGAAGGCTTCCCATAGAGTGGAGGAGGATTCAACCGACTCTTCATTAGTGGAAAAGAAATTAGTTATTTCGGTTCTAATGTCTTCTTTAAAAGCTGCATCTAGTAGGGCGGGAGGCGCCAGCTAAATGCACGGGGCACAGTCAGAGGTACTTTCCAACTTAGAAAAACCGGGGCGTGATCTGAAAGTTTATGGAGCATATGCAATACGTCTGTGGTCCAGGAGGCCACGTCACTAGTAACCAGCCAGTAGTCCAGTCTGGACCAGGCTCTGTGGTGATGCAAGTACCCTCCCTGACTGTAGGGTTTCTACTACGCCAAATGTCGCTGCAAAGCAAATGTTAAGAGTTGAGGAAACATTAAAATCTGTATGTTCTATATATGTAGTAAAACATGGCACTTCAATCATCAATCATCTTATGAATGAAGTAACCTTCCTGCTGGTAACTGAGGTTTAAAAAATTAGCCGAGTACTTCCAAGTCTTGATTCTCAAGGAAAATGGACATAGCATTGGGAATAAATGTATGCTAAATTAGCAACACAGCCCTATCCTTGTGCATCTATAATACGGACACATCTCACTACTTGTTCTAAGAAATGGAACAGCAACCTTAACGGACTAATCATTTGTTGCACATTTGTGTATGGGATCAACATAATAGGTTTAAGGACTTTTTCGGGAGGGGCGTGTTGTCATTTGCTTGAGACCCTCTAAAAAGGATATATCCATGACCTCCTTGACAAAGAACTTTTAGACACTTAGTTTAAGCTTTTAGGGCACTCAGATGCATTGAATGCAGTACATTTTAGTTTTATAACAGCTTGAAGGGGGAAATATAAAATGTCCAGTAAACTAGTTTTAAAGGCAATGCTTGATGTATGTATGTTGCATGCAACAAATCGCTTACCGAAATCATGAGCTGGAGGAGTCAAAACTTTCTTAAAATCAATACCGAGAAAACCGAGGTTATGGAGTTTGGTAAGGGCCTTACCCTATGGAACCAAACTTGGTGGCCAACAGAGGCGGGTGAGTGTCCGTGTCCGACAACTAAGGCCAGGAATCTAGGAGTAATCTTTGATAACCAATTAAACTTTCCAGACCAGATAAATCGCCTAACGTCCTCTTGTTTCTTTTTACTGAAGATCTTACTTAAGATTTTCCCCTTTATTCCTCAGGAACTCAGGAAAACGGTGGTAGTAGCTCTTATCCTCTCTAAAATAGACTACTGCAATGCACTTTTTCTGGGTACTGACAAGGCCCAGATGTCTAAATTGCAGTCCCTACAAAATGCAGCTGTTCGCTTGCTTTTAAACATCCCTAAAGGCCATTCTAGCTCTGCTGGTATAAGATCACTACATTGGCTCCCTATTCAGCAGCGAGTGGAATTCAAGGCCCTCCGTCTGGTTCACAAGGCACTATATGGAGGTGGAGCAGGTGACATTCAAAAATTGTTCTTATGGTACTCGCCCACGAGAAACCTTAGATCCACAAACGCGGGTCTTGTTCAAATCTCCAAAATCCGCAGAGCAAGATGGGGAGGCAGGAGTCTATCCCACTGTGCAGCCACACTGGAATAAGTTGCCAATTGCTATGAGGCTGTAGTCAAACAGGAAGCATTTTAGGAAATCGCTCAAATCCTGGTTGTTCCCTCCCAAATAAGTTGCAGGAACTAACCGAGCAGCCCCTTCTCACACTCTCCAGCGCCAAGACGCGGCGGCAATCGAGCGCTTTATAAACCTATTTTTCATTTCATTTTCATTCACTTTGCTGAAATGTATTTTATAATCAATTGCTTCCTCACCTGCTTTTCCAAGAGCATCAACATCTCAAAAGCAGATTAACGTTTTGAAACGCGAAGACTTCAGAGACCATGATGTAAAATTCAACATTTTGTGGCCTGGGCGGTGCACTTGGCTGCTCTTCATCAGTGAACGGTGCAATGTGAACAATTTTGAATTTTGCGTTCTGGCCTTGATAATCAAATGTAAACCCCATGTTGGCGACATCACTACACTAGACAAGTTCATGTGTTATTGTTTGCATATGCGGACTACTACCGGTGGATTGGATGAAAATGTAACTAATGCCCACGCTAATTGACTAACAGTGCATCATGCTTTGGCTGGTGTTCGGGAAACCTGTACTCTTAATCTGAGCATGTTTGTTTTCGCTGGTAGGGAATAAATTAATATACCTCAAAACACATTTCTTGAAAATCTTATCTAGTGCTTCTAGGTCTCATTCCCACTAGTGAGATGTAGATCTTCTGAGTGACTGCGTAGTAACATTTTCAAACACATGCATGTCTTATGATTCCAAGTGCCATATGTATAGGTGTTCAGTATTCTAAGGTGTGCTGCACAGCTGAGCTACAGAGGCTTTGCCTTGGATGGTGAGGAGTGACTGATCTTCCAAAGAAGCATGAATTATCCAATTGTTTGTTTACGGATGAACATTTACTCTGGACTTTTCCAAGCAAGCTCACACCAGTGGTGCACTTAGGAAGTTATAACAATCTTGCAGAACAAACCTGAGAAATACAAGTTCTGAATTTTATTGCAGGGTGGAACTCCTAGCACATCACAACACCTCTTCCACTGCACACAGTCATCACCTTTCTCACTACACGTGAATTTAACAGATGTACGGGAGATCTTAGTCACCCTCAAATGTCCGCTGCATGGAAAATCACTTGGGGCCACTGTCATGCCACAATCTAACAGCATGAATGTTTTCAACCAAACACTAATGAACAGGACACCACAACGGCAGATAAACACATACAAAAAAAAGCACCCAAGAGAGACTCCACACAGATTACAATCAGAGTTCAAACAATGATCAAGTGAATTGATTTCTGCAACAGCAACACGAAATGTGGGCTCACTTTCAATGCTCTCTGCTTGCACGTTGAAGCCATCCTCGTTACTGATTTCAAAGCGTAGGTGAGGATGTGGCTTCCTCGGCTCCTGGTCGTCAACGACTGGCACATCCTCATCTGAACTAGAAAGATCATCTGCAAATAGACACAACAACAAGTGCTCAGAAAAGGTCAGTGAGCTTATGGCTAACAAACAAAGAAAGGGCATTATAATCAGAAAAGACAAAAGGAAAATGTTACTTGCCTTGTAACTATCTGCTTGTAGTGTTATAGATTCACATGCTCTGCAGACTCCTGCCATCTAGTGTTAGGAGTCAGAAGTTGTTCCCCTTCAAAGCATACATTTTGGTTTTGAGGTACCTCATGATCTCGCCAAGAAATCCACAGGGCAGTAAGACAAAGGCCACCTCAGGTTGTTAACCACCTCCCCCTCAAACCCCTCTCTCCGCACAACCCGCCTGCAAAATGCATGTAACTAAGTGAAGGTGAATGAAGCGAAGCAAGACAAATAGCTGGGGGTAAATTGTGAAAGAAAGCATAATGTCTGTAAATTATCTGAAGCATTTTCTCACATCCAGAGAGGCTGCTACAAGCTAAAAAAATAACAAGTTACTTACATACACAGGGTATGTGCTCTGGCCCCTAAAGCATGTAGAAATTGCCTTAAAACCTGACTGCTACATTTAACTTTCGTAGAAGGATAGAGTGTATGGTGCAGAAATACACCCCTGGCATGGAGCGTTAAATGCCACTTGTGGACTGCAGCGGCTATTGTGCCAACCAGGCCTACCCTGTGCCGTTTGACAGCAGCAGCTTGAACCGTGCTTCACAGACTGACAGGCAGGAAAACCAGACTTTAGATATTAAATAATTCACCCCTAAGCACACCTTACTCGCCATAATGTTCCCCTAATGACTAGGCCCAAAACGATATTGTCACTAGTCAGGCTGCAACTAGTGCATAGAAAAAGTCAAAGTACAGATTGCACACTTCAGTCTGCAACTTCTGACCTATACTAGCTACAGACTCGATTGACACATTTTTATATTTATTAAAACCCCAATCCAATGGTAAAGTGGGACTTTCTTTTAAATTAAATATATGGGTAAGGTAACTTTTTGAAAGTTACCTTTAACCTGTCTGAAGCTGATTTCCATTAGCTCTCCAGCAACAGCCTAGTCTAAATTAGGTATGAAAACTGCTTCCAGGGCAGAGACAATGGCCTGGGAGTGGGGAGGGGTTTTCTTGCCCTGGCAGGAAAAGCAATTGTGATGGGCCCATGAACTTATTTTACTTCAAAAGGGCCTGCCCTGTCTAAAGTAAATGTAAGGTGCCACCTAGAAAGGCCCAGGCTTTTGTCAACCGTTTTGAGCTCAATATGCATTTTGTACACAAAATTACCCAAGCTGTCTGTTTAGTGGAAATTCAACAAAAAAATGTAATATCAAGTTGATTTCCAGTCGCTCACGTTTAAAACACTGAAGCTCACATTCAAATTTGTAGTTTTGCACTGGAAAATTACCTGAGCAGACCACTCTGGGGAAGGGGGGGGTGGGGGGGGGCTGCGGGAATCTACCGGAAATGCCTCTCACGTTAAAAGATTACCCAAACGGCCCACTTGGGTAAAAAAGCTATTTGAAATGTTTCTTGACCGTCCACAGTAAAGGAACTTCTGTTTGCATACAAAACTATGACGCTCATTTGTATTTGTAGTTTTGTGCTCCAAAAATACCTGCACAGTCCAGTCGGGTATAAAAATCGACCTGAAATGCCTCTCACATTAAAAAATGACCCTAATGGTACATCTCATGTTACTATTTCTCCCTGAAATCTCTATAATTTTGTGCATATTCCGTTGCGCGAAATTACAATAAGTACCCCAATAATGCTGGCTTAATTACAATTTTCATCTTAGTAAGCTTTTAAATGTAAACTTTTTTCATGACAAACGTCCTGTCTTGATTAAATCAATATAAACATGATTTCATTATTTCGAAAGGAGAGATGAGCCAGTATCTTGTGTTGTACTTCGATTCAGCCGAACTGAATTTTTCTTTTTCTTTAGAGAAAGAATTGTGTACTCTAAAACATTTATCAAATATGTAAATCCTAAAAGGATTTTGTTGGAAAAAGAAGAAAAATAGAGATAAGTAAGTTCCAAGTGAAAGAAAACCAAAACTGAACCAGAAGTAAACAATAATGAATGTGACAAATATGCAATATATTGGTTATTTCATTCAAAGGACAGCCAATTAAATTACTACAATAGAGAACACAGAATATTTTCAATGTGCCACCTATACAAAATTACAGTCTGTCTTTGTGTGCGTCTTGACGGCGTTTCAACCCTGAATCCAATGCTTGGGTCTCATCAGGATTGTAATCACCTGGGGATGGCTGATTGTAGTGGGTCCTGTCCTGCTCAGTAGGGGACCACTGTGTGTACGATACCAGGGTAAGACACGAGCCCAGATGTGAGGTTCACTGGAGGGCTCAAAAGTCAGCAAAGCAGCAGTACATGCCAACTTAGAGAGGTATGATCTCCCTTATACCTTCCGTCAGGGTTTCTCTAGTTGCAACCTCAATTAGCATTTTTTTGATTGTTCCTGGCCCGTACTGGTGATCTGGAATATAAGAGAATATGATGCAGCTCTCCCAGTCGGAGATGCGGTTAGCCGATAGCAGCCCTCGGCTTGTCTAGACAAAGAAAGACTGGAGGTTTGGGTAACTGGACGCAAAGTCTTTGTATTTTGAGTATTCCTGGGTCACGAACAGGTGCACTTGTGGTGTGCACCCCCTGTCAAAGATTTGTTGCAGTACCTGCTGGTTCCGCTCCCTCTCAAGGGACAAGCTGTTCTGCCTGCTTCTGTTCACTCTGGCAGGTGGATTGCCACTAGCGTTATGGTATTTTGTAATGCCCACATCTATATCTCCTGTGCTAGGGTGGATAATTTGTGTGACCTCGTCCCCCCTTGCTTGAGGTAGAACAGGGTTGTAGTGTTGTCTGTTGGTAGCTGTATTACCTTCCCCTTGACTTGTGATTGAAAAGCATTCAGGGCTAGGAGCACTGTCTTGAGTTCCAGAATGTTTATGCATTTCACGGAGTCTTCCTGGCTCCACAGAGTCCTTATGCTCAAGTCTGTTCATGTGTGCTCCCTATATTAAGTGGGATGCATCTTTTGTGATGGTCACCATGGGAGTAGGTGCCTAAAAGTTCTGCCTAATGTCATCTTATATTTTAAATATAATATATTTTAAAAGCGCACTGCACCTTTTAGGCTCCACCTCGCGCCAAATCCCCGGTCCACGGCGGAAGTTCCGTTTGTGTGGAGGGAGGCGGCCAGAGGAGGCGGGGCACAGGCAGGCAGCTACTTAAGTCGCATGGAAGCGCGGACGCACCGCTGGCGCGCCAAAGGCAAGCCCGTCTGCGCCAGTCAGCGGCCAGAACCCCTGGCCCAGGGGCCAAAAATAACCGAAGGTACTCTGCTCCCCAACTGCACAGAATGCGAATACCACTCAGAGATAGATGCACACATTCCATTAGCATCATAAATGGCCCTGCTTCCTGTGCCCATTGTTCCTTCGACCTCGCGAATAACACACTAGCACATCCCACAACAGAATGGCAGAAAGAACATAAAATGCTCCTCCTCAACTGTAGGTCTCTCCCGAAACACGTGGGGGAAATCAACATTCTATTGAGTGAGGAACAGCCGGAAGTCCTGTTTTTAACAGAAACCTGGCTTCACAAGGACTCGGAACCGGATGTGATACAAGCGTTAGCCCCGGGTTACCACATTTTGAGACGAGATAGGGAGCTGAAAAAAGGAGAAGGTATCGCCATCATTCTGAAAGAACACTTGAGGGGGCGTATAGAGACGGGTATTATATCAGACTGCGAAAGTATATCGTTTTCAATCTCCTTCACTTCAACCCTTACTCTCTCAGGGATCTTGGTCTACCGTCCCCCCGGTCCGTGCGGACAGTTTATAAAATCACTAACAGATGTGGCCGCTAGACTAGCAAGTACGTCTCCTAATTTGACCTTATTAGGCGATTTGAACTTACACTTAGAAAACCCTCTTAAGGCGGAAGCAGCAGATCTCACACATAACCTATTGGCCATTCAGCTAGTACAAAAAGTGTCTAGTCCTACTCATGAAAAGGGTCATATTCTGGGCCCAGTCTTCTCAAATGACACTCAGCTCCGCACAGGAAGCCCTGTCTCGATACCATGGTCTGATCATTTTTTAATACCAATTATTTGGAATACCCCACATCAGATGGCTGGGATTCAAACCTGCAAGAACTGGACGCGTCCCTGGGCCAAACTCTCGCCAGAGGCCTGGTCCGAGGCTCTGGCAAGCTCCAAACCAGTGGAAGAGACTAATACCACTACAGCGCCAGATAACTATAATCGTTGGATCAGCTCCTCTTTGGATGCTACGATCCCACTCAAATGGATTCAGGAGAAGCCGAAGGAAAAACAGACACCATGGTATTCACCTAAATTGAGAGAATTTAAACAAAACTGCAAGAAATTAGAGAGCCTGGCGGAAAGACTAACGCAGAAAAAACCCAGACATACAGCGAGGCTATTAAATTATATCAATCAGAAATAAAAAGAACGCAAGCCCAATATTTTGAGGAGAAAATAACAGCAGCAGCGAATGCGCCCAGGGAAATATTTCAAATTACAAAAAATCTTACTAGGTGTCTGGCGCCAGATCTTCCCTCAGTCTCTGCACAGGCACAATGCGACGAACTCGCAGAGTTTTTTAATAATTTTTTTTTATAGATATTTATAACACATTCCCTCAAAATACAAGTACATACAAGTTAGACCAGGAAGTAGACCCCCTGAGTGGCACTACCCCCCGCTTGGAAGATTTTCCAATCTTGGATCTGGCTACTCTATCACAGCTTTTTGCTCGGGTCAAATCGGGTTCCCCTTTGGACCCGGCCCCCCCTCATGAGAAGATTAAAAAGATTATTAATGGGCTGAAGTCTAACAATAATATCAGTCCGGAGCTGGAAAAAGTACTATCGGATACATCAGTGACAAAGCCACAGGTCGAAGACAGTGATAATGACTGTCCTGCGGTACTCCGGTACTTTCAAACACCCACAGAAGAAGCATTTAATTTATTAGCGCGGAGTGTCTCTTCTGGATCACCTTTGGACCCTGTCCCGCAGAGGATATGGAAAGAATTCAAACTTGACCTTTTCCCACGGCTATGGCATATTTGTTGCCAATCCCTAGAACAGGGAGTAGTACCTGAGGGGTGGAAGCAGGTAGTGGTGACTCAGCTGCTTAAGAAATCCACACTGGACCCCCTCTGCCCAGCCAATTTCAGGCCTATCTCCCTCCTCCCTTATCCGGTTAAAATACTGGAGCGGGCAGTTAGCAAATCTCTCTCTCTTTTTCTTGAAGAAAATTATTTGCTAGATGAGGCCCAATTTGGGTTTCGCCCGGGACACGGAACAGAGACCGCTCTAGTGACAGTACTAGATAACCTGAGGATGCGTGCTGACAATGGTAACTCTAGTATATTGGTACTATTGGATATGTCAGCCGCATTTGACACGGTGAACCACAGCATTCTGCTGGACAGACTAGAGAAAATTGGGGTGAAAGGCCTGGCACTGAAATGGCTACGATCATATCTGACTGATAGACAACAGGCAGTCTCAATCCCCCCCTTTATGTCTCGTAAATCCCCATGTGCCATGGGGTGCCACAGGGTTCGGCGATAAGTCCGATTTTGTTTAATATCTACTTGCGCCCTCTCATCTCCATTATTAGATCCTTTGGCGTGGATCTTGTAAACTATGCAGATGACACGCAATTGGTGTTTTCATTAGAAGGGAACCAGGCAATCACCCTGGATATATTTCAGGAGTGTATGCAGAATACCGCAAACTGGCTCAGAAACAACTCCCTACAATTTAATGGAGGAAAAACGGAGATTGTATACTGCTCCACGTCCAGGATTGCCCGGCCTTTTCCCATAGAGCTCCAAATAACACCAACAGACAAACCTGGAGTGCCAGCTAAAACGGTGCGTAACTTGGGAGTTCTGCTGGATGACAATCTCAAGCTAGAATCACAAGTTACCAAAGTAGTTGGTACATGTTTCTCTCTGCTCAGAGCTCTGAGAAGAATTTTGCCGCTACTACCGACTGCCACCAGAACCCAAATTGTGAGGTGTATAATCCTGAGCAGATTAGATTACTGCAACTCACTATATTTGGGGGGCTCAAAGTCACTACTTCAAAAGCTACAAAGGATTCAGTCAATTGCAGCTAAGCTAGCTCTAAACAGGCAGCGCAGTTCTTCACTTTCTCTGGCCTTGAAAGATCTCCACCGGCTGCCGATCTGCCAGAGGATACAATTCAAATCCCTGTGCACCGTGTTCAGAGCAATGCACGGAATGGGCCCAAAGCCCTTGCAGAGGAAATTCTCATAGTATGTTCCTGCGAGAGACCTTCGGTCAGCAAATGCATACTTAGCGGACATCCCAAGAATTAAGAAAATGAAGTCGGGGGTACAGCATTCGGTGTAACAGCTGCACGGCTGTGGAATGAACTCCCTCTAGACATTAGGCAAATTCAATCTCTGCCCCTATTTAGAAAGCAGCTAAAAACCTGGCTGTTTTTCAGGTAGGGTCTGGCTGAGTTCCCAATAATGTTTTCCTGGGTAAGATGATCACAGGCTCCAATGTCGATTTTGTCAGTCACAGCGCCAGGATACCCGTAGGGTGACAGTACACGCTATATAAGAATTATTTACATTACATTACATAAACTCCGCAAAGTAGAAGAAACTATTCTTCCGGTTTTGCTGGAGGTACTAAATTGCTTGCTATCCAGTGGCCAAGTACCCCTGGCATGGAAGCACGCTATGATAAGAGCCCTCTTGAAAAAGCCCAACCTTGATCCAGAGGTATGGAGCAACTATCGCCCGGTCTCCTTGCTTCCCGGGACCAGTAAAATACTTGAAAAATATGTAAATAAAATCCTCTCAGAACACCTAGAAAAACACTCCCTTCTGCATGCCACCCAGACAGGCTTCCGCCCTAACCATGGGACAGAGACAGCCTTGCTAGCAACAGTGGAAGAATCCAGGAAAATCCTTGATCAAGGAGGGACAGTGGCGGTCATCCTACTTGACCTGAGTTCCGCATTTGATACGGTCAATTATAACATCTTATTTGACAGGCTCAGAATGGTGGGAGTCGCAGGCAAGGTCTTGACATGGATTAAATCCTTCCTGAGAGTATGTCAGGTGTTCGAGGTTGAATTATACCTCCAAATGTTTGCCACTTTCGTGCGGAGTTCCCCAGGGCTCATCATTAAGTCTCACCCTTTTTAATATTTATCTCAAACCCCTGGCCGAACTAGTCTTACCTTATGGGATTCAAATTATCACATATGCGGATGATACGCAATTGGT
Source organism: Calotriton arnoldi (assembly GCA_963921515.1). Lineage (NCBI taxonomy): Eukaryota > Metazoa > Chordata > Amphibia > Caudata > Salamandridae > Calotriton > Calotriton arnoldi. The sequence goes on along the minus strand of CAWUFW010000150.1, from coordinate 5,244,832 downwards.
AGTAGCACTAAAGCACCCAAAGAATACACCAATTAATCTTGAATCCTGTATGGAAGCTGTGGCCACGTGGATGGACCAGTCTTGTCTCAAGCTTAATGGAGACAATACTGAGTTAATGATCCTAGATAACCACCCCTGCGCTTCAATGGAATCAGTGGGGCTAAGTTGGCCTAAATGTCTTGGTCTACCTCCAACCCCCAAAGGTCAGATCAAAAGTTTGGGAGTTTGGCTAGATAATTCTCTCAATTTTAATAGCCAAGCAATTAAGTTAGCCGCATCATGTTTTGGCATTATTAGAATGCTGCGGAAAGTTCTCCCACTGCTCCCGGTTCCGGCACGAAGAGTTATAGTACAGGCATTGGTGCTCTCGCGGTTAGATTACGGGAACTCCCTCTACCTAGGCACCACAAAGGCCACTATAAGGAAACTACAGGTGGTACAGAATTGTGCAGCCAGGCTGCTTTATCACACTTCCCACCGGCAATCAGTTAAGCCAGACCTAAAAAAACTTCACTGGCTGCCAATAAGTGGAAGGATCAAGTTCAAAGCTCTGTGCATAGCTCATAAAACACTTCGGGGGACAGGTCCCAAGATAAACCACTTCCTAATGACCTTTTACCACCCAACAAGATGTCTCCGGTCAGCCAGCCAGTTTTTGGCAGTGATACCAAAAATGAAGAGAGCACGATCAGGCGGTCACATGTTCTCCCTCAACGCGGCCAAACTATGGAACTCTCTCCCTGTCCAGCTGCATTCAACCACCCACCACCTCTCCTTCCGGAGACAGCTGAAGACTTGGCTCTTTCAGAGCCTGCCTTAATCAAGTTCATCCTCTTCTGCTCTGCTTGTCACTGATAGCGCGGGGATGCCTAAGGGTAGCCAGGCGCTCTATAAATATTTATTAATAATAATAATAATCTTGCTGTTCCCTTATTCATGTATGTTTGATTGCCCTATATCCAAATGCTATAAGCTAACTTACTTATAAGTCCCTCGTATATGGTACCAAGGGTACCCAGGGCCTGCAATTTAAGATGCACCCTCGGGGACTGCATCACTTATTATGCACCCTAAGAGGGACAAGGTAAGACTTGTCTCCCCTCCCAGCCTACCACAACAGTCTGGTAAAGCAGTTTCCAACTGCTAATTCGACTTTGCCCTTTAATACAGTGGCAAAGCCCAACCTCCCCATTTAATATATGCAAGTCATCCCTACAACAGGCCTATCGAGTCCTAAGGCTGGGTATAGCATATTCAAAAGCAGAACATGCGTTTGACATCTTCTGACAGTAAAAACTCACAACTGTCGTTTTTAATGCGAGACTGGTAGCCCCATTGATGAATACAGAGTTACACGCTGACAACTCAGCTGTGCTAACTTCTGAAAGAGACTACCAAAGATGGTACTTCAGGCTAACAACTCGTTAGATTAAGCCCGACTTGATGCCCGAGTCGAAATTAATGTGACTTGTTGCAACATGCAACTTTTATAAAGTTGCCACTCTGTTCACCAACTTTCCCAGTGGGCATTTGCTGAGGCTGGCCACGAGAAAGCCTTCTGCCCACTTGGGAAGACGTGCCAATAGCTTCCAGGACAGGTAACAATAAAGGCCTGCCATTGGAGGCCAAAAGGCGAGCTTCGATGGGGAAGTCACCTTTAAAGGGCAAATAGTGAACTCACTCGAGAGGGGCTATACTTTTGTCTAGGTCCACCCGTCCTTTGGTGGCCTTCGGAGTTGGGTGTGCCCGAAGAACTGCCCTGCTAACCTCGGAACAGGCAAAAAAGAGGCAACACCGCAGTTGGACTGCATCTGCTGTGCCTTGGGCTAGCGAAGATCAGACTGTCTGTGGTGTCCTGCTCATGGAGAAATCGTGTCCCAAGCCCAGACAGAAGCAGACACTCCAAGAGTCTGTTGCCAGACCTCCTGTTCACAGCACAGGGCCACAAAAGCAGAGGAAGCTTGCCTGGGCAAACTGGTAGCTCAGATCACCAGACTGTCACTCCTCGTTGCAGTCCAACCTGGGAAACCGAGACCAGATGGCCAAAAGTTGCACCCAATCTGCTGGACCAGGGAGAGTCGGCAGAGCGTGTTTGGTTGTCCAGAAGGAAAGTTATTGCCAAAGAAGGAAATCGCTGGTTTTGTTCTGCCTGGTGACCTATAGTCCAGGGGCGACTACTTTTGCTGGACCAAAGAGGACTTTGAGGAACATCGACCCCTGTGGCCAAAGTCACCCCACCTGGACCGAGGAGTAGCCCCAGTAAGACCCGTCGACCACACAGCATCTTCAGCATTTTCATCATCCTGTATCCCTTGCATCATAACCACTTCATAGAAGCAAGTGGCCATTAATTCTGGGACTGGACTGGAGACTGCATTTTTTGCAAAGGTAACTGTTTCGGAAGACATTGCACGCGGAGTAATCTGACCTAACGTTTTTTGGAAATCCACTACCCACAAGCCATAGGTACTTTAATAGTTTTCATTCAACTGGGGCAACTGTACATCTACATTGATAAGATGTTTATAAGTAACTTATCGGCACAAAGGGGTGTATTTTTACAAGCAACAAATATAAGATTCTATGGTTGCAGTTCAATAGCAGCCGCGAACCGTGATTCCGGACGTTGATTTAGAAACTACTATTCCCATCATTAGTGGCGCTGTGGGTAGTTTCATGTAATGCGATGCTTTTCTATACTGGCGTTCGCTATGTTCCCAGTACTGACATTAGAGAAGTCAATTTCTTTCATGAGATGCAGTAGATATTTATAAGTAACCGTTATTGGTGCATTTTGACAAGCAACAATTTTAAGACCACCGCAGTTGCATACCCATAGCAGCCGTGAACCGTGACTTCGGATGTCACTGTAGAAACTACAATTCCCATAATCATTGGTGCTGTGGGAGTTTCACGCAACGCGATGCTTATTTACACTTGCGTTTGCAATGTTCCCAGCACTGGCATTAGAGAAGTCAATTTCTTTAATAGGTATGCCAACACAACTTATAAGTTATTTTCTTCCATACTATTTTAATTGCGCCCCATTTCCATGCGGTATTAACTGCTAGAACTACATTTCCCAGCACCTAGCAGTGTTGCGGCTGCGTCATTGGTATGCGCCGCAATCTTGCCAGTGAGCTTCATTTTCCAATTAACACACAAGGCATACAAATAGGACTTCCTTCCGTGTCGGTTTTACCTCCGTCCATGGCTCAGAGAAGCCCGGGGTACCGACGGATAGGTAAGTCGTCTGCCTGCTTTGCTTGATTTGCGTGTGTCTTCCGGTACATGTTCACCGTTTGACTTAGACCATTGTACTCTGCCCATTGTACATTGTGGTCACTCTTCCACACTCCAAATGGCCTGGTGTGTGTTTCTGTCTTAGTGACTGTGAGAAAGTGCAATCTTTCTTGCATGGTATGCCCCCACTTTTTGCTGAATTGCTGATGTACTTCGACTGAGTGTGCCCTGGGCTCCTGCCAATCAGGTGCCCAGGGCCTGTGTTCCTTCCCTAAAACTGCATTGAAGCCTAAACCCAATTGGCAACTCTGGCCACATGTCAGCCCCTGGTAAATGGTACCATAGGTACCCAGGGCACTGTGACCAGAGAAGGCCTCTAAGGGCTGCACCACTTATTGTGCCACCCTTAGAGGCCCTGTCCCCTGACACACACACTGCCTTTGCAGGCTGAGTGTCTTGGTGCAGAACAAAACAGAGAGTCGACATGGCACACATCCGTGTGCCTTGCCCACAAACACACTGCCCTGGCATACCTCAGTCACCCCTCTAGCTGGGTGCACTATGCCAGTGGTGAGGGTACAGGTGCATCAGCCCTGTGCCCCTACAGTACCCAGGTCCATTCCTGGGCACTGTAAGTGCAGTGCTGCCATTCCGAGTATATGGTGCTGGGAGGTCGTCATCACGAACTCCACAGCACCATGATGGTTACACTGAAGACTGAGAAGTTTGGTATCAAACTTCTCAGCACATTAAACCCACACTGATGCCAGTGTGGGATTTAATGTAAGATGCACGACAGAGGGCAACTTAGAGTTGCCCCCAGAACCTAACCCACAAACCACGTCTTGCCCGAGAGGCTGCCTAGGCTGCCACCCAGCAGACATGTTGCTGGACCCCTGGGTAGAGAGCCATCCGCTCTCCTGGGCCTGCAACAATGCATGTCCTGGGCGAGGTGCTAGGTCTCCTCCCCCAGGATGGGCAGGGGGAAGCTTCAAAGGCATGCCGCCTTTGTGAGCCTCCCCAGACCACTTGCTGTACTCAGCAACTGGTCCCCACCGGTTCTAGCCCCCACTCTGGCGGGAAGACTGGCGGGAAACCCCAAGTGAGGAAAGGGGGTGTGCCAGCCTCTGCCAACCCCACCCCTCAGGTGGGGGAGGTGAGGTGAAGCACATCTCCGGGCTCTCGCCATCTTGAAGATGGGGAGCCCTGCCCAATCAGGACTAGGCTCCTGCCCCCCTCCCACTGGAGAGTGGCAGGATAGGGGGAGTACCCACCCCAGGGCAGGGACCCATTGGTCCCTGCCCTTTACCTACCTGTAACGCCCCTAAATTTAGTATTTAGGGGCACCCTGAACCTTCCTTCCTCAGATCCCGAATCCGAAACAAGCAAGAAGAACAAGAAGAAAGAAGACCTGCTGTGCAGCTGCTAACAAGAGGAAGACACCAACTGACTTGGCCCCAGCCCTACAGGCCTGTCGACCCTCAAACCTGCTCCTGCTAAAACCCCGGCGTCCCCGGAGGACCTGACTGCCTTGTGACTCTAAAAGACTGGGACTCCCACGAGCAGTGGTTCTGCTCAAAGCAAGTAACAAACCACTGGTGCCAGCCAGGAACCGCGACTCCAGCACACACAGCACCCGCCGAGCCCGGCCTGTGCCTGAGTGGACAAAGACCACGAGGACGTCCCCCAGGCGACTGTGACCAAGAATCCAGCACCCAAGGACCCTCCTCGACAATCCGGACGACGCCTGCAGCCTCAGAACCAGGGACCCCTCCAACCGCGACCAGCAGAGGGTAAGATTTCCCGACGCGAAAAGACACCCCTGCACCCGGCGCCCTGCGGCCTCCTGTGCCCAACTCCGGGGTGCCTACCTATCCTCCAACTAACCTCTCGAAGTGGTGGTCGCACCTGAAGAATCTCCATGCCCGAGCTTGCAGCCTTTGTTCAACTTCCAGCTTCTCCATTGAAATCCATTGAGCGCCCGACAGCTCAAAAGCACCCTGCACCCAGCCGCCCGAGTGCCCCTGGAAGTGCAACACCTATCCTACTCTACTTCCCCTGGGTAAGTGACCAGGAGCCCAGCTCCCACAGCCACGTGGCCTGCTTGCCAGCAGCCACCAACCAAAGGCCCCCTGTCCGCCATAGGCTAACATTGGGCCTAACTCAGTCTGCACCCGGCCGCCCCTGTGCCGCTGAGGGTGTACCAACTGTACCTACCTGACCCTGGGGGACCCCTGAGTCTATGCCCAGAACCTTAACTCTGCCAGTCGAGTACTTACCTGAAAGCCGATAACCTACATTTTCTCCATAGGGTAACATTGACTGGTTTACACTGAAATTTCTTCTAAGTGTCGAGTTTTGAAATTTTAAAATATTCACTAAAAATCGTCCGATCAACGAAAACGAAATTACTCACCTGTTATCAGGAGAGATCCCAGTGCTGGATCTTGGTGCCCAGCACTGACCCTGAAAAGCAATTACAACTGTACTTATCGATAACTTGATTTTCCTCCATAGGATAACATTGCCTGGTTTTCTCCAGAAATTCTTCTGTGTCGATTTTTGAAACAAACAAATATTCCTTAAAACTCGCCTGTGTAACGAAAACGATTTCTTCCAACTGTTTACAGGAAATGCACCAGGGCCGAATCCAGGATCCAGCCCTGAGTAAGAAAATCATACGCAAAGTAATTGATATTGCATTTACTTAAAATTCAGCATTGAGCTCAATGTTATAATTGTGTTGGAATTGTGTTGCCTATTGCAACAACTGTAACTATTGCATTTAAAAGTCTATTACTTATTGAAAGTATACAACTATAGGATTTGATTCTGAGAAAGTATTTTGATACCTATTGTTGGTTCTAAAATAAAACTATATATTTTTATATACAAAACAATTGGCCTAGAGTTCAGTTCTTGAGTGTGTGAGACCATTTGCTGAGTGTGTACAACAAATGCTTTACACTGTCCTCTGATACTGCCTTACTGCTCGACCAAGCTACCACTTTAGAGAGTAAGGTTATATCTAACTTTAGCCTCTGCCAAACCTCTGGGGACTGTGGACTCTGTGCACACTGAACCTTACTTTGGTTCAGTATATACAGACCCACTTTCTTACAGTGACTACTCGCTTAGCTAGCTATGCATGGGTTTCACATTATATGTTCACCACTAGACTCGGGCTCATTATATCTTGAGTCTACACATTTTTTAAACACTCTCCTGGCTGGTGTGTCCATACTTAGTGAGGATCCTCTTTAGTAACATCACTGCACTAAGCGCTTTAATATCCTAGATTTGTGTGGTTTCTTGGTATTGAAGAGAATCTTTGTTTGTCATTACAGTTTATATGCCAGCGCGATTTTACATTGAGATTGATTTGTTATTTATTTTTGGAAGTCACAACCAGACTTCTATAGTTTTATAAAGCCTGGTTTTGTGTTATTCCCTCTAGAGCGGTGCCTCACGTCCTGAGCAGTGGCCAGGTGAGGTTCTTTACCCGCACACTACAGGTAAGTTAAAACGTACTTACAAGTTGCTGCACAAGTGCGAAGGGGAGATTGAGCATTTATTACTAGCTCCCAGTTACTTTTCACATTGCTATACCAATATCCTAACACGTACCTTGAAATGAAACAATTGGTGCGATAAGTTGTATCTTTCCATTTTTTTCATTTACATTTCACGTTTGTATCGTATACAGTTTTTTTGTCATTACACTTACTACGCAGTAGCTTATACTTTTTAGGTCCTGAGGAAGGCTAGACACTCTTTCGGTCATCAATAGCTGAAACATGTAGACCGACCCTCTAAACTGGACAGTAGCAGTTTATTTTTTCAAAACTGCCCTAGCACTGTTTTTTAACCCTGACACTAAGATGCACAATAAATAGATTTCTCTCTTAGTAGCCAGTTTTAATCTCACTTTTTCTGTTTTTTTGCACTGCGCCCACCACTGAATAGTACACCACAGCTCATCATACTCTGGATTTTAGTATATCCTAGGAGATCCTGCAAAACATCCCTGCACTCCTCCCTCATAGTGAGGGGGCTGTAGCCCTCGGCTGTACTAGGGGTTACAGCCGGGAGGAGATCCCAGATGATGAAGCATGTCACCTTTTGGTGAATGATGGGACTCCGTTTCCCTATATGGGTTGCCCACATGAGGGCTCCACTTAGGCGTGTTTAGATACTGGTGAGCAGCACAGGATGCCGGTGGGCACCAAGTAACGCTGCAGACCTCTAGACAATTCACCACAGATGTTGGCACTTGTCTACCACTATAGAAGATCCTGAGCCGTCTCCTCCGTGATCTGGATGGTGTAAGAGAGGCAGCCATGATGCTGGGCCCACTGAAACCCGAGATTCAACTGTCGGTCCAACATAACCATCTGACATTCGAGACCAGATGGATGCACAAGGCTATGAATCCCTGAACAGCTGTCCTCACAGAGACTCGAGCCTGAAACATCTGGATTAAATCCTGAATGTCCTGGACTCACTTTAGAGGTGGAAAGGCCTTGAACATCACTATGTCTATGACAGTCGCAGTGAAGGGAATCATGTGTGGGGCTTAGGGGCTCATAAATGGAAAACCTGAAAGATGTCAGGAGTTAGACTATCCTCTGGAGGTGGCCTTTAACTTACTGTGACGAGGGCAGCCTGTCGTCGAGATAGGGAGCACATATATCCCTGACCTCTAAAGTTAGGCTATGACCACTGCCATCACTTTAGTGAACACTAAAGGGACTACGATTCAGTCAAAGGGTAGCACAGCAAAATGGAAGCGTTCCAACCCCATTGTGAACTACAGATGACGTATATGAGACTACAGAACGGTGTAGGAAAGTGCCCCTTTTTAACATGGTCTCCCCCACTTTTTGCTTGGTATCTGATGCAATTTGGACAGAAGTGGACTGGGTTCCTGCTAACCAGGTCCCCAGTGCCAGATCTCTTTCCCTAAAACTATTAAATTGTTTCCCCAATTGTCAAGACCTTTAGCACCCCTTGTAAGTCCCTAGTAAATGGTACCCCTGGTACCTAGGGCAAGGAGGCTAAAGAGGATCCATAAGCGCTGCAGCATGTATTGTGCCACCCGAAGGGATCCCTCAGCACCCAAATGCAAACTGTTGTTGCAGGCTGTGTGCCATGGTGTAGAGAAAAGTGAAGACACGACACGGCACCCCACCTGCGTGCCATGCCTGTAGGCACTGCATGCAGTATATATTAGTCACCCCTGAAGCAGGTCTTACAGCCCTAAGCAGGGTGCACTATGCTACATGTGAGGACATATCTGCATGAGCAGATAGGCCCCTGTGATGAGTCGATTCTTAGATATCACCAGTGAACAGGAAAGCCATTTTGAGCACATGTGCAGACACTGGTGTTAACGAGTTCCCTAGCTACATGATGGCTTAACTGAAGATAGAGATGTTTGGTATCAAACATATCGTATTAATAAGCCCACACTGATTCCAGTGTTGGATTTATTAATACAGGCACCCAAAGGACACCTTAGAGGTGCCCCCTGATAACCTACTGACTACTACTGTGCTGACTGACTAATGCAAACAAGCCTGCCACCACAGACCGGTTTCTGACCCCCTGCAGGTGACAGTCCGTGCTCTCTGAGGGCAGAAACAAAGCCTTTTCTGGACTGAGGTGTTGTTACCTCCTCTGAGCAGGATGGCTAAAGTAATCAGCATATCAAGGCAGGAGGCTTCAAAGGCCTCTGCTGCCTTTGATATGCGACCCAAGGCTTCCCACCCCCTAACCCTGGGCCCATTTGGCACCAGGACAGGAGGGAAAATTAGCTAGTTAGGAGGCGTGTCCTCCTCTCAGGCTAGTACCACCCCTAGGGTGGGTTACTTGATGTGGGCATGACTTTTAGAATTCCACCATCTTGATTATGGTGGAATTAGGCTCTCTGGGTCAGGATTATGCCCACTTTCCACTGGGAGCGGTCATATAGAGGGTGAAAACACCCTAAAGGTAAGTAGCCCATTGGCTACTACCTGTCATTCCCTGTAGCGGCTCTAAATTGAGCATTTAGGTGGCAGTCCTGACTCAAGGAACTTATATTCGACGGATCAAGAAGAGAAGGACACAGAGAGCTGCAAGAAAAAGTGAGAACTGAAGACTGCTGTGGACTGTTGGTGCCAAACCCTGCCTGTGGCACCAAATCTCTACAATCACGACCCAGCAGTTAGTCCTGCAGCTGATCAGCTTCCAAGAATCTCGGGAGACTGCCAGCTTTTGCAAATTGCCAAGCAATCTCCATTGGAGTAGAGGAGCTACTCTCATGCAGTCCGCAGGCACCGAAATGCAAAGTACGATTTACTGTGACCCCGCTACCCGGCCAGCTCGACGCAGCAGCCACCCCCAGGAAGAGGACCCTGTGCTACTGAAGGTAAGATCTGTCCCCATCCAGAGTAAAAGGACACCAGGACCAATACCCGAGCACCGGACCCCTTGCAACAAACAGGAACCGTGAGTCCAGTCGGGACTCCAAAACCAAGCAGTCATCAAGAGACGCCCACCATGACACTAGGTCCCGAAGGAGGTTCCCGGAAACAGACAGTAAATACCTGTATGATATCTTTGCCTTTTCTCTCATAGGAAAGCATTGTGCGTAAAGTCGTATTTAAGTGAACATTTATTTACCTTCTAAAATCGATATTTAAAATTAAAAAAAAAAGTACTTACTTGCTATTGAAGTCCTTGGTATCAAAATTTATATAAAAATACACCTTATTTTTGTAAATTTGTCTAGGATTTATACTAGAGTGTGTGTCTCATTTAAAGCCTGTTTGTGGGTCAATAATGCTTAGCAATACCCTCTGATACCCCCAACTGCTCGCCCACACTACCACAAAAGAGAACATTTAGGTTATCATTTGTGCCTCTGCAAACCAACTGGGGTTTGCCTGGACTCTTTACACAGTGTACCTCGTTTTGGTCCACTGTGTAAAGAGCCAGCTTCATATAGGCACAAGTCCAGTGACACTATCCGGTCTCCTGGGTTCAAAGAAGACAGGTACTGTAAACCATGGGCATACCTCCCCAGGAAGAACCTAAAGGCTAAACTAGCCAAAGAGAACATTCTCGTTCCATATGTTTCGACTGTCCACAAGATTAGCGGCAAGGCATTAAGAGCGACTTTATTGTTCGATGCCTGCACCACCAAACTTTCAGAAGTAGGATGCCTCACCAGAAAATCTGCATCACCCAGGGCTGGCCTATATCATCTGGCCACAGGCTTAAGCAAGTGGCAATGACTGGCTTGTAAGAGACTCTGTGAATGGCATATAGTGGCTCAGAAGTAGTGCAATAACTAAATAAATTTGACTTGGTTTCAACAGTAGACAAATGATAGTTTAGCACTTTAGATGCCCTTCGCACTTCTACTTTGAAAGAAGCATTTTGTTATGATGGTGGTCATGGTAGGGAGTCTAGCTCAGACTCTGGAGATGAACCCAGCCTACTGGCATTCTATAAATTCAGGTATAGTCCACGATAATTATGGTGGGGGGAGGGAGGGGATTGGTGTGGTGGTGTGGGGGGGGGAAGAGCAGGATGTCTGCCTCGTTAACGTCATGGGGAATATTTTGCATATCCTGAATTGCGTGAGGGTCTGATCCGAATAAGGCCGCTAGCCTCTGACATTACTAGAGTCAAGGCAGATGCCTAGAATTACTGTCTGGTTGTAAACGGACTGGTTGCGCAGTGCAACATGGGCCCGGACCAAACAAAGTATTACTTTAGGTCAAAGACCAGCATCCGAGTCGGGTCCGAAGATGGAACAGAAGGGACCGGCTTGGAGACCCACGGGTGCAGGAATAGTGCTCAAGGGGTCACATGGTGCTGAGGCAATGACCCACTGGTATAGGTCCAACTTGAGTTCCTCATGGTTGCATGGGGCCTAAAGGTGCCTTAGAGAGAGCAAGAATCATCTGAGAGCTGTAGCATAGCCTCCTTAAAGGACACTAAATTCCTGTAAAGTAGATGATGGCCTCAAAAATTCGGAGTGCGCCAGGAGCAGTTGCAGGACCAGCTCGAGTGATCTCGAGTGGCGGGATGGAGTTGAGCCTCACTTAGCTTACTTAAGCTTATGGTGAGCCTTCGACTTAAAGCTGGAACGGAACTTCACACAGGATGGGCTCCTTGAACAGGAGTGCGAGCACCCCGCGACTTGGAGCAGAATTTAGGTTTCTACTGTAACCTCTTCTTATGCTCTGCAACACAGAATATCACTTCCCACTTCTGGATCTTATTTGAATGCAGGAGCACACATTTATTGCACAACTTCAGGTTGTGACAGGAGTCCAAGTACTAAAGGCACAAGTTGTGTAATCAACATCTGCTTCCTACAGCCACAGCTCGGCTTGAATCCTGTTGGTTTCAGAGGAGACATGGTCTTCTTAACACTGTATGAGATAAATCTGAAGTTTTTGCAAGACTGAAAAAGTCAGGAGCAGAGCTTTAGACGCAAGTCAAAGGGTGCAGAAAAAAAGTGATGTCAGCGGGCGGGGTGGGCGATAAGCGGCTCTGCTCAGTAACATCTGGGGTGGTACCGAAACACCACCACCTATGGCATCTGGGAGAACAGCCGTAAAGGTCTCTGGATCCAAGGTGTGGACTCTGCGGTTAGAAGAATTCATCACAAAATAGAAATATCTAATGCAGGGTATATAGGAAGCCGACTTTTTTTGTAGTGCGCCAAAGTCGGGGCACACCATGCAAAAAGTCCAGATGACCCTTATTGGTTTACAGGACCTACTTTATTAATCCCAAGTGCTCTATTTGTGGTAGTGTGGTCGAGCAGCTTAGGCTTATCAGAGGGTAGTGTTAAGCATTTGTTGTACACACAGTCTCAAAAAATGAGACTCTCTCTCAAATAACGGTTTTGAGGTATGAGCCTCGAACGCGGTAATGTTATCCTATAGGAAAACCATACACTGCATAGATATACTTGCAAATGTTTTTGAAGGGTGCCTTCTAGGACTTAAGGTGCTTAGGGGCCAAGGTCCACAAAACCACCAGCAGTTTGATTTATCTGTCCTGGTGTGTCCAGGTGCAGAGGTGCTGGTTGAGTTGGGAGCCTCGAACGCTGCACGGTAAAGTCTATGGAAGAAGTACCTGCAAAAGAAAGGCTGCAAGTGGGGACTTGGGGACAGGGGCTCGGCTCTTTAGGTCTCTGGAGCACAGAGACATAGTTGGTTTATGTGAACTCGGGCTGAGGGGCTCGGGTGCAGAGGTGTTTTGTACGGTGGGTCTATGTAGTTAGAGGCTCTAACTTGCCTTTGGTGACTTGGAGAGGGAGAGAAAACAGGGGAGCAGGGTCAATCTCGAAGACCTCATGGATCCTGAAGTCCCTCAATGGCAGGTCGATCTTGGCGTCAGTGGTGACACGTAGGAAGCTGGGTTTCTGTTGCAGTAACCCTCCAACCCCCCCTTTTTGCCACACTACTGATGCACTTTGACTTGATGTGCTCTGGGTCCCTTCCAATCAGGTTCCCAGGGCCTGTGTTCTTTCCCAAAACTGTACCTTTGTATCCCCAATTGGCACCTCTCTGGCCACATCAGTCCCTTGTAAAAGGTACCAAGGACACTGTGACCAGGGAAGGTCTCTGTGAGAAAGTGCCCTCTTTCTGCATGGTTGCCCCCACTTTTTGCTGAATTGCTGATGTGCTTTGACTGAGTGTGCCCTGGGCTCCAGCTAATCAGGTACCCAGGGCCTATGTTCTTTCCCTAAAACGAATAGTTTCTTACCGGTCGGTGTTGTTTTGCAGCTTGAAGACTTTCTGGATTCACTATGCTGTGCATTATTCCGCGGTCTAGTGGTTGGGTCCGGAATCGTAGTCTCTTTTCTCTTTTTTTTTTGTGTGTGGCCCAGGTAGGCGTCGACGCCCCACCATTTGGTGTCCTCCCTTGACGTCGGCGCGCTTCCTCCGGAAGCTCCCACCCTTGGGCGCCATCTTCGGATTCTTTTTTTCTTGTCTTGTGCTTTTCTTGTTTGTCCTTTGTACCTTTTGAAGGTGTTTTCCATTTCTTAGTCCCCCTTTCCTTCTGCCTCATCTTTCTGGCGGAGGCGGTTGGGTTCGCTAGTGAATCCAGAAAGTCTTCAAGCTGCAAAACTACACCGACAGGTAAGAAACTATTCATTTTGCAGCGTGAATCTTTCTGGATTCACTATGCTGTGCATAGACTTTGTAGTGGTTTGCTATGTGTGTGGCGGCTGGGTGGAAGATGAGCGTTGGTTGTTGAATATATGTTGAAGCACTTTTTAACCTACTTGTGCTTCCTTGTTCATCTGTATATCCACGCAGTAGTGCTTAGTGAACGTGTGCACTGAAGCCCATGTTGCCGCCAGGCAAATGTCTTGGATGGGTGTGTTTGCCAGGAAGGCTATTGTTGCTCCCTTTTTCCTGGTAGAGTGAGCTTGTGCTGCTCCTTGTAGTTCTTGGCCTGCCTGTTTGTGGCAGTATTGAATTGTCTGTGCGATCCATTGTGCAATGGTGTTTTTAGTCACTGGTCTGCCCAGGAAACTGCTTGCGAAGGACACAAAGAATTGCTTTGTCTTCCTACAATGTTTAGTCCTTTCGATGTAATGCATTACTGCTCTTCTGGCGTCCAGAGTGTGCAGTGCTCTCTCTGCGCTGGTGGATGGTTTTTGGAAGAAACTTGGAATTTGTATTGTTTGACTTATATGGAACTTGGAAACCACCTTTGGCTTGTCATTGTGAATTTGAATGTAGGGTTCTTGTAGTGTGAGCGCCTGCAATTCGCTCACCCTGCGTAGCAAGGCAATTGCTACCAGAAAGGCCGTCTTTATTGTGAGCATATGTAGAGAGGCCTTGTGAATGGGTTCGAAAGGTGCCTTCATAAGCTGTGTTAGAACTACATTGAGGTTCCATGCAGGGGTGGCATCCTTTTGGTGGGGCTATTCTCTTGGCCCCCTCTAGGAATCTTTTTACCACCTGAGATGTAAAGAAACTTTTCCCTGTTTCTCCTCTTGTATAGGCTACAATTGCTGCCAGGTGTACTCTTAGCGAGGTGCAGCTTAGGTTACTCTTTAGCAAGTGTGTTAAGTATCTTAGCACTGTTGATTCCCTGGTGATTCTCCTGTGGAGCTTTTCCTTGATGCACCATTGAGTGAACCTTTTCCATTTTGCTGCATAGCATTTTCGTGTAGCGGGCCTCCTTGCTTCTCACAGCACCGCCAGCATGCTTTGGGGGAGCTTGAGGTGAGAGAACTCTAAGTCTTCAGGAGCCACGCTGCTAGGCTGAGGCTCTCTGGTTCTGGGTGGAGCACCCTTCCGTTTTGCATCGAGAGCAGGTCTCTTCTTTTTGGGAACTTGTGTGGTGGCTGTGAGAAAGTGCCATCTTTCTTACATGGTATGCCCCCACTTTTTGCTGAATGGCTGATGTACTTTGACTGAGTGTGCCCTGGGCTCCTGCCAACCAGGTACCCAGGGCCTGTGTTGCTTCCATAAACTGGCATTGATACCTACACCCAATTGACATCCCTGGCCACAGGTCAGCCCCTGGTAAATGGTACCATGGGTACCCAGGGCACTGTGACCAGGGAAGGCCCCTAAGGGCTGCAGCACTTGTTGTGCCACCCTTAGGGACCCTGCACCTTACACACACACACTGCCTTTGCAGGCTGCGTGTCTTGGTGCAGAACAAAAGTGAAGAGTCGACATGGCTCACATCCCTGTGTGCCATGCCTACCAGCCACTGCCCTGGCCTAGGTCAGCCACCCCTCTAGCTGGGTGCACTATGCCAGTGGTGAGGGCATAGAGGCATGAGCCCTGTGCCCCTACAGTGCCCAAGTCCATTCTTGGGCATTGTAAGTGCAGTGCTGCCATTAAGAGTATATGGTGCTGGGAGTCTGTCATTACGAACTCCACAGCACCATAATGGCCCCACTGAAGACTAAGAAGTTTGGTATCAAACTTCTCAGCACATTAAACCCCCACTGATGCCAGTGTGGGATTTAATGTAAAACTCACTCCAGAGGGCATCTTAGAGATGCCCCCTGAAACCAACCCGACCTCCAGTGTCCGGACTGAGTGGCTGCCCAGGCTGCCACCACCAGACATGTTTCTGGACCCCTGGGTCGAGAGCCTCTGCTCTCAGGGGCCTGAAACAATGCACATCCCGGGACGAGGTGCCAAAGCCTCCTCCCCCAGGATGGGCAGGGGGAGCTTCAAAGGCCTGCCGCCTTTGGAGTTTCCCAGACCATTTGCTGCTTCCAGCAAACTGGTCCCCACTGGTTCTACCCCCACTCCTGGCGGGAGAACCGGCGGGAAAACCAGAAGCAGGAAATGGGTTGTGCCCACCTCTGCCAACTCCACCCCTAAGGTGGGGGAGGCGAGGTGAAGCACAAACTCGAGTCCCCGCCATCTTGAGGATGGGGGACCTGACCAACCAGGGACAGGCTCCTGCCCCCTCCCACTGGAGAGGAACAGAATAGGGGTGTACCCACCCCAGGAAGGGACCCATTGGTCCCTGCCCTTACCTACCTGTAACCACCCCTAAATTTAGTATTTAGGGGCTCCTGAACCTTCCTTCCGGTGTTCCCAAATCCGAAAACAAGAAGAGAAGACGAAGCAAGAAGACCAGCCGTGCAGCTGCTAAAAGGAGGCGACAACAACTGACTTGGCCCCAGCCCTACCGGCCTGTCGACCTCTGAACCTGCTCCTGCGGAATCCCGGCCTCAGCAACCTCACAAACCCCGGAGGACCTGACTTCTGTGCTACAGCCTTCGACCCAGGGACTCCCACGAGCAGTGGTACTGCTCAAAAGAAAACCTACCAAAGACCCGGCCCTGGCACGGAGCCGCGAAACCTGCACACTCTGCACCCGCCGAGTCCAGCCTGTGCCTGAGTGACCAAAGACCTCGAGGACGTCCCCCGGCGATTCTGACCTGGAATCCAGTGGCCAAGGACCCTCCTCGACGACCCAGACGACGCCTGCAGCCTCAGGACAAGGGACCCCTCCAACCGCGACCAGCAGGGGTAAGATTTCCCGACCTCAAAGACACCCCTGCACCCGGCGCCCACGGCCCCCTGTGCCCAACTCCTGGGTGTCAACCTATCCTCCAAGACCCCAACTTACCTCCTGAAGTGTTGGTCGTCCCTGAAGAATCACCGTCCCCGAGCCTGCAGCCTTTCTTCACCTTTCACGACCTCTATTGTTTAACATTGAGCGCCCGACGGCTCAAAGCACCCTGCACCCAGCCGCCCGAGTGCCCCTGGAAGTGCAACCTCTATCCTAACCTACTTCCCTACTTGCCCTGAGCAAGTGACCAGGAGCCCAGCTCCCACAGTCGCGTGGCCTGCTTGCCAGCAGCCACCAACCCGGGGCCCCCGCCTGCCATAGGATAACATTGGGCCTTCTCACTCTGCACCCGGCCGCCCCTGTGCCGCTGAGGGTGTAAAAACTGTACTTACCTGATCCTGGGGACCCCTGAGTCTTACCCAGAACCTTAACCCTGCCAGTCAAGTACTTACCCGAAATCCGATAACTCACTTTTCTTCCATAGGGTTCCATTGACTGGTTTTCTGCGAAATTTCTTCTAAGTGTGGAGTTCTGAAACTTTAGAATATTCACCAAAAATCAACCGAGTCACGAAAACGAAAATACTCACCTAGTATTAGGAGGGGCCTCAGTGCTGGACCCGAGTGCCCAACACTGGCCCTAAAAAGTAATCGCAACGTTACTTACCGTTAACTCACTTTTCTTTCATAGGGATCCATTGACTGGTTTTCTGTGAAATTTCTTCTAAGTGTCGATTTCTGTATTTTACAAATATTCTTTAAAAATCGAACAAACTACAAAAACGTAATTACTTACCTGTTTTAAGTAAATGTCCCAGTGCTGAACCTAGGAGTCCAGCACTGGATTACAAAAGTAACGTAAACATACTTTGCTTGCACACTGTATTTCCTTTCATAGGATAACATTGGTAATTTTACCCAGAAAAGTTTCTAAGTGTCAGCTTTTGAAATATAGTAATATTCTTCAAAAATCACTACAATAACCAAAACGCTTTTTCTTACCTGTTTACAGGAAGTGTCCCAGGACTGAATCCAGGATCCAGTCCTGTGGTTAGAAAAGTGCTCTGCAAAGTAATCAATTGTAATTAAGTATAATTTTCCATTGAGCTCAATGTTGCATTGAATTTGACCCTGTGTTGCCTCTTGCACCAACTGTGATAACCACTATCAACAAAGTCTATTGCCTATCTGTAAGGTGAATAACCAAAGCATCTCATACTGAGAAAGTATATTTTGATCCTATTGTTGGTTCTAAAATAAAACAAGCATATATTTTTTATATACAAACCATTGGCCTAGAGTTCAGTTCTTGAGGGTGTGGCTTCATTTGCTGACTGAGTGTGTACAACAAATGCTTTACACTGTCCTCTGATACTGCCTTACTGCTCGACCAAGCTACCACTTTGGAGAGTAAGGTTATATCTAACTTTAGCCTCTGTCAACCCTCTGGGGACTGTGGACTCTGTACACCCTGAACCTTACTTGGGTACAGTATATACAGAGCCACTTTCCTACAGTGGCCCCTTGGCCATTTACACTATCTGTGAGAACCAGGACTGCCTGGCCCACTGTGGTGCCACCAGAATTAGCGTCATGTTGCTTATCCTGCACTTGCTGAGCACCTTGTGTATCAGCGGTATCGGTGGAAAAGCGTAGGCAAATGTCTTTGCCCAGCTCATCCATAGGGCATTTCCTTGGGATTGTTGGCCTGGCTGTCTGGATGCGAAGTATTGGCATTTTGCATTCTGGTGTGTTGCAAACAGGTCTATTTGTGGGGTCCCCCACTTCTTGAATAGCCTTTGCGTCTCCTGCGGGTTGAGCTCCCACTCGTGTGAGACTGATGTCTGTCTGCTGAGTCTCTCCGCTTCCACATTGTCCTTCCCTGGTAGATGTATCGCCAGGAGGTCTATTTGTAATGGGATTGCCCATTTCCATATCTGTTGCGCTAGATTTGACAGCGCCACTGATTGTGTTCCTCCCTGCTTGTTGATGTAGAACATCGTTGTGGTGTTGTCTGTTTGTACTAACACCCTTTGCCCGTACAGCTGTTTCTGGAACGCCTTTAGTGCAAGGAACACAGTCTTTAGTTCCAGGTAGTTGATGTGTTTGACGGCATCTGTTTGTGTCCATAAACCCCTTACTTTGAGCAGGTTCATGTGCGCTCCCCACCCCATTTGGGATGCGTCTGTTGTGATGGTCACTGTCGGAGTTCGTGGTGTAAATGGTTTTCCCCTTATGTTGTCCTTGTTCCACCATGCTATCTCTTCCTGCACTGCGTGCGTTACAACCACTAGATCTTCCCAACTCCCTGTTGCCTGTGACCATTGTTGTTGGAGCCATTCCTGGAATGGTCTCATGTGTAGTCGAATATTGGGGACTAGGTGTATGCAGGACGCCATCATCCCCATGAGCTTGCTCACCGTCCTCACTGTCAGACGTTGCCCCTTCTGGTATTGACGAGTCTCCTTCAGCATTGCGAAGGTTCTCTTTTCGCTGGGGAACACCCTGCCCTGAATGGTGTCGATTTGTGCACCCAGGAAGATCTTCACCTGTTCTGGTTCTAGCGAGGACTTCCCGTTGTGTATGGAGAAGCCTAGTTCTGTCAGCGTATGTGTGACCCGCTGAGTATGTAGTTTGCATTGGTTGTAGGAGTTCGCCTTTACCAACCAGTTGTCTAGGTAGGGGTATACATGTATTCCCTGTCTCCGCAAGTGTGCTGCTACGGCAGCTAGGCATTTTGTGAAGACCCTTGGTGCGGATTTTAGGCCGAAGGCTAGGGCCGTGAACTGGTAGTGCGTCTTGCTGATGGTAAATCTCAGTAGATGTTTGTGTTTTTGGTTCATGGGAATGTGTAGGTAGGCATCTTTGAGGTCTATTGTGGACATAAAATCCCTGTGCCTTATCTGAGGTATAACCTCCTGCAAGGACGTCATTTTGAACTTTTGAGTTTTTATGTATTTGTTTAAGAACCGTAGGTCCAGTATGGGCCTTAACGTTTCGTCTACTTTTGGTACGAGGAAGTAGTTGGAGTACACTCCCCTGTTTCTTTCCTTGTATGGTACCCTTTCTATAGCCTCCTTGTGGAGTAGTTCTTGTGCTTCCTGCCAAAGGAGTGATAGCTCTTCTGCTGAGCGTGTTTTGTTGGTTGGCCTCCTGTTTGGTGGCTTTTTTACCAGTTCTATACAGTAGCCGAACTGTATGATGTTGAGTATCCATTTGTCCGTTATTTTCTTCCACTCCTGGAAGAAGTGTTTTAGTCTGCCTCCTACTGGTGTAACATGATCGTTGATTTTTAATTGTTCTTTGGGTCTTTTGTTGTGCCGCGCCACTAGGGATGTTGTGTGTGTGGGCATGTTTTGTACCGTGGAGTCACTTGGGGGCGGGTTGCTGTCCCCCTCTCCTTGTCTGGCCTCGTCCGTTCGGTCGCCCTCGAAAGGACTGGCCCCTCTGTTGGTACTGCCAGCATTGTTGTTGCTGACCTTGTTGCGCCTGGTTGGTTCCCTGATAGGTTTGCTGGAAGGCCTGGTGCGATGTTCCAGGGTGCCCCTTCTCATCCCTCTGAACTGCAGTGCTCCCATGGACCTTGCAGTCTCATTATCCTTTTTCAGCTGTGTCAGCGTCTCGTCCACTGGTGTGCCGAACAGCTTTTCCCCGTTGAAGGGTATGTTCAGGATATTGTTTTGTACTTCGGGCTTGAACCCCGAGATCCTCAGCCAGGCATGCCTTCTTTCTGTTACTCCGATCATCATAAGCCTGCTTGATGTGTCTGCTGCGTCCAAGGCAGACTTCAGGCAGGTGTTGGCCATGTTCTTGCCTTCCTCCACCAGGTGCGCTGCTCTCTGCTGGTGTTCTTCTGGGAGATGTTTGAGCAGCTGCCCTACTTCCTCCCAATGTTGGTAAGCATGTCTATTTATTAGGGCATTGGAGTTGGCGATGTGCCAGTGAATTGCCGCATTCCTCTCAATTTTCCTCATTGTGAGGTCTATTCTTTTACTCTCCTTGTCTGGAGGTGGCCCTGAGTTGGTGGGAACGTTGGCCCTCTTCCTGGCTGTTGCTGTTATAATAGAGTCAGCTGGTACGGATCCTTGGATATATGCTGGATCCTTAGAAGAGTGTTTGTACTTTTTCTCTGTCCTGGGGGTGACAGATCTGCAGGTTGATGGCTCCTTGAAAGCTTCCCTGCCTTGGTCCAGCACACTTGGGAGCATAGGAAGGAATTGGCTCCTAGTTTGGGTTGGCAGCAGTGTCTCTAGGAGAAAACAAGCCTTCAGTTTTTCTTCCTCCATTTCCACCCTATAAGTTGCTGCAGCGTTCCTGACGACCATATTGTATATGCCAATGTCGTCTGGCGGTGAAGGCCTCAACGGATACGACTCTACGGCCTCTTCTGGGTTTTCGGCGTCGAGATCCTGCCATTCCAGGTCCTGAGCCTCCGAGGGTGTCGAACCAAAGTGTGTCTGCTGGTCGTCATCGCCCTCCGTGTAATAATACAGGGCCTCTTCGTCCTGTTGCTCCGCCGGTTTGGGAGTTTTCGGCGGCGTCGAACTCCTCCTGGGCTTCTGCTTCGACAACCGTCGAGGGCTTCGAAGGGATGGTGTATCTACTCATCCGTTCGTCGAAGTCCTTCTTCCTCTGGAGGATACTGTTCATTTCGGCCTCGAGCCTTCTTTTCTTCCTCTCCATCTCGGCCGCTTGTTCGGCGTCGAGAGTTTCGGCGTTTCTCTTCGAGGTCGTGGATGTTGACGTCGAAGTTGCCTTCTGCTCTTTCCCCTTCGGCGTCAAGCGCGGCTTTTCGGGACCGTGCTTCGACGACCTGGGTTTGTCTAGAGCTCTCGCCGGCTGGGAGTCCTTATCGAAGGATCCGCTGGCCTGTTTGTCCGTGGACGCAGCTGTGGTCATCGATTGCTTCGACGCCAGTGCTCCTTTCGAGGACTTTGGCTCTGTTTTTCGAGAGTCTGTCGGGGTGCTAGGGGTCGACGTCTCTCTTACCTCCTTCGTCGACCTGTTATCGGTCTCTACGACCGTGCAGTCTTCTGGTCCCTCGGCGATGTTGTCCTCCTCTCCGCTGGAGAGGCCCAGATCCCGAAGCGACAGAGGTGGTCCTTGCCCCTGCATGGCGTAGTTCGCTCTCCTCTGTCTGTCCCTCACTCTGAGGGTCTTGGGGTCGAATGCCGAGCAGGCGTTGCAATCCTTACTTTGGTGGTCGATCGGCAGGCAGAGGTTGCAGACTGGGTGCTGGTCCTTCTGCGCGAACTTGTGGTGGCAATTACGGCAAAATTTGAATGGTGTCTTGTCCATTCCTGCGCTCAGGGAGCCCCCTGTGTGCGCATTCTCCGTCGGACGTCGAAGTTCTACCTCCTTCTCACCGTCTTCGTCGTCCCGGTTGTGTGTTGTCGTGTGATGAAGAAACTCCAATTCCTCGGTGTTTTCCTGCTTTTTTTCTCTTCTCCTTTCCAAAAAACTCTGGAGCTCCTCGTGACGATCCAGACCCAACGGCGGAAAAAAGGATCCGAAGATGGCACCCAAGGGAACGTCGCGGGAGGACACCAAATGGTGGGGCGTCGACACCCACCTGGGCCACACAAAAAAAACAAAAAAAAGAGAAAAGACTACGATTCCGGACCCAACCACTAGACCGCGGAATAATGCACAGCATAGTGAATCCAGAAAGATTCACGCTGCAAAACTGCATTGAATCCTAAACCCAATTGGCATCTCTGGCCACAGTTCAGCCCCTGGTAAATGGTACCACAGGTACCCAGGGCACTGTGACCAGAGAAGGTCTCTAAGGGCTGCAGCACTTATTGTGCCACCCTTAGAGGCCCTGTACCATGACACTCACACACTGCCTTTGCAGGCTGCGTGTTTGGGTGCAGAACAAAGTGAAGAGTCGACATGGCACACTTCTCTGTGTGCCATGCCTACAACCCACTGCCCTGGCATAGATCAGTCACCCCGCTTACTGCGTGCACTATACCAGTGGTGAGGGTACAGGTGCATGAGCCCTGTACCCCTACAGTGTCTAAGCCCATTCTTAGACATTGTAAGTGCAGTGCTGCCATTAAGAGTATATGGTGCTCGGAGTTTGTCATTACAAACTCCACAGCACCATAATGGCTACACTGAAAACTGAGAAGTTTGGTATCAAACTTCTCAGCACATTAAACCCACGCTGATGCCAGGTTGGGATTTAATGAAAAATGCACACAGAGGGCATCTTAGAGATGCCCCCTGAAAACTAACCCACCTCTAGTGTCCAGGCGGAGTGGCTGCTTTCAGCTGCCACCACCAGACATGTTTCTGGACCCCTGGGTCGAGAGCCTGCTGCTCTCTGGGGCCTGAAACAATTCACATCCTGGGACGAGGTGCCAAGCCTCCTCCCCCAGGATGGGCAGGGTTCACGAAGGGGAAGCTTCAAAGGCTTCCCGCCTTTGTGAGCTTCCCCAGGCCACTTGCTACTCTCAGCAACTGGTCCCCACTGGTTCTGACCCCCACTTTGGGCGGGAGAACCGGCGGGAAAAACAAGTGAGGAAGAGAGGTGTGCCCACCCCTGCCAACTCCACCCCTCAGGTGGGGGAGGCGAGGTGAAGCACAACTCTCAGTCCACGCCATCTTGAAGATGGGGGGGACTTAGCCAACCAGGGACAGGCTCATGCCCCCCTCCCACTGGAGGGTGGCATAATAGGGGGTGTACCCACCCCAGGGAAGGGACCCATTGGTCCCTGCATTTTACCTACCTGTAACGCCCCTAAATCTAGTATTTAGAGGCACCCCTGAACCTTGCTTCCTCAGACAAGAACCTGCAAGAAGAAGAAGGACCGAACAGCTGTGCAGCAGCTAACAAGAGGAAGACGCCCACTGACTTGGCCCCAGCCCTACCGGCCTGTCTCCCCCTCGAACCTGCTCCTGCGAAATCCCGGTGTGTCCTGCAGCCACCAACCTCGAAAATCCCGGAGGACCTGCCTGCCTTCAAGCACAAAGACTTTGTCTCCCGTGAACACCGGATTTGTTCATCTGCAACCTCTGGCTCCGGCCGGACACGGCGGATCCGCCACACTCTGCACCCGCCGTCCACGGCCCGAGCTTGAGTGGGCAAACACCACGAGGAGGTCCCCCTGGCGATCCCGACCTGAGATCCGGTGACCCCTGACCTGCCTCAAGCCTCCAGCCGACGCCTGCAGCCTAAATCCAGAAGACCCCCCCCTAACTGCGACCAGGAGCTGGTAAGATCAGACCCCAAAAGACACCCCTGCACCTGACGCCCCACGGCCTTGTGTGCCCAAACCGACGGTGCCTAACTGACCCCTAACTTCCCTCTCGAAGTGGTGGTCGCACCCAGAAGACCTTCATCCCCAAGCCTGCAGTGTCTTTCCAAACCGGAGGTTCTCCATTGAAAACAACAGCGCGTCCTTCGTCGAAACAGCACTCTGCACCCGGCCGCTCTAGTGCCGCTGAGGGTGCACCTCTGGTGCTACTTTGTTTCCCCATTTGCCCTGAGCTATAGTCCAGGAGCTTTGCTCCCACAACCTAGTGGCCTGCTTGCCAGCAGCCACCAACCGGAGGCCCCCTATCCCCCATGGGATAACATTGGGCCTCAGCACTCTGCACCCGGCCGCCCTAGTGCCGCTGAGGGTGTAACAAGAGTGCATCCATGACCCTGGGGGACCCCTGAGTCTACCCCCAGAACCTCAACTCCCACTACCAAATACTTACCTCAAAACCGATAACACTATTTTCCTCCATAGGATAACATAGAAACTTTTCACAGAAAAACAGTCAAAGTGTGGAGTTTGAGAAACTAAAGAAATTGTTTAAAATTGCATAATCTAACAAAAACGATTTTACTTACCTGTTTTCAGGAAATGTCCCAGAGTAGTATCTAGGTATACTACTCTGTGTAAGCCTAGTAATCGCAAAAGTTACTTACTTGCTATTTTACTAAAAAGCCTATTCAGGTCTATGTACTGTATTTACTAAGTATTGCATTCCTCTGCATCTATACTGTAAATCAAATCAAAGTACATATACAATTATCATTCGAACTGTATTTCAATTGCATTACTACTGTAAAGTACTTATTGCTTACCTGTGCCAGGCTTGCTTGGTTCTAGAAAATAAAGCAACTAAAAGAATATTTTTATACAAAAACAATTGGTCTGAAGTTCAGTCTTTGAGTGTGTGAAATCATTTGCTGATTGAGTGTGTACAACAAATGCTTAACACTGTCCTCTGATACTGCCTTACTGCTCGACCACAAATAGAGAGTGAGGTGCTATCTAACTTTACCTCTGCCTACCTTCGGGGATCCACTGGACTCTGTGCACACTATACCTCACTTTGGTATAGTATATACAGAGCCAGCTTCCTACAGCCTCTAATCGCTGCAGCACATATTGTGCCACCCTTAAAGGTCCTGTACTTTAACACACACACACACACACACACACTGCCATTGCAGACTGCGTGTTTTGGTGCAGAGAAAAGTGAAGAGTCGACATGGCACACATACCTGTGGGCCATGCCTGCAACCCACTGCCTATGGTATAGGTAAGACACCCTTCTAGCTGGGTGCACTATGCCACTGGAGAGGGTACAGGTGCATGAGCTCTGTACCCCTACAGTGTCTGAGCAGATTCTTAGACATTGTAAGTGCAGTAAAGCCATAAAGAGTATATGGTCAGAGAGTTTGTCATTACGAACTCCACAGCACCATAATGGCTTTACGGAATTCTGGGAAGTTTAGTATCAAACTTCTCAGCATAATACACCCACACTGATGCCAGTGTGGGATTTATTATACAATGCACTCAGAGGGCACCGTAGAGATTTCCCCTGAAAAACGATCAGCTTCTGGTGGGTTCCCTGACTGGTAAACACCAGCCTGCCACCACGAGACATGTTTCTGGACGCCTGGGGTGGGAGCCTTCGCTCCATGAGCCCAGAAACAAAGCCCTTCCTGGGCAGAGGTGTTCCCACCTCCCCCAGGTCAGGAACAGCCATCTGTGGCAGGGGAGCTTGAAAAGCCTTGCTGCCTTTGTAACATGACCCCCAGCCTCTCCTGCTATCGAGCAGGCCCCCTTCCTGTCTCACCCCCTTTTCGTCGGGAGGACAGGCAGGAAAAATTAGAACAGCCCAGAAGGTGTGCCCACCTTTGCCAACTCCACCCCTCATGTGGGGGAGGCGACGTGAAGCCCACTCTTCAGTGCCCGCCATCTTGCAGATGGCAGGCACTCTCCAATCAGGGTTAGGGATTGTGCCCACTACCCTACGTGGGATAAGCACACCAAGGGTGTAGTCACCCTAAGGTCAGTAACCCATTGGCTACTGACCTCAAGACCCCGAAAACGCCCCCTAAATACAGTATTTAGGGGGCAGCCCTAAACCAAGAAGACAGATTCCCGCAACCTACGAAGAAGGAAGAAAGACGACGCCCAGCAGAGGCGACTGCAGAGAAGTACTGACTTGGCCCCAGCCCTACCAGCCCTTTGCGGTTTCCAGAGATCCTGCGCCAAAAGTCACCTTGTCCCGCAGCCAGCGACCTCCAGAACCCCTGGGAGGACTGACTGCCTTCAACAAAGACCGGATCTCCTGTTAACAGCAGCTCTATTCAAAAGAAACTTCCAAGAGAGACTCTGAGCCTGCGGAGGACAAAGAAACCCAACGGCTGGAACCACCACTGCACCCAACATCTACGGCCAGAGCGGCTCACCGGTCCCAACGAGGTCCCCCAGCGCTCCAGAGTCCGAGTCCACCTTGGGTTGACCCCTCCAGGACTCCCTGACGTCGCCTGCAGCCTCTGAACGGAGACGCCCCCCCCCCCAACCTCGAGTGGCCCGGTAAGGTGAAATCCGACCTCAAAAGACACCACTGCATCCAGCTGCCCTGCGCCCAAGGTGCACCTACGTGCCCGAGCCCTCCAACTTACCTGCCCAGCTGTTGGTTCCTCCCAGAAGTCTTCCTGGACCGAGCCTGCAGCCAAAATCCAAAACTGGCAACTCCCATTGAAAACAGGGCACCCAACGCCAAAACAGCAACCTGCACCCGGCCGCCCCTGTGCCGCTTTGGGTGCACCTTGTGTGCTAAACTGGAGCCTCCTGTGCCCTGAGCTTAAGTCCAGGAGCTTAGCTCCCACAACTTTGTGGCCTGCTCGAGAGCAGCCACCAACCGGAGGCTCCCTATCCCCTATTGGATAACATTGGGCCTCAGCACTCTTCAGCCGGCCGCACTAGTGCCGCTGAGGGTGTTCTGAGAGTGCATCCTCGACCCTGGGGGAACCCTGGTTCTAACCCCAGAATACCAACTCCCACAAACATGTACTTACCTGTAAACAGATAACTTCATTTCCTCCCATAGGATTACATTGACTGCTTTTCTTTGAAAATTCTTCTAAGTGTGGAGTTGGTTTGTATGAAAACTTGAAAAACTGCAAATGTACCAAAAGTGAATTACTTGCCTTTTGTCTAGGAAATGTCTCAGTGTGATATCTAAGCATATTACACTGATTAGCAAAAGTAACTTAAAAAGTAATCTAAGAAGTAACGAGTATTGTAATCTACAGAGTAACTGAAAAGTAATTCTGATTATAGACCTACCTGTAAATAAACCAACTGCATTTGAACCGGCATTCAACTGTAATTAATTGCATAAGTATTGAAAAGTGTTATTTCAGTTACCTGCACCAGGCCTGGCTTGGTTCTAGAAATAAAATAAGTAAGGAAAATGCTACTTACCCAGTATGCATCTGTTCTTGGCATTTAGAGCTGTAGAGTCATATGTTATGCATTTGATCGCCATCTAGTGTTGGGTACGGATGTTTGCACTTTGTTTTTCTTCGAAGAAGTCTTTCCAGTCACGAGGTAGGTGACTCCTCCTTTCGGTGATAGTGCGCATGGGCATCGACTCCATTGTTAGATTGTTTTCCCGCAGACGGTGATAATGGAGATAGTAGGAGTAGTAAAAGGAGTTGTCCATGAATGCATGCGTCTAAATAAGATGTTACAATGAGAAAAAGGGGTTCCCCAAATTACTTCTAGGTCCAAGAGAATCAATCGGTGGCGGAATAGGCCGCTCTTACGAACTGGTACAAAGGAGGATTGAAGGCTATTCTTAACATAGTAAGAAGAGCATCACAAAGGATTAACATTTTAAAACATTTGTGCTGAGACTCTGAGTTTCTGACTGGACCCATAAAAGCTGGATCAAAGATTTAGGATACGTAATTGTTCGACGACATGGAATTTGGATGTCTTCACGCCATTATGCCCTCCTGACTTTTGTCTGTGTATCTGTCTTTATTGATACCCCCGCTCATCCCATATGAGATGTTTTTTTGAATAACTTTTGGTCCTGAGGAAGGTGGTGTCATTTTGAATCCCACCGAAACGCGCGTAGACCATTATTGTTTACCTGGAGAGTTCCTTCAGAGACCGATACAATTACTAACTTGAATGTGGAACTGTTCGTTTATATCTGTCCTCTAAGTTTTCTAGGATCTCCATGAAGAAAGGATTTTGTTTGTTTATGAGTGCTAGGGTGCTTGGGTTCATGTGAGGAGTGAATGTAGGAGTGAAGTGTAAACGTGGGGTGTCTCTTATGTACACAACTTTTTGATTGTAAATACTTGCTGTTTTTTAGATTTTTTGCTGTTGTCCCATTTCAGGCTACATAGCCACAGATGAAGATCTGATTATAATGTAATGTGTTGTTTTTTAATCTGACTTAATATTTTGCACTGATAGTCTAAATGTGGTCATTCTATTCTCAAAGTGGTAGACATCTAAGTATATGAATGTAATTTTGGGATAACCTCATATGAGATGTATTTTTATGAATTATTTATGTTCTAAGATCAAAAATTAATAAAGATGTATGCATTTTTTGCACAGAAATGACTTAGTCAATAATTTCTTTGAAGCTGGTTGCATAGCTTGAACCGACACAGGTCGTACAGTAAAGCAATATAGGTCAGTTCAGAGGTTTTCTTCTTTTTTGATTGTCTAAATAAGATGTTACAGCAACAGGTATAGGTTCCCGGGGAGGTGGGTGGGCGCATATGAGTCTACAGCTCTATATGCCAAGAACAGATGCATACTGGATAAGTAGCATTTTCCGTTCGAGGCATATGAGCTGTAGATCATATGCTATGCATAGACTATATAGAAGTTATCTCCCACGGCGGTGGCTAACCTGCATCTGTTTCAGTGGTCTGAAATAGTGTACGTAAAACTGCCTGGCCCACTCTAGCTTGTCTTGCTAACACATCTACACAATAGTGTTTTGTGAATGTGTGAGGTGTAGACCATGTTGCAGCTTTGCATATGTCAGCAATAACTTAGGTGGCGTTTCACTAACGTTATACTTGTTGGACTCGAGGTCGATATACAGTTAGCATCTCTGCCCACATTCGTTAACAATAACACCTAGTCAGTTCTTTAAGAAGCTGACTACTGAACGATAGCAGTGCATGGCTCATACACAATGCCTATGTAGAAAGTTGAAATATTGACCTTCAAGCTTTACTTTTGTTCTTAAAAATAAAAATTGAGAGATTTATTTAGCTTTACTCGCTGATCTGGCTTTAGACCTCCCTTTGAGCTTACTTTTTACGTGGCAGGAGCTCTTTAGTATTTTAAGAGCATTTGAAGCCATTGCCAGCACTTCAGTTTCCTTCTTTATGAAGGGTAGGTGGCTGTGTACCTGCGGACCAAATTATTTGCTGTAATAAATTCCTTGTTAAAATATTTCAATACAGAGGAGCAATTTGGTTCTATAAAACACCCCTATTAACATGTGAGGTAGTAGTATTTCTGTTTCATCTGTAACCGCGGGGGGCTCGCCTGCCCACAACGGACTTCTAATTTGAGGCCTGTACACTGCAGGCAGCATCTTATGCCACCATCGTATTTCCCCCCCCCCACCCCCAACTAATCGTGATTGCGACTCCTGCTTCTTTAGAGGAATGCTAGCAGGTGCTTGGAGGTTTCAAATTCTTCAAACTCTTTTTCAACCCCTCTGCTGCTTAACTGCAACAGTTGAGCTGCTGAACGCTCGCTGTGGGGGTGTTAAACTCTCAGGAGCAAAGGATACTTCTAAGTGAATCTAACATTCCCTTCCGACACAGTATGATCCCTCACGTTCTGCCCAGACTACGTTCTTCTGTATGCCTCCTCACTCATACAAACCAGGCAACCATTGCCATTGCCATGTGCCATTGTTACTGGCTAAGTGACTAACTAGTCCATGACTTTTCTTGGGGGCACGCAGTAAAAAGATTATTTCCTCTACTTTCCTTTCTGCTTTGTGTGACCTACTCCCCTAATGCTCAATAGGGAATCAACTTTTCTTTGCACTGGTGGGCGGAAAGCAGTAGAATTAAAAGTAGAAAGTTAAATGGATTGATCCAAGTGTTGACGGTCTTGACATTTGCTCAAAGTCGAATTCCTCTCAACTGTAAGCACTTGTACACGTGCATAAGGGAGGTCTTCTTGAATCTTCACTTTTACTTGCGACTGCCATCATTCCTTCTAAACTGATGACAATGTGGTGATTTGTTAGGAAGCTGAGCTCCTTAAGCAGATTGAAATGTACGAACCAGATTCATTCAGCTGTCTTCTTTTATTAGATTGATATCATGCGTATAGTTTACCTGGCACTTTAATTGTTTTACATTTTTAGGTCTTGCCTAAGACAACACATGCACTGTGTTGCAAGACATATTGTTAGCTTACAGTGGGCTTAGAACAAGCCCACTGCTTACCATTCATTGGCTTAATTTGCACTCTGAATTGCCTTTTAATCATTAGTGTGTGTGGGCTTTCCTTCCTCTTGCATTTCTTCCCTGGAGCATAGACCTATTATCACTGTGTCCTTCTACTGCTCACTTTTCCATGCGCTACAATTTTCTTTTTATTGAAGTACTCTATTGCTGCGCTTCATCTCTCTTGCTCTCTCTCCCTCTACCTAGCCCTAGTCCTCTCCCCGCACCAGCAAACAAAACAAACCTGTTTTCACGCTGCAACAGCATGAATACAGCATGCCCCCTTTTATACAGCCACCCTCTCAATATATCATAATAATGCTGCCAAGGTCAATAGTCACACGTGCGTGCTCGTCACCATTACACCTGCCACGTCCCGCCTTGGCACCCATACTCCAGCCATGCTGCCCATTCATCTCCAACGCATCTTGGCTCATTTCATATCGACTTTAAATCAAAAGTGTACGATTATTCGAAAATGTTGTGTGTGGGCATGCTAATAGGGGATAACCTGCTGCATGGCTAAACTTATAAGGTCCCAAAGGCGAGACCTATTGGCTATGCCAATGCTTGTTATATTCTGACTGTGTTTCTCCCGAACATACACTCTTAACATACAGGCCTAGATTTACTATGAATTGGTGTCATTGATGTGTCACTTTTGTGGCACAGCCCCTAAGCAAAATAATGTTTTAGCATTTACTAATCCACACAAAGCCACTTTGCCTAGCTTTGCATGGTTTAGTAAATTCAAATTAACTCAACACAGCACATAGAGCTACCGTGGGCTATTTTGCGTGGGTAACCGGTACATGTGTGGAGCATGGGCATTCGCAAGCATCCACCCATGTATTTTGATGCTAACCCTGATTTACAAAGACTTGTAAACCTGGGTTTGCACCAACATGGTGAGCATACCCAACAGAGGCGTAACGAGGAGAAATATCCTTATTTTAAGTTATTTCTCCTCGTTATTTCCTCTATCAATATGTGGTGCATTCTGCAGCACACATAGAAAGAGGAATATGCCTCTACGGCTTGTTTTTGTGCAACAACGTATCTCTTCCTGTACAAAAACAATCCTGCTCACAATGCAGGCACCCTTGCACTATGGTGCAAGGGTGCCTGCGTTGACGCTGGGCAGCACACGGTGCGCCAGTGCTGGGGGAGAGCAGAAGTGCACCATCCTTAGTAGACATGGCATATTTCTATTCTCTCCAGGGCAGTAACTTCCCTTGCTTAACCGCGTTGCGGGAAATAATAGTAAATGTGTCCCCAAATGTCTACAAGTTTGGATGATATGTTGTTCCAACACCTTATAATCCTCATTGTCTTATGTTACATTTCCTGTACATTGATTTACACACTTGTATAATTTATTGTGTCTGTGTGTGTGATGTAAAGCGCTCCGACACCCTACACTGGTATGAGTAGTGCTATTTAAAAAAAATGAGTAAGTGCCATATAAATCATTATTTGTATAATTACTCATACACATAGATACATTGTGCATTCTTACAGTGCATGCACATCTTTCACATAGGGGGTTGAACAAAGTTAAAAACCTGCCTTTAGGTCATAGTTTCTCTACAGTACTTATGCAGTGATCTCCTGCCACTGGGGTAATCCAGGCTCTATCTCAGGACCCGCCTCGGTTTATACATCTGCGACTTCCGGTCTCAGTTGAGCTGTCACTTCCCACTCAGTCTGTCACTTATCCCTAGACGTGTGGAAGGTTTCAACTGTGGCTGTGTCTTTCCTGCCAACAAAGTGCATCTCCCTTCATATCTCACTCGAGCTTCCTCTGTCCCTGTCTGTCTCTTTACCGCTGAGACCGCCTCACCCATCCTGGGTGCACCTTTCACCTCTGTCACCTCTTCCTGCCTCCTCTCAGGTTATCCATCGGGTCCTGTGATAAGTCACTCCCATTCCATACCTCAGGTGTGCTGTCTTCCTCCCGTATCTGCCGGTCTCGTTGAGAGGTCCCCGCCCACCTTGAGCATACCTTTCGCCTCTGTCACCTGTGGCTGTCTCATCCCTGGGGTCTGTATTGCTCTGAGAAATCACCCATGCAGGTTGCGCCTCTCATCTCTGCCACTGGTCTCACCTGCGCGATCTTCCCCCATTTTATGTTTTTGGACAGTTTTTTACAGCGCGAACTAGCCGGGGGCATTGGAGCGCTTTAATTGAGCACCAAGTACATTACACAAGCTCAGACTCATATTTTAGGCACAGGAGTTTAGGCGAGTAGCCCAGAATCACCAGATGTTGAGCCGACGCCGGGACTCGAACCAGTTTCCCAGTTGCAAAGTCGGCAGCTCTGGCCTAATGCCACATCATTGGAAAGTGCCCCGCGGCCCCTGCAGTGTCTCTCTTTCTCTGTGTCTGCTACCGGTGCTCCTTCCTTCCCAGCTGCTGTCTCCCACCAGGGAGCTGTGCTGTCCGCGAGCTCCTGGTGATGACGATCAGTTCACCTCCCACCCGTTCTTTTCCTCACTCCGGTCTGTGCCTGTGTAACTTTCCCCTGGGTGGAGGGGGTGGGAGTCTCATCGGTCCTCGGTGAGTACTGTGTAGATTTATATAGCGCAGCTTATCAAATCATCTCCGGGGTATCCAGGCGCTGTCCATGTTCACGGGGAAATTAAGTGATTTGCCCAGAATCACAGGATGCTGTGCCGACGCCAAGACTCGAACCGGATCCCTGGCTGCTCTGGCGCTGCGCCATATCCACACCCTGTATTGCATGCATTATTCCTTCGGAATGGAGGGTTCGTTTGAGAACCTATGCAATAAATATACAGCACTCAACAGGACACGGGGAGAGGTTGGAAGTTTCACACAGGATGACTGTGTTCCGACAGGAGGCACTTTTAGCGTGCATTTAATGAGCACCTCCATGTATGAGTAGGCGTTGAGCATGAAATTAGCTATAAAACAGAGCACTGTACAGAAAAGGCAAGTGGAGAACAATAACCGGTACAAGTAATAATAACAATTTCCAAGCGCTATAAATAACCGGTAGAACAACTACCTACTTTATCGCACTGAATTTACAGACCTTGGAAGGACTGAGCTGAGTTGTTCTTGTGAGGGCTCAAACTGGTGACCTACATCAGTGCCTGTCACATGTGTTCAATTCACACAGCCCCTGCTTGCCTGGTTCATGCGTCTTTCATCTCCTGGTACCAACGGGGGACGCCCCAGAGGAGTATTTTCTTAAACCAGATGAATCGCCCAGTCTAAGAGAAACATAACAAGTGGTGCGAGCACGCGCGCCACAGCTAAGCATGTGATTTCAATTATCACGCCCGTATCTGGGCACGATAATTGAAACCACATGGCCTATTGGTGTCTATTACGCGCACCAAGCGCGTAATAGACACCAATAGGCCATGGGCGGAGCAATGCGCCCGCCTTTGGCCAATTGCGTGCAGTCTTTTATACAAAGACGCACGAAAAAGCCAATGGGGTAGCACAAAAGGTGTGCGATTCCTAGGTCAGTGCTGAATCCCCGTTTTTTCCCCTACTAAATGTCTCGCGCTGCACGAGCACTGCTGCGCAGTGCAATGCTAGGCGCGAGACCTAAAAAGGTTCTTCTATAGTTAATGCCTGAAGCTCACCCACTCTTCTGAGTGATGCAATAGCCACAAGGAAAGCAGTTTTCCATGTGAGAAATTGCAGTTCACATTTGTGCAATGGCTCAAAGGGTGGACCCATTAGTCTGGTGAGGACAATGTTGAGATTCCATACTGGAGCAGGTGGACGTCTTGGGGGAATTACTCTTTTGAGTCCCTCCATAAAGGCTTTGATAACAGGCAAAAGAGATAGATGTTGCCCATTCTGAAGGCATGCAGCTATTGCAGCCAGGTGTAATCGTATGGAAGTGTTCGCTAAATTGGACCGCTGTAGATGTAACAAATAACATAGAATGTTTTGTACAGAAGCATCGAGAAGGTTGATGTGGTTGTTATTACAGTATATTACAAGCCACTTGCATTTTGCTACATAGCAGGCACTTGTAGTAGGACGTCTAGCCTCTTTGATAATATTCATGCAGTCTGGCGGTAGATTAAGATAGCCAAACTCTAAGACTTAAGGAGCCAGATCGCCAGGTGGAGTTGACTGGGGTCCGGATGTCTTATGTCTCCATGGCTCTGAGTGAGAAGATTGGGTGTAAGACGTAATTTTTGGTGAGGAACTAGCGAGAGTTCCAATAGGGTTGTGAACCACGGTTGCCGTGCCCATGTGGGAGCAACTAGGATTAGTATAATATAGAGAACTCCCTCGTGACCTATATTTCTTTGATCAATGTAGAACTAAATTCTGCATGGGCTACACAATGTTATTGTGACATGCACAAAATAAAATTAATTTTGTCATTATTTATTTAACCTCTTTTTTATCATTGAGCAATATATATCAAAAATTACTTTTCTTTTTTATCAGTTTTTTAAAATAACTGTTTTTGAAATTAACATATTTGAACAAATGCTTGGCCCATTGCGATCAGGTACGTAGATGTATGGGCCCCTGTATCTATTTAGTCAGGATATCACTCCTTTCCCACAGAGCCATTAATGGGATTCTCACTTACTTACAGATTATTTGTTTCTGTTGAGATTTATCTCAGATATGATACCTAGCCTATTGGATACTGAAACGTGAGGGCTTTTAGGTAAGGCATAATCAACTCTCCATAAAGATATTATCGTAATATTTGAAAATTGGCTTCGATCAATCACGATATTTCTCCTAATTATGTATCTCTTTCTGACAGAACATATATCACCAGTAAGAGAGACTGTCACATATTATGAACACAAAACGTGAGGGTTCTAGGTAAGATATAATCCCTCCCTATATTGACTCAAGCGGAGCCATTGAATCAAGCCCCCATTACTTACGATATTTTTCATATTATTTGTCTCTCCCTACAGAATATGTATTATTAGTAAAAGTTACCATTACACGTTATTATAAGACATTAGTGGCCATCGCCTTCTGACATAATACTTGCATCAATTCTACTTGTAAGTATTTTTTGTTAGAGATCACATACCAACTAGGGGCAGCTATTTACAGACACAGGCGACTTTCTGCAGGGGCTCTAGCCTTTTATTCTCTTCCTTTTTTCCACAGCATGAGGGTTCTTTTTTGGTTCTTCCCTGGCTCTATACTATGCAATAATGTGACTGGTGCACTTACTCATTTTTGTGTGTTCGTCTGCATGTTGTCTTTATATGTTGTCTCTCCCACAGTAAGTATGAGATGAGATGCATTTAATTTTTTTGTTGTGTATATTACACAGAGGTCGGCATCCTTGGTTTTGGCTCTCTTTATAACTATGACTCTAATCATATGAATAACATTAAGGTCCAATCGATTGAAGTATTGTAGTGTATGGGCTCTGAATATCTTTTGTTTATACCTTTTAGGTATCCCCTGGGTGTTTGTGTTTGTTGGTATCTGGCAAGGTCCTGAGGAAGGTGGCGGCACTACTTCTTATGTGTCACCGAAACGCGCGTCGACCCATTGTTCAGATTTTGCTGAACACATCTACTCTACATGGTCGTGGAGACTGTGCAATCTTTTTGTCTCCCTCTTTTCCAGATATATGTGTTTGTGAATGTTGTATGAGTCTGTAGTAGGTTGGATGGATTTGTTGTGGCATGTATGAACATTTTTTTGTATGGATTTTTCACTCAGGGGTCTTTTTCTTAATGATGTATTGTATTCAATTATGAACTCTTTGTAATAATTTGGTTGTTTTTACATATATATTTATGAAAAAACAGTTATTTAAAAACTGATAAAAAAGAAAAGTAATTTTTGATATATATTGCTCAATGATAAAAAGAGGTTAAATAAATAATGACAAAATTAATTTTATTTTGTGTTATTTTGTGCATGTCACGATAACATTGTGTAGCCCATGCAGAATTTGTTTCTACATTAATCAAAGAAATATAGGTCACGAGGGAGTTCTCTATATTATGTTGTGTTGTTTCCCCTCTTCTCCCTGACCTCGAAGCATCTCCTTCAGAGGGGGTCCCCCTTTTCTGCATAAGCAACTAGGATTAGTGTCAGGGACACTTGTTTGAGTTTCTGAACCACTAAAGGAATGAGTGGGCGAGGCGGAAAAGCATAAGCAAATATCCCTGACCAATTCATACATAGTGCATTGCCTTTGGACAATGGGTGTGGATACCTGGACGTGAAGTTAGAGCATTTTGCGTTTTGGTATGTGGCGAACAGGTTTATGTGAGGGACTCCCCAACGTTGAACGTATGGAAGGAGGACCGGAGGGTGGAGTTCCCATTCGTGTATTTGCTGCCTCTGCCTGCTGAGATCTGGAATCTGGTTGTCGACTCATGGGAGATGTTCCGCTAAGAGATACATTTTGTGGTGAATTGCCCACCTCCAGATGTCTTGGGCCAAGCTGGACAGTTGGAGAGAATGTGTCCCCCCTTGTTTTTGTATGCAATACATGGCTGTCATGTTTTCTGTACGAATTAGGACAGCTTTTCCCTTTGAGTTTGAAACGCCTTGAGTGCTAGGAATATTGCAAGTAGCTCTAGGTGATTGATGTGAAACAACCTCTGGTGTCGGCTCCACAAGCCTTGCACTGTGTGCTGTTGTAAATGAGCTCCCCAGCCAATGAGGGACGCATCCGCTGTCAGTACTATCTGTGGAACCGGGTCCAGGAACGGCCGTCCTTTTGATAAATTTTGTGTGTTCCACCACTGCAGAGAGCGATGAGCACGGCCGCTTACCAACACTAGATCGGTTAATAGACCGTTTGACTGGTTCCACTGATTGGCTAAGCATTCTTTAAGCGGACGCATGTGCAGCCTGGCATGGGGAACGATCATGATGCAAGATGCCATCATCTCCAGCAGTTGCATATAAACCCGAGCTGGAAGTGATTGATTGGGTTGAAACTGGAGAACTGAATGTTGCGAATTCTGGCTGCGTTGGGAAACGCTAGAGCCTTTTGAGTATCTAAAGTGGCTCCTAGATAGTTCTGAGTCTTGGCTGGTCGAAGATGTGATTTTAGCACGTTGACTGTGAACCCTAGTTGATGTAGTAACTGAATGGTTATGGAAGTATGCTTGAGACATTGTTGGTACATGCTGGCCTTGATGAGCCAATAGTCCAAGTATGGGAAGACATGGATGCTTGGTCTTCTCAGGTGAGCAGCTACTACCGCCAGACACTTTGTGAAGACTCTGTGGACAGTGGTGACTCCAAATGGAAGTACCTTGAACTGGTAATGTTGGCCCGCTAACACAAACCTGAGAAATTTGCGATGAGCAGGGTGGATTGGAATATGAAAGTAGGCGTCCTGGAGTAGACAGAAAGTCGTCCTTTTGTAAAAGAGGCAGTACCTGTCGAAGTGTTACCATGTGGAAATGGTCTGACTGTATGTAAAAATGTAGCTCCCTTAGATCCAATATTGGTCTGAGTGAGCAGTCTTTTTTGGGTATTAGGAAGTAAAAGGACTACACTCCGGACCCTTGGTGATGTAGTGGTACGGGTTCTATAGCTCCCTTTAGAAGTAACGACTGTACCTCTTGTTTGAGGAGGTGTAGGTGTGAGAAAGTGCCCTCTTTCTGCATGGTATGCCCCCACTTTTTGCTGATGTTCTTTGACTGAGTGTGCCCTGGGCTCCTGCTAATCAGGTACCCAGGGCCTATGTTCCTTCCCTAAAATAGCATTGAAGCCTAAACCCAATTGGCATCCCTGGCCACAGGTAGGTCCCTGGTAAATGGTACCACAGGTACCCAGGGCCCTGTGACGAGGGAAGGCCCCAAAGGGCTGCAGCACTTATTGTGCCACCCTTAGAGGCCCTGCACCTTTTCACTCACACACTGCCTTTGCAGGCTGCGTGTCTTGGTGCAGAACAAAGTGAAGAGTCAACATGGCACACATCCCTGTGTGCCATGCCTACAAACCACTGCCCTGGCCTAGGTCAGTCACCCCTTTAGCTGGGTGCACTATGCCAGTGGTGAGGGTACAGGAGCCCCCCTACAGTGTCTAAGTCCATTCTTAGACACTAAGTGCAGTGCTGCCATTAAGAGTATATGGTGCTGGGAGTTTGTCATTACGAAATCCACAGCACCATAATGGCTACACTGAAAACTGAGAAGTTTGGTACCAAACTTCTCAGCACATTAAACCCACACTGATGCCAGTGTGGGATTTAATGTAAAATGCACGACAGAGGGCATCTTAGAGATGCCCCCTGAAACTCGACCAACTTCTAGTGTCCCAACTGAGTGGCAGCTTAGACTGCTATCAACAGACATGTTTCTGGACCCCTGGGTCGAGAGCCTGCTGCTCTCGGGGGCCTGAAACAATGCACATCCTGGGACGAGGTGCCATGCCTCCTCCCCCAGGATGGGCAGGGTTCACGAAGGGGAAGCTTCAAAGGCATGCCGCCTTTGTGAGCCTCCCCCAGACCACTTGCTGCTTTCAGCAACTGGTTCCTACTGGTTCTGCCCCCCACTTTGGGCGGGAGAACCGACGGGAAAAACATGTGAGGGAGAGAGGTGTGCCCACCTCTGCCAACTCCACTCCTCAGGTGGGCGAGTTGAAGCACAACTCCGAGTCCCCGCCATCTTGAGGATGGGGGGACCCAACCAACCAGGGACAGGCTCCTGCCCCACTTCCCACTGGAGGGTGGCACAATAGGGGGTGTACCCACCCCAGGGAAGGGACCCATTGGTCCCTGCCCTCTACCTACCTGTAGCGCCCCTAAATCTAGTATTTCGGGGGCACCCTGAACCTTGCTTCCTCAGATCCAGCCTGACAACAAGAAAAGAAGGACCGAACAGCCGTGCAGCCAGCTAACAAGAGGAAGACGCCCACTGACTTGGCCCCAGCCCTACCAGCCTGTCTCCCCTCGAACCTGCTCCTGCGAAATCCCGGTGTGTCCTGCAGCCAGCAACCTCAAAAACCCCGGAGGACCTGCCTGCCTTCACTTCCAAAGACTGCTTCTCCCGTGAACACCGGATTTGTTCAAACTGCAACCTCTGGCAGCAGCCGGAGACCGCAAATCCGCCACACTCTGCACCTGCCGTCCACGGCCCGAGCCGGCAAACACCACGAGGTCACCCCGGCGATCCTGAACCGAGATCCGGCGAGCCCTGACCTGCCTCAAGCCTCCAGCCGACGCCTGCAGTCGAAATCCAGAAGGCCCCCCTAACCGCGACCCAGAGCTGGTAAGAAGATCCGACCCCAAAAGGCACCCCTGCACCCGACGCCCCACGGCCTTGTGTGCCCACACCGACGGTGCCTAACCAACCCTTAACTTCCCAACTTACCTCTCGAAGTGGTGGTCGCACCGAGAAGTCCTTCGTCTCCCTGCCTGCAGTGCTTTTGCTAACCGGAGGTTCTCCATTGGAAACAACAGGACTTCCGAGGTCGAAACAGCACCCTGCCGCCCTAGTGCCGCTAAGGGTGCCCCTTTGGTGCTAATCTGTTTCCCCATTTGCCCTGAGCTAAAGTCTAGGAGCTCTGCTCCCACAACTCCGTGGCCTGCTTGCCAGCAGCCACCAACCGGAGGCCCGCTATCCCCCATTGGATAACATTGGACCTCAACACACTGCACCCGGCCGCCCTAGTGCCGCTGAGGGTGTAACAAGAGTGCATCACTGACCCTGGGGGACCCCTGAGTCTAACCCCAGAACCTTAACTCCCACAGTCGATAACTTACCTTTGAACCGATAACCTGTTTTTCCTCCATAGGATAACAATTTTTCTTCCAAAAAGTTTCTAAGTGTGGAGTTTTGAAATCTAAAAATATTCTTTAAAAATCGCACGAACACCCAAAACGTATTTACTTACCTGTTTGCAGGAAATGTCCCAGTGCTGAATCTAGGTATCCAGCACCGAGTTAGAAAAGTATCGTGAAAAGTAACTTACCTGTAATTTACTGAAAAAGCCTATTCATTTCAATGTACTGTATTTGCTAAGTATTGCAACCTACTGCATCCCCTGTAAATCAAACAAAGTACAATTCCTATTACATTTTTAAACTGTTCTACAATCAGCAACTTATTACTGTATAGTATTTAATGCTTACCTGTGCCAAGCTTGCTTGGTTCTAAAATAAAACAATATATTTTTATACAAAAACAATTGGTCTAGAGTTCAGTCTTTGAGTGTGTGAATTCATTTGCTGACTGAGTGGGTACATTAAATGCTTAACACTGTCCTCTGATACTGCCTTACTGCTCGACCACTCTACCACAAATAGAGAGTAAGGTTCTATCTAACTTTAACCTCTGCCTACCTCTGAGGTCACCTGGACTCTATACACACTATACCTCATTTTGGTGTAGTATATATAAAGCCAGTTTCCTACAGTAGGTGATCCTGTTAAAGTTTGTGTGACTTTGGAGGAATGTTTGGAGGAGTATTGATGAACTCCAGGCAGTAACCAGAACGGATAATCTCTAAAACCCATTTGTCTG
Organism: Calotriton arnoldi; assembly: GCA_963921515.1. Lineage (NCBI taxonomy): Eukaryota > Metazoa > Chordata > Amphibia > Caudata > Salamandridae > Calotriton > Calotriton arnoldi. The sequence continues at coordinate 5,204,285 of CAWUFW010000150.1, read as the reverse complement.
TTGTTTTGAACTGCCAAGTTGGTAGGAAATCTGACAGTCTTCTCCCGACCGGTGTTAAGTGGTTGGGGGGGGGGGGGGGGCGGGAGGGGGGAAGTACAGAAGTCCCTGTTTTGTAGTGGAGGGGGAGGTGCTTGTGTTTGAACCTCTACCTCTGCCTTTGCCGTGGTTTCCTCTGTAACCCCCTCTGAAGTAATTTTTAGAGCCAGAGGGCTGGTTATTACCCTTGTACGTGGATGTAGTGTCTGAGGAAGCAGTTTTGGACCCTGCTCGATAGAATGAGCGCCGAAAGGAACCACGGCCTTGTGTTGACTAAAGGGCTCCCATGGATTTGGCCACTTCGGTGTCCTTTTTCATTTTCTCTAATGAAGAATCTACCACTGGGCCAAAGAGGTGCTCCTTATCAAAAGATGTATTTAGTATGGAGGTTTGGACCTCTGGTTTGAACCCAGATATATGTAGCCAGGCGTGCCTTCTTAAAAGGACACTGGTGTTTACCGCTCTAGCAGCTGTGTCTGCAGCATCCAGGGAGCATTTAATTTGATTATTAGAAATCAGTTGACACTCCCTCACTAGGTCTTGAGCTTTAGCTCTATGCTCTTGTGGTAGAAATTGGAGTAATTGTTCCATTTCGTCCCAGTGTGTACGACGTTCGTATCTGGCTAGCAATGCTTGTGTGTTAGATATGCACCAGACGTTTGCTGCCTGAGGCACAAGTTACTAACTTGTGTAACGATATATCTGTAAGAGACAGTAGTTAGTGACAGATTCCTTACCTTAGAATATCCCCAGGCGTCAGGCTGGATCCGGAAAGTTTTTGCGTAGCAGTACCCTTCGCGCGTCGGTAGGCGGCGTCGTGCGGCTCCGCGTCCGTCGTCGGCGTCGTGATCGCCGGGATGACGTCGCGGGCAGTACTTAGGCGCCGCCCTGCGCGCTGACGTCAGTTCTGTACACGACTTTCCGCGCCAGGAACGCAGAGCCATGCAAGAAGCTGACATAGGTGTCTGAAAAATACTAGGGCCCTGAAAGGGATGTCCTTAACCCTAGAAATCAGTTCGCAGAACGGGGAGGATGGATAGGGCGGCAGGAATCTGTCACTAACTACTGTCTCTTACAGATATATCGTTACACAAGTTAGTAACTTGTGCATCTGAAAGAGACACGTTAGTGACAGATTCCTTACCTTAGAATAGATAACCCAGCAATACCAACCCCGGTGGTGGGTCTGCGAACAAAGATCAGACAAGGAAGTCCTGGAGGACAGAACGGCCAAAGAAGCCGTCCCTCCGGACCTGACTGTCAAGGCAGTAATGCTTTGTAAACGTGTGCAGCGAGGCCCACGTAGCTGCCTGACATAACCGGCAGCGGAACACCGCGGCCCAAGGCCGTGGTAGCAGCCGTTGCCCTGGTGGAATGGGCACGCAGCCCAACAGGAGGCTCCTTCTTAGCCAAAGAATAGCAGGTCTTGATGCACAAGGTAACCCAGCGGGAGATGGTCCTCTTGTGCACCGCCCGACCTTTTTGGCGCCCACGTAGCCAACAAAGAGCTGGTCATCCACCCGGAAGTGTTTTGTGCGGTCCATATAGAAGGAGAGCGCACGTTTTGGGTCCAGACGGTGGAGCTCTCTTCCTGTCTGGAAGGATGCGGAGGCGGAAAGAAGGTGGGCAAAGTGATGGTCTGCCCAATGTGGAAAGTAGTAACCACCTTTGGCAAGAAGGACGGACGCGTCCGAAGAACAACCTTGTCTGGATGAACAGACAGAAAGGGAGGTTTGCAAGATAGAGCCTGGAGCTCACTCACCCGCCGAGCGGAGGTGATGGCCACCAGAAAGGCTGTCTTCAGAGTCAGAAGACGAAGAGGACAGTTATGTAGAGGCTCAAAGGGAGCGCACATTAAAAGGTAAGAACCAAGTTCAAGTCCCACTGAGGCATCACAAACGGAACAGGAGGGAAGAGGTGTGTAATGCCTTTTAAGAACCTGTTAACAACAGGGGACTTGAAAAGGGAGGGCTGATCAGGGAGCCTGAGGAAGGCCGAGATAGCACAAAGATAACCCTTGATGGTACCCAGGGCAGAACCCTGTTGGGCCAGAGAGAAGGAACAGAAGGACCTCAGAAAGAGGGGCAGAAAGGGGATTCACAGCCTTTGCTGTGCACCATGCCACAAATTTGTTCCACCTGCAGGCGTATACCACCTTAGTGGAGGGACGCCTGGCTGCCAGAATCACATCACAAACTTCGGGAGGCAAGTCGAAAGGAATCAACTGCCGCCGCTCAATCTCCACGCAAGCAGGTGTAGACTGGACAGGTTCGGGTGGAGGACCGTCCCCTGCTGCTGCGACAGAAGATCCTCCCGAAGAGGCAGACGGATCGGGGGATCTACGCTCCTGATTGAGTAGCTCGGGATACCAAACTCTTCGAGCCCAGTCCGGAGCCACAAGAATGACTTGGGCCCGGTCGTGCCGAATCTTCTTCAACACTCTGGGTAGAAGTGGTATAGGCGGAAAGGCGTGCAACAGAACGCAACTCCACTCGTGACGAAAAGCGTCGCCGGGCGAGTGCCGCCTTGGAAATTCCAACGCGCAGAACTGATGACATTGCGCGTTCTCTTCGGTGGCGAATAGATCTAACCAAGGCTCTCCCCACTGTAGAAAGAGTCCTTGCGCCACTTCCGAGTGAAGACGCCATTCGTGATCCATCATGCACCTGCGGCTGAGTTCGTCCGCCCTGGCGTTCAGGGAACCTGCCAGGTGTTGAACCATCAGGAACATGCCCTGATGTTCCAGCCATGTCCAGAGGCGCAGAGCCTCCTGACAAAGGGTCCACGACCCCACCCCGCCTTGTTTGTTGCAGTACCACATGGCGGTGGTGTTGTCTGTGAACACCTGCACTACCTTCCCTTTGACAGAGGGAAGGAATGCCTTGAGTGCAAGTCGGATCGCCCGGAGCTCCAGAAGGTTGATATGGAGCCGGGACTCCGCCGGAGACCAGAGGCCTCTGATCTCCGCCTCTCCCATGTGACCGCCCCATCCCAGAAGGGACGCGTTCGTCACAACTGTGTGCTCTGGCTGGGGAAGGGAGAGGGATCTGCCCATGACCCATTGCCGGTTCGAGAGCCACCACTGCAACTGTTTTGCAGTCCCCTCCGAGATCTGGACGTGATCGGACAGGTTGCCCTGGTGCTGCGCCCACTGAAACTTCAGGTCCCACTGCAGAGCCCGCATATGCCATCTGGCATGATAGACCAGCAGGATGCAGGAGGCCATGAGGCCCAGCAGCCTCAGGGTCATCCGTACCGAAACCCAGGATAAAGGCTGAAAGATCGGAATCATAGCCTGAATATCCCGGACTCGCCTGTTCGGGAGGATAGGCCCGAAACTGCGTCGTGTCCAGAACTGCTCCGATGAAAAGGAGCTGTGGAGAAGGAATCAGATGCGACTTCGGCACATTGATGGAGAACCCCAGCGAGTGCAGGAGTTCGGCCGTAGTCTGGAGGTGGGAGACGACTGCCTGGGACGAGCCCGCCTTCAGCAGCCAGTCGTCGAGGTAGGGGAAGACTGAAACCCCTGCCCGGCGCAGATGAGCTGCGACCAGCGCCAACACTTTCGTGAACACCCGAGGGGCACTGGTAAGGCCAAAGGGGAGCACGGTGAATTGAAAGTGCTCGGGGCCTACCGTGAACCGAAGGTAACGCCGGTGGGCCGGCAGGACGGGGATGTGAAAATATGCTGTGAGAAAGTGCCATCTTTCTTACATGGTATGCCCCCACTTTTTGCTGAATGGCTGATGTACTTTGACTGAGTGTGCCCTGGGCTCCTGCCAACCAGGTACCCAGGGCCTGTGTTCCTTCCCTAAAATTGCATTGATACCTACACCCAATTGACATCCCTGGCCACAGGTCAGCCCTGGTAAATGGTACCATGGGTACCCAGGGCACTGTGACCAGGGAAGGCCCCTAAGGGCTGCAGCACTTGTTGTGCCACCCTTAGGGACCCTGCACCTTTACACACACACACTGCCTTTGCAGGCTGCGTGTCTTGGTGCAGAACAAAAGTGAAGAGTCGACATGGCTCACATCCCTGTGTGCCATGCCTACAAGCCACTGCCCTGGCCTAGGTCAGCCACCCCTCTAGCTGGGTGCACTATGCCAGTGGTGAGGGCATAGAGGCATGAGCCCTGTGCTCCTACAGTGCCCAAGTCCATTCTTGGGCATTGTAAGTGCAGTGCTGCCATTAAGAGTATATGGTGCTGGGAGTCTGTCATTACGAACTCCACAGCACCATAATGGCCCCACTGAAGACTAAGAAGTTTGGTATCAAACTTCTCAGCACATTAAACCCCCACTGATGCCAGTGTGGGATTTAATGTAAACGCACTCAGAGGGCATCTTAGAGATGCCCCTGAAACCAACCCGACCTCCAGTGTCCGGACTGAGTGGCTGCCCAGGCTGCCACCACCAGACATGTTTCTGGACCCCTGGGTCGAGAGCCTCTGCTCTCAGGGGCCTGAAACAATGCACATCCCGGGACGAGGTGCCAAAGCCTCCTCCCCAGGATGGGCAGGGGGAGCTTCAAAGGCCTGCCGCCTTTGGAGTTTCCCCAGACCATTTGCTGCTTCCAGCAAACTGGTCCCCACTGGTTCTACCCCCACTCCTGGCGGGAGAACCGGGCGGGAAAACCAGAAGCAGGAAATGGGTTGTGCCCACCTCTGCCAACTCCACCCCTAAGGTGGGGGAGGCGAGGTGAAGCACAAACTCGAGTCCCCGCCATCTTGAGGATGGGGGACCTGGCCAACCAGGGACAGGCTCCTGCCCCCTCCCACTGGAGAGGAACAGAATAGGGGGTGTACCCACCCCAGGAAGGGACCCATTGGTCCCTGCCCTTACCTACCTGTAACCACCCCTAAATTTAGTATTTAGGGGCTCCCTGAACCTTCCTTCCGCAGTTCCCAAATCCAAAAACAAGAAGAGAAGGCTGAAGCAAGAAGACCAGCCGTGCAGCTGCTAAAGGAGAGCGACAACAACTGACTTGGCCCCAGCCCTGCCGGCCTGTCGACCTCTGAACCTGCTCCTGCAGGAATCCCGGCCTCAGCAACCTCACAAACCCCGGAGGACCTGACTTCTGGGCTACAGCCTTCGACCCAGGGACTCCCACGAGCAGTGGTACTGCTCAAAAGAAAACCTACCAAAGACCCGGCCCTGGCACGAGCCGCGAAACCTGCACACTCTGCACCCGCCGAGTCCAGCCTGTGCCTGAGTGACCAAAGACCTCGAGGACGACCCCCGGCGATTCTGACCTGGAATCCAGTGGCCAAGGACCCTCCTCGACGACCCAGACGACGCCTGCAGCCTCAGGACAAGGGACCCCTCCAACCGCGACCAGCAGGGGTAAGATTTCCCGACCTCAAAAGACACCCCTGCACCCGGCGCCCCACGGCCCCCTGTGCCCAACTCCTGGGTGTCTACCTATCCTCCAAGACCCCAACTTACCTCCTGAAGTGTTGGTCGTCCCTGAAGAATCACCGTCCCCGAGCCTGCAGCCTTTCTTCACCTTTCACGACCTCTATTGTTTAACATTGAGCGCCCGAGGGCTCAAAAGCACCCTGCACCCAGCCGCCCGAGTGCCCCTGGAAGTGCAACCTCTATCCTAACCTACTTCCCTACTTGCCCTGAGCAAGTGACCAGGAGCCCAGCTCCCACAGTCGCGTGGCCTGCTTGCCAGCAGCCACCAACCCGGGAGCCCCCACGCCTGCCATAGGATAACATTGGGCCTTCTCACTCTGCACCCGGCCGCCCCTGTGCCGCTGAGGGTGTAAAACTGTACTTACCTGATCCTGGGGGACCCTGAGTCTTACCCAGAACCTTAACCCTGCCAGTCAAGTACTTACCCGAAATCCGATAACTCACTTTTCTTCCATAGGGTTCCATTGACTGGTTTTCTGCAGAAATTTCTTCTAAGTGTGGAGTTCTGAAACTTTAGAATATTCACCAAAAATCAACCGAGTCACGAAACGAAAATACTCACCTAGTATTAGGAGGGGCCTCAGTGCTGGACCCGAGTGCCCAACACTGGCCTAAAAGTAATCGTAACGTTACTTACCGTTAACTCACTTTTCCTTCATAGGGATCCATTGACTGGTTTTCTGTGAAATTTCTTCTAAGTGTCGATTTCTGTATTTTACAAATATTCTTTAAAAATCGAACAAACTACAAAAACGTAATTACTTACCTGTTTTAAGTAAATGTCCCAGTGCTGAACCTAGGAGTCCAGCACTGGATTACAAAAGTAACGTAAACATACTTTGCTTGCACACTGTATTTCCTTTCATAGGATAACATTGGTAATTTTATCCAGAAAAGTTTCTAAGTGTCAGCTTTTGAAATATAGTAATATTCTTCAAAAATCACTACAATAACCAAAACGCTTTTTCTTACCTGTTTACAGGAAGTGTCCCAGGACTGAATCCAGGATCCAGTCCTGTGGTTAGAAAAGTGCTCTGCAAAGTAATCAATTGTAATTAAGCATAATTTTCCATTGAGCTCAATGTTGCATTGAATTTGACCCTGTGTTGCCTCTTGCACCAACTGTGATTACCACTATCTAAAAGTCTATTGCCTATCTGTAAGGTGAATAACCAAAGCATCTCATACTGAGAAAGTATATTTTGACCCTATTGTCGGTTCTAAAATAAAACAAGCATATATTTTTTTTATATACAAACCATTGGCCTAGAGTTCAGTTCTTGAGTGTGTGGCTTCATTTGCTGACTGAGTGTGTACAACAAATGCTTTACACTGTCCTCTGATACTGCCTTACTGCTCGACCAAGCTACCACTTTGGAGAGTAAGGTTATATCTAACTTTAGCCTCTGTCAACCCTCTGGGGGACTGTGGACTCTGTACACCCTGAACCTTACTTGGGTACAGTATATACACAGCCACTTTCCTACATTGGTGGATCAGCGGTGGGATACAAACTTGCATTTGTTGGACTACTTGGTTACCATCTGATCACACGACAGAACTCTTAAATTGCCTTTAGAATTCTGATTTTTTAATTGGCATTTTTTTTACCAAATTACTAAAAGTCTTGTTAGGGCCTTGCTTAAGTCCCTGTAGCATCTTAGAAAATAAAAAGTCACTATAGCCAAGGTTAGAGGGGTTAGATTTTTTTTTTAAAAATGTCTCAAGACAAGAACCCAGCTACTAGTGAAGATAATAATGACATACAGGAACTGGTTGAGGAGCTCAGACCTCACCCCTTATCTTCATTTGTCTTTCAAAGAGATAAGGTCCTTATGCAAACTTAAAGATATACCAATGGGCCAGCATCCAACCAAACAAGGGCTCCAGGAGCTCCTGGCTGAGTATGCTAAAGCCCACCCCTCTGAGCATGGTGATGACCCAACAGAGGGAGGAAAGGAATGAGGAGGATGGGGATGGTAACCCACCTCCATCACTTCCTAGGGAAGATAGGGTCCCTGCACCCTTAACTCCAAGAATAGACCTCTGGGGACCTAGGGGCCACCTAGGTGGTCCTGGTCCCAGAGAGGACACTGAGGATACCCTCAGTGAGGAGGACAACTTGTTAGCCAGGTTGGCCAAGCAGACTGGACCTAGAGACCAGACTCCTGGCTCTAGAGAAGGAAAAGACAGGAGATGGGTTTAGCACCCATCAATGGTGGCAGCAATACTAAAAATAAGGATAGGGAGGAAACTCTGAACCTAAAATCCCCAAAGGGATTGTCCCTAAGTTTGAGGAAGGTGATGACATCACCAAATGGTTCACAGCCTTTGAGAGGGCTTGTGAAATAAGAAGAGTAAAGAAACCTCTGTGGGGGGCACTCCTGTAGGAACTGTTCTCTGGTAACTGCAGAGACAGGCTTCTGACCCTCTCTGGGCCAGATGCAGGGTCCTATGACCTCATGAAGAGTACTCTGATTGAGGGATTTGGGCTCACTACTGAGGAGTATAGAATTAGATTCAGGGGGCTCACAAAACCCAGACCCAGTCCTGGATTGACTTCGTGGACTACTCAGTAAAGACACTGGATGGCTGGTTAGCTGGACATAATGTGCATGATTTTTCTGGACTTTACAATTTGTTTATGAAGGAACACATACTAAGTAATTGCACAAATGAAAAGTTGCATCAGCATTTGGTAGACCTAGGTCTAATTTCTCCCCAAGAATTGGGAAAGAAGGCAGACCACTGGGTCAAGACTAGGGTGACAAGGACAACCACTGGGGGTGACCAAAAGAAGGTGGTCACCAAGCCCCCAGGGGAAAGGTGGTGAGAATCCCCAAGATAAAAAGTCTGAGTCTTCCAAAGGGCCCCAAAAACCTGTTCAGGGGGTGGGTCCCAAACTACTCCCTATGTGCCTCAACCCTATAGGGGGAAGAACTTTGATCCCTTGAAGGCCTGGTGTAATAACTGTAAGAAGTCAGGACACCTCACTGTAGACAAAACTTGCCCCACAACAAAGCCCTAAGGCACCCAGTACAGCTACTCCTGGGGCAGCAAGTTTACAGATGGGATCAGAAGTGTACCCTGAGCAAATCTGGGAACCCACTGAGGCAAGTCTGGTCTCCCTAGGGGAAGTGGAATTTGCCACTGTAGCTGTGTAGCCAACTTAAAGAAGTATTTGCAATACCCCTGGGTGAATGGAACTAGAGTAGAGGCTCTGAGGGATACAGGTGCCAGTGTCACTATGGTGAGGGACACACTGGTTTCCCCTGAGCAATACTTGATTGGGAAAACTTACCCAGTCACCAATGCTGACAGTGTCACCACTAGTCATCCCATGGCCATGGTGACATTAGGCTGGGGGGGTTACTGGCCTGAAGCAGGTAGTGGTCTCTCCGAAGTTACCAGCTGCATGTCTGCTAGGAAATGATCTGGAAACCTCAGCCTGGGCAGAGGTGGAGCTAAAGGCCCATGCAGCCATGCTGGGCATCCCTGAATTGGTGTGTGTAAAAACAAGAGCACAGAGCAAAAGGCAGGGTGAAGAAATAGTGTTGGAGCCTGAAATGATGGCCCAGCCTACCAAGAGAAAAGGAAAGAAGACTGGCGGACCAGCTTCTACACAGTCACAAGAGCAGGACCCCTCTCCTCAGGGAGAGAACCTGGAAGCCCCAGAGGGAACTGAGCCCCTAGAGCTTGACCCTTACCAGGTTGAACTCTTGGGCCCAGGGGGACCCTCTAGGGAAGAGCTGTGCCAGGGACAGCAAGACTGTCCCACTCTTGAAAGCCTGAGGCAGCAAGCTGTTTCAGAAGCCAAGGGAGATGTCAGTGGTACCCACAGAGTCTATTGGGAAGAGGATTACTGTACACTGAGGCAAAAGACCCCAACCTGGAACCACCAGGAGAGTGGTAGTGCCCCAGAAGTACAGGGAGTTCCTCCTAACTTTGGCTCATGACATCCCCCTAGCTGGACATCTGGGCCAAACCAAAACTTGGGAAAGGCTAGTTAGCCACTTTTACTGGCCCCAGATGCACCAAAGGTGAAGGAGTTTGTCAGCTCCTGTGTTACCTGTCAAGCCAGTGGCAAGACAGGTGGCCATCCAAAGGCCCCCTGATACCACTACCTGTGGTGGGGGTTCCCTTTGAAAGGGTAGGTGTGGACATAGTGGGTCCACTGGAACCTCCCACAGCCTCAGGGAACAAATTCATACTGGTGGTAGTGGATCATGCCACTAGGTATCCTGAGGCTATTCCCCTTAGGACTACTACAGCTCCTGCAGTAGCCAAAGCCCTCATTGGTGTCTTCACCAGGGTAGGGTTTCCTAAGGAGGTGGTTTCAGACAGAGAGTTCCAACTTCATGTCTGCTTACCTGACCCACATGTGGAAGGAGTGTGGGGTGCAGTACAAGTTTACTACACCCTACCACCCACAAACCAATGGCCTTGTTGAGAGGTTCAACAAGACATTGAAAGAGCATGATCATGGGGCTCCTAGAAAAACTCAAAAGGAGATGGGATGTCCTACTACCATGCCTGCTTTTCGCTTACAGAGAAGTGCCACAGAAGGGGTAGGTTTCTCACCCTTTGAACTTCTGTTTGGCCATCCTGTGAGGGGACCACTCTGTCTTGTAAAGGAGGGCTGGGAGAGACCTCTCCAAGAACCCAAACAAGATATAGTGGACTATGTGCTTGGCCTAAGGTCCAGAATGGCTAGAGTACATGGAAAAGGCATCCAAGAACCTTGAGGCCAGCCAGGAGCTTCAGAAGCACTGGTATGACCAAAAGCTGCACTGGTTGAATTCCAACCTGGGCAACAGGTATGGGTTTTGGAGCCAGTGGCACCAAGGGCCCTCCAGGACAGATGGAGTGGCCCTTACCCTATCCTAGAGAAAAGAGTGAGGTCACCTACCTGGTTGACCTGGGCACCAGCAGGACACCCAAAAGGGTTATCCATGTGAACCGCCTAAAACTCTACAATGACAGGGCTGACATCACCATGCTGATGGTGACAGATGAGGAACAGGAAGCTGAGAGTGAACCTCTCCCTGATCTCCTCTCCCACAGCCCAAAAGATGGAGTCAGTAGATGGAGTTGTCTTTTCAGACACCCTCACTGCCCAACAGCAGACTGACTGCAAGCAAGTCTTGCAGCAGTATGCTGGGCTCTTTTCCTTGACCCCTGGTCTGACAAACTGGTGTACCCATGATGTGGACACTGGTGACAGTGCACCTGTCAAAAACAAGATCTATCGTCAGTCAGACCAAGTTAAGGAAAGCATCAGAGCTGAAGTCAGCAAGATGCTGGAGCTAGGGGTTATTGAGCCCTCTGAGAGCCCCTGGGCTAGCCCAGTGGTTCTGGTCCCCAAACCTCATCAAAAGGGTGAAAAGAGAGAGATGAGGTTTTGTGTGGACTATAGGGGTCTCAACTCTGTCACCAAGACAGATGCACACCCTATCCCAAGAGCTGATGAACTGATAGACAGATTGGGTGCAGCCAAATACCTGAGTACCTTTGACTTAACTGCAGGGTACTGGCAGATTGGCATGGCCCCAGGAGCCAAACAGAAAACAGCATTCTCCACACCTGATGGGCATTTTCAGTTCACTGTTATGCCCTTTGGTTTAAAGAATGCCCCTGCCACCTTCCAGAGGTTGGTGAATCAAGTCCTTGCTGGGTTGGAGTCCTTTAGTGCAGCTTATCTTGATGATATTGCTGTCTTCAGTTCCACCTGGCAGGATCACCTGGTCCACCTTGGGAAGGTTTTAAAGGCCCTGCAAACTGCAGGCCTAACTATCAAGGCATCCAAATGCCAGATAGGGCAGGGCACTGTGGTGTACTTGGGCCACCTGGTTGGTGGAGGCCAGGTACAACCCTTACAGCCCAAGATCCAGGCTATCCTGGACTGGGTAGCTCCAACAACTCAGACCCAAGTCAGGGCATTCCTTGGCTTGACTGGGTACTACAGGAGGTTTGTGAAGGGATATGGGTCCATTGTGACTCCCCTCACAGAACTCACCTCCAAGAAGATGCCAAAGAAAGTAAACTGGACAGTCTGTTGCCAAAAGGCTTTTGACACTCTGAAAGAAGCAATGTGCTCAGCACCAATTCTAAAAGCACCAGATTATGCCAAGCAGTTCATTGTGCAGACTGATGCCTCTGAGCTAGGGATAGGAGCGGTCCTATCCCAGACCAATGATGAAGGCCAAGACCAACCTGTTGCTTTTATAAGCAGAAGGCTTCTCCCCAGGGAGCAGCGTTGGAGTGCCATTGAGAGGAGGCCTTTGCTGTGGTCTGGTCCCTGAAGAAGCTGAGGCCCTACCTGTTTGGAACTCACTTCCTAGTTCAAACTGACCACAGACCTCTCAGGTGGCTAATGCAAATGAAAGGAGAAAACCCAAAACTGTTGAGGTGGTCCATCTCCCTACAGGGAATGGACTTTGAAGTGGAACACAGACCTGGCACTGCCCATGCCAATGCAGATGGCCTTTCCAGGTTCTTCCACTTAGACAATGAAGACTCCATAGGGCAAGGTTAGTCTCATCATCTTTCGTTTGGGGGGAGTTGTGTGAGAAAGTGCCATCTTTCTTACATGGTATGCCCCCACTTTTTGCTGAATGGCTGATGTACTTTGACTGAGTGTGCCCTGGGCTCCTGCCAACCAGGTACCCAGGGCCTGTGTTCCTTCCTAAAATTGCATTGATACCTACACCCAATTGACATCCCTGGCCACAGGTCAGCCCCTGGTAAATGGTACCATGGGTACCCAGGGCACTGTGACCAGGGAAGGCCCTAAGGGCTGCAGCACTTGTTGTGCCACCCTTAGGGACCCTGCACCTTTACACACACACACTGCCTTTGCAGGCTGCGTGTCTTGGTGCAGAACAAAAGTGAAGAGTCGACATGGCTCACATCCCTGTGTGCCATGCCTACAAGCCACTGCCCTGGCCTAGGTCAGCCACCCCTCTAGCTGGGTGCACTATGCCAGTGGTGAGGGCATAGAGGCATGAGCCCTGTGCCCCTACAGTGCCCAGAGTCCATTCTTGGGCATTGTAAGTGCAGTGCTGCCATTAAGAGTATATGGTGCTGGGAGTCTGTCATTACGAACTCCACAGCACCATAATGGCCCCACTGAAGACTAAGAAGTTTGGTATCAAACTTCTCAGCACATAAACCCCACTGATGCCAGTGTGGGATTTAATGTAAAACGCACTCAGAGGGCATCTTAGAGATGCCCCCTGAAACCAACCCGACCTCCAGTGTCCGGACTGAGTGGCTGCCCAGGCTGCCACCACCAGACATGTTTCTGGACCCCTGGGTCGAGAGCCTCTGCTCTCAGGGGCCTGAAACAATGCACATCCCGGGACGAGTGCCAAAGCCTCCTCCCCAGGATGGGCAGGGGGAGCTTCAAAGGCCTGCCGCCTTTGGAGTTTCCCCAGACCATTTGCTGCTTCCAGCAAACTGGTCCCCACTGGTTCTACCCCCACTCCTGGCGGGAGAACCGGCGGGAAAACCAGAAGCAGGAAATGGGTTGTGCCCACCTCTGCCAACTCCACCCCTAAGGTGGGGGAGGCGAGGTGAAGCACAAACTCGAGTCCCCGCCATCTTGAGGATGGGGGACCTGGCCAACCAGGGACAGGCTCCTGCCCCCTCCCACTGGAGAGGAACAGAATAGGGGGTGTACCCACCCCAGGGAAGGGACCCATTGGTCCCTGCCCTTACCTACCTGTAACCACCCCTAAATTTAGTATTTAGGGGCTCCCTGAGACCTTCCTTCCGCAGTTCCCAAATCCGAAAACAAGAAGAGAAGACGAAGCAAGAAGACCAGCCGTGCAGCTGCTAAAAAGGAGGCGACAACAACTGACTTGGCCCCAGCCCTACCGGCCTGTCGACCTCTGAACCTGCTCCTGCGGAATCCCGGCCTCAGCAACCTCACAAACCCCGGAGGACCTGACTTCTGGGCTACAGCCTTCGACCCAGGGACTCCCACGAGCAGTGGTACTGCTCAAGAAAAACCTACCAAAGACCCGGCCCTGGCACGGAGCCGCGAAACCTGCACACTCTGCACCCGCCGAGTCCAGCCTGTGCCTGAGTGACCAAAGACCTCGAGGACGACCCCCGGCGATTCTGACCTGGAATCCAGTGGCCAAGGACCCTCCTCGACGACCCAGACGACGCCTGCAGCCTCAGGACAAGGGACCCCTCCAACCGCGACCAGCAGGGGGTAAGATTTCCCGACCTCAAAAGACACCCCTGCACCCGGCGCCCCACGGCCCCCTGTGCCCAACTCCTGGGTGTCTACCTATCCTCCAAGACCCCAACTTACCTCCTGAAGTGTTGGTCGTCCCTGAAGAATCACCGTCCCGAGCCTGCAGCCTTTCTTCACCTTTCACGACCTCTATTGTTTAACATTGAGCGCCCGAGGGCTCAAAGCACCCTGCACCCAGCCGCCCGAGTGCCCCTGGAAGTGCAACCTCTATCCTAACCTACTTCCCTACTTGCCCTGAGCAAGTGACCAGGAGCCCAGCTCCCACAGTCGCGTGGCCTGCTTGCCAGCAGCCACCAACCCGGGGCCCCCCCGCCTGCCATAGGATAACATTGGGCCTTCTCACTCTGCACCCGGCCGCCCCTGTGCCGCTGAGGGTGTAAAAACTGTACTTACCTGATCCTGGGGGACCCTGAGTCTTACCCAGAACCTTAACCCTGCCAGTCAAGTACTTACCCGAAATCCGATAACTCACTTTTCTTCCATAGGGTTCCATTGACTGGTTTTCTGCGAAATTTCTTCTAAGTGTGGAGTTCTGAAACTTTAGAATATTCACCAAAAATCAACCGAGTCACGAAAACGAAAATACTCACCTAGTATTAGGAGGGCCTCAGTGCTGGACCCGAGTGCCCAACACTGGCCCTAAAAAGTAATCGCAACGTTGCTTACCGTTAACTCACTTTTCCTTCATAGGGATCCATTGACTGGTTTTCTGTGAAATTTCTTCTAAGTGTCGATTTCTGTATTTTACAAATATTCTTTAAAAATCGAACAAACTACAAAAACGTAATTACTTACCTGTTTTAAGTAAATGTCCCAGTGCTGAACCTAGGAGTCCAGCACTGGATTACAAAAGTAACGTAAACATACTTTGCTTGCACACTGTATTTCCTTTCATAGGATAACATTGGTAATTTTATCCAGAAAAGTTTCTAAGTGTCAGCTTTTGAAATATAGTAATATTCTTCAAAAATCACTACAATAACCAAAACGCTTTTTCTTACCTGTTTACAGGAAGTGTCCCAGGACTGAATCCAGGATCCAGTCCTGTGGTTAGAAAAGTGCTCTGCAAAGTAATCAATTGTAATTAAGCATAATTTTCCATTGAGCTCAATGTTGCATTGAATTTGACCCTGTGTTGCCTCTTGCACCAACTGTGATTACCACTATCTAAAAAGTCTATTGCCTATCTGTAAGGTGAATAACCAAAGCATCTCATACTGAGAAAGTATATTTTGACCCTATTGTCGGTTCTAAAATAAAACAAGCATATATTTTTTATATACAAACCATTGGCCTAGAGTTCAGTTCTTGAGTGTGTGGCTTCATTTGCTGACTGAGTGTGTACAACAAATGCTTTACACTGTCCTCTGATACTGCCTTACTGCTCGACCAAGCTACCACTTTGAGAGTAAGGTTATATCTAACTTTAGCCTCTGTCAACCCTCTGGGGACTGTGGACTCTGTACACCCTGAACCTTACTTGGGTACAGTATATACACAGCCACTTTCCTACATATGCGTCCTGCAAGTCCAACGCTACCAACCAGTCTCCAGGGTCGAGGGCAGTCAAGACCTGAGCTAGGGTGAGCATCTTGAACTTCTCCTTCCGGAGGAAGCGATTGACGTTCCGAGGTCCAAGATAGGACGCATGTCCTCCTTGTCCTTTTTGGCACCAGAAAGTAGTGGGAGTAGCAACCACGCCCTACTTCTGGGGTCGGAACACGCTCGATGGCCCTCTTGGTCAAGAGGGCCGTGACTTCCTTCTGTAGAAGAACCAAGTGATCCCCTGACATGCGGTGGAATTGAGGTGGCATGGCTGGGGGTGGTCTTGAAGGGGAGGGAGTAGCCCCTTCGGACAATGTCCAAGACCCACCTGTCCGAGGTGATGGTACGCCAGTGGGGAAGGTGATGGCGGACCCTGCCCCCTACTGGCGTGCTGTGCACCTGAAAGGAGGGACTAGGAGGGCTTGGAGGCCGCGGACGGGTTGGAGGTGGTGGCCTGACCCGCACGCTGGTTGCCCGATCCGCCACGGCGGAATCCACGTCCTCGGCCACGCGAAGACGCCTGCTGCGCGGGCCGGTGGCTGGGCTGCTGACGTGAAGGGGCGCCCCTACCGTGGCCACGATAGGGGCGAAAAGCAGAAATCAGCGGAGGGCGTGTAGGCAGAAAGGCCCAGGGACTTGGCAGTAGCCCGTGAGTCCTTAAAGCGCTCCAACGCATGGTCTGCTTTGGACCCAAAAAGACCGACTCCATCAAAGGGCATGTCCATGAGAGTATTCTGGACATCCCCTGAAAAACCAGTGGTTCTCAGCCAGGCGTGGCGTCTGATCGCCACCGTCGTTGCAATAGACCTGCCCAGCGAGTCGGCGGTGTCAAGGCCACAACGTATTGTGTATTTAGCCGCATCCCTTCCTTCCGCAATGGCGCGGGAAAGCAGTGTCTGGACCTCCTCAGGACACTGGGGCAAAACATCCGCCACCGAATCCCACAGGGAGTGGGTATATCGGCCCAAAAGACAAGCGGTGTTAACGGACCGCAAGCCAGCACTGGAGGAAGAAAACCCTTCTTCCCAAATTGATCCAGGCGTTTGGATTCCCTATCCGGAGGAGCGGTAGGGAAGGCGGTTTGGGAAGCGGAGGCTTGGACAACCAAGCTCTCAGGAGTGGGGTGAACAGAGAGAAACAGGGGGTCGCCCGGAGCTGGGCGATGGCGTCGTGACACGCTCCTATCCACAGGAGCCCTGTGTTGGGCTTGGACCAGGCGCCCAAAGAACGTCAGTGAGGGCGTCATTAAACGGCAGCACAGTCTCCGCAGAGGAGGCCGCCGGCTGAAGCACCTCTGTCAAGATGTTATGCTTGACCGTCAAAGTAGGGAGTTGGAGATGTAAGGCCCCAGCCGCCCTACGCAACACCGTAGCGAAATTGGCTCCCTCCTCCGTAGCCACGGGAGGAGACAGCATGCCAGTGTCAGGGGAAGTATCCAGACCACTGGCCTCCCCTAGACCCTCTGTCCAGTCCTCATCGTACTGACACTGCCGTGCCAGAGGGTCATCAGACCCCTCCCAGTCCTCCTGGCCCTCCTCTGGTTCAAAATAAGGAGGAGGAGGGACATTTGGGACCCAAGGCCCCATCGGCGCCGGAACCGGCGCCGAGTGACGTCGTTCCGGGTCCATGTCCGGAGCCGGAAGGAACTGGGGACGACGCCGCCCGGAGCCCAGGGCGGCGTCGAGAACGGCACCGGAGACATCGGCGCCGGCGGAGGTGTCGTTAGGTCGACCGGCGTCGATGGGGGTTGTGGAGCCGGGATCGAGGCCGGGGCCGAAGCCGGAGCCGGGATCGAGGCTGGAGGCACGGGCGACGCCGGGGCCGGAGCCGTCGGCGACGCCGGAGCAACCCCATCCGGGCCCGCGGGGCCCGAAGGCGCACCGGAGGGGCCTGGAGGCCCGAAGAGGCGGGCCATGGCCGACAGGAATTCCTGCACTTTGGCCGGATCCGCCCCCGAACCCGGGAAGGGCGGGTATGGCGGGGGCGACTCCACAGGCATGTCCGGGGCCGCGGGGGCGGGGACGGTGCCGGGAGGGGCCTCAGCCGAGTCGCGAGACCGGCGAGGCGAAGTCCTAGAGCGATGATGCTTTTTGGACTTCTTGTGTTTCGACTTACCGGACGAAGAAGACTTCGACGAAGACGACCGGTGTGGACTCCGCGATCGACCCCTGGACCTCTCACGCGACCGGGGCTTCCGCGGAGCCGAATGCCGGGCCTCCAGGAGCTTTCGAGACCGCTCTCGCAAAGCTTTCGGGTTGAGGGCCTGGCAGTCGGTACAAGACTCCGTGTCGTGGCCTCGGCCGAGGCAGAAGAGACACTCCCAATGCGGGTCGGTGACGGACATCATCCGAGCACAGGCGCCGCATCGTTTGAAACCGGGCATCCCTACGACACCTTGAGAGAGAAAAACAGTGAAAAAATTTCACCAAAAAGTATGGTCAAAAAATGACCAGGGCACTGCTCTTCCCGGATCTGTG
Organism: Calotriton arnoldi; assembly: GCA_963921515.1. Lineage (NCBI taxonomy): Eukaryota > Metazoa > Chordata > Amphibia > Caudata > Salamandridae > Calotriton > Calotriton arnoldi. Next base: position 5,186,540 of record CAWUFW010000150.1, on the reverse strand, counting down.
CTTGCTGGCGCGGAAAAAGAAGAACTGACGTCAGCGCGCAGGGGCGGCGGCTAAGTACTGCCCGCGACGTCATCCCGACGATCACGACGCCGACGACGGACGCGGAGCCGCACGACGCCGCCTACCGACGCGCAAGGGTACTGCTACGCAAAAAACTTTCCGGATCCAGCCTGACGCCTGGGGATATTCTAAGGTAAGGAATCTGTCACTAACGTGTCTCTTTCAGATAAGCCACTCTTTTCCCTGAAGCATCAAGGAGCTTAGATTCTTTATCTGGGGGTGGAGCATCTCCTGTAGTTTGGGAGTTGGCTCTTTTACGTGCGTTGGATGCCACTAATGAATCCAATGGTAATTGTCCCCTTATGTACACTGGGTCAGATGGTGCAGATGGAAAATGCTACTTACCAGTATGCATCTGTTCTTGGCATGTAGAGCTGCAGATCCTCACACTGTGCATTAGATCGCCATCTGGTGTTGGGCTCGGATGCTTGCACTTTGTTGTTGTCTTCGAAGAAGTCTTTGTAGTCATGTGATAGGTGACTCCTCCTTAGGACAATAGTGCGCATGGGCATCGACTCCATCCTCAGATTGTTTTTCGCCATATTGGGGAGTGATGGAGTTAGTAGAAAAGAAAAGAGATGTCCATGTGTGTGTATCTAATTAAGATAGGACTGGAGCACATACAGGTCCCGGGAGGTGGGTGGGCGTGTGAGGATCTGCAGCTCTACATGCCAAGAACAGATGCATACTGGTAAGTAGCATTTTCCGTTCGAGGCATGTGAGCTGCAGAGCTCACACTGTGCATAGACTGTACAGCAGTATCTCCCCTAGCGGTGGTCACCTGTATGTGCTGCAGTAGTTTGAAAAAGGGTTTTAAGGACAGCTTGGCCCACAGAAGCTTGTTGCTTGGCTTGCACATCAACACAATAGTGTTTAGTGAAGGTGTGTGTTGTAGACCATGTGGCTGCCTTACATATGTCTTCTAGGGGAATGTTCCCTAAGAATGCCATGGATGCCCCTAGTTTGCGTGTTGAGTGCGCTCTAGGGGGAACTGATAATGTGCGTTTGGCTTTTTGGTAGCAGATTTGGATACATTTAACAATCCACCTTGCAACCCCGGCTTTTGAGATGGGATTACCTTTGTGTGGTGGAGAGAAAGCCACAAACAATTGTTTGGTTTTGCGAAAGGATTTGGTTCTGTCAATGTAATACATAAGGGCTCTTTTGACATCTAGGGTGTGGAGAGCTCTTTCTGCCACGGAATCTGGGTTTTGGAAGAACACAGGTAGTTCTACTGATTGGTTAAGGTGGAAAGGCGAAATGACTTTGGGAAGGAATTTTGGGTTTGTTCTGAGAACTACCTTTTTATGATGTATTTGTAAGAAAGGCTCTTGTATAGTTAGAGCTTGTAGTTCACTGACTCTCCTTAGAGAAGTGATTGCAATGAGAAACGCAACTTTCCATGTAAGGAATTGAAGTTCACATTTATGTAAGGGTTCGAAAGGTGGACCCATGAGCCTGGTAAGTACTATATTAAGATTCCACACTGGGGAAGGTGGTAATCTGGGAGGTATGATGCGCTTAAGGCCTTCCATGAAGGCTTTAATGGCGGGAACTTTGAATAGTGATAAGTGTTGCCTGTTTTGCAAGTAAGCAGCAAGGGCTGCGAGGTGCAGACGTATGGATGAGTATGCAAGACTACATCTTTGCAAATGAAGCAAATAGCAAATGATGTTTTGCGTAGAGGCTTGTAATGGTTGGATGTTATTATTAGTGCAGTAAATAGCGAATCTTTTCCATTTAGCTGCATAGCAGGCTCTGGTAGTTGGGCGTCTAGCTTCTTTTATAACGTCCATGCAGTCTGGGGGTAGGTTAAGGTAACCGAATTCTAGGACTTCAGGAGCCAAATTGCAAGGTTCAGCTGAGATGGATCTGGGTGCATTATCTCTCCATGGCTCTGCGTTAGCATTGTTGGGGAGAGGTGTAGTCTTTGGTATGGGACTACTGATAGCTCCAGTAGTGTGGTGAACCACGGTTGGCGTGCCCATGTAGGGGCTACTAGTATCATTTTGAGAGACTGTTGTCGAAGCTTGCGTACTACAAGTGGGATGAGTGGGAGCGGTGGAAAAGCATACACAAATCTGCCGGACCAGTTCATCCATATCGCATTGCCCTTGGACTGCGGGTGGAAGCCTGGCGGCGAAGGTTGGGCATTTGGCGTTTTGGTGTGTGGCGAACAGATCTAAGTCTGGCTGGCCCCACATCTGGAAGAAAGGTAGAAGAACTTGTGGATGTAGTTCCCACTCGTGAATCTGTTGTGCCTGTCGACTTAACAGATCTGCAATCTGATTGTGAACCCCTGGTAGGTGTTCTGCTAGAAGGTAAATGTTTTGTGGAATGGCCCACCTCCAAATGTCCTGTGCTAGTTGGGACAGTTGTGGAGAGTGTGTCCCCCCTGTTTTTGTATATAGTACATAGCTGTGATGTTGTCTGTTCGGATCAGGACAGCTTTGTTTTGTACGTGGAGTTGAAAGGACTTGAGAGCTAGGAATATGGCTAGTAACTCTAGGTGGTTGATGTGGAACAGCTTCTGCTGAGTGGTCCACTTGCCCTGTGTTGTATGGTGTAACAGGTGTGCTCCCCATCCTGTAAGGGATGCGTCCGTGTTAGTACTACTTGTGGAACCGGCTCTAGAACGGCCGCCTCCTTGGACAAATTGTGGGTGTTCCACCACTGCAGAGAGCGATGTGTGCGGCTGTCTACCAACACCAGATCTGTAAGATGTCCGTGAGCCTGGTTCCATTGGCGCGCTAGGCACTCTTGTAGAGGACGCATTTGAAGTTTTGCATGAGGGACGAGAAAAATGCAGGATGCCATCATGCCGATGAGCTGCATAAACACTCTGGCTGGAAGAGAGTGTTGCATTTGAAACCTGGGGACAAGGGTTTGTATACTGGCTATCCTGGCTGGGCTGGGGTAAGCTAGAGCAGTGTAAGTGTTTATCGTAGCTCCCAGATATTGAAGGACATGGGAGGGCTGAAGGTGGGACTTGGTATAGTTTATTGTGAAGCCCAAGTTGTGTAATGTTTGTATTGTTTGGTGAGTGTGTTGGACACACTGGTTGAATGATTTGGCTTTGATAAGCCAGTCGTCCAGGTATGGGAAGACATGTATTTGTTGTCTTCGTGAGATGCGCTGCTACTACTGCAAGGCATTTGGTAAACACTCTTGGAGCAGTGGTGACTCCGAATGGGAGTACTTTGAACTGGTAGTGCTGCCCATTGAGAACGAACCTTAGATACTTCCTGTGAGCAGGATGTATGGGAATGTGGAAGTAGGCGTCCTTGAGGTCTAATGTGGCAAGGAAGTCTTGTTGTTGTAGTAAGGGAAGCACTTGTTGGAGAGTGATCATGTGAAAATGATCTGAGTGTATGTATTGATTGAGAGGTCTGAGGTCTAAAATAGGCCTGAGAGTGCCGTCCTTTTTGGGAATGAGGAAGTACAGGGAGTAAACCCCTGTGCCTTGCTGTAGCAGAGGCACTGGCTCTATGGCGTGCTTTTGAAGCAGGGAAAGTACCTCTTGTTGTAAAAGTGTAAGATGGTCTGTGGACATTGGACGCTGCCTGGGTGGTATGGTGGGGGTAGCTGTTAGTTCCAGGCAGTAGCCATGTTGGATAATCTGTCTCACCCACCTGTCTGTTGTAATGGAGTTCCAGACAGGCAGGAACTGTGATAGCCTTCCCCGACAGGGGTGTTGTGGTCGGGGGAAGTGGAGGAAAGTCACTGTTTGGGAGTGGTGGAGGTACGGGATGTTGTTATTATTACCTCGACCTCTGCCCTTAGAGTTGTTGCCTCTGTAACCACCCCCAAAGTATCCTCTATTAGGAGAGGTTTGGGTGTTTGTTCGATAGGAAGAGGAACTGTCTGCGGTGGTATTCCTGGAGCCCCTCTGTAAAAGGAGCGGCGAAAGGAGCCACGTTGCTGCGGGGACTGCAATGCTCCCATTGATTTGGCAGTGTCAGTATCCTTCTTCATCTTTTCTAGTGCTGTGTCGACAGCAGGACCAAATAGTTGGTTTTGGTTAAAGGGCTGGTTTAGTATGGTAGTCTGAACCTCTGGCTTAAAACCGGAAATGCGAAGCCAGGCGTGTCGTCTGATAAGCACGCTAGTGTTAACTGACCTAGCGGCGGTGTCGGCTGCGTCTAAGGCGCACTTAATGGAGGCATTGGAAATAAGTTTGCCTTCTTGAATGAGGTCAGTGGCTTGTGTTTTGTATTGATCAGGTAGATGTTGAAGGAGGGTTTCTAGCTGATCGTAGTGTGCCCTGTCGTACCTAGCTAGTAGAGCTTGGGGTGTTAGCGATGCGCCAGATGTTGGTGGCTTGCGCAGCTACGCGTTTGCCAGAGGAATCCAACAATTTGGATTCTTTATCAGGGGCGGAGCATCCCCTGAAGTTTGGGAATTGGCGCGTTTTCTGGCATTAGAAACGACCAGTGAGTCAAGGGGGAGCTGACCTTTGATGTAGGTGGGGTCATCGGGGGCAGGTCTATACTTTTTATCCACTCTAGGATTAAGGATCCTGGCTCTGACCGGGTCGTTAAAAATTTCAGGTGCATGTTTAATGACACCCTTGATCATGGGCAAAGTTTGAACCGTTTTTTGAGACCGTTCAAAAGTGTCTAGAAGAAAATCTTCCTCTGGTTGGTCGGTGTGAATATGCACCCCATGAAAAACGGCCGCCCTATGTATGAGTTGCCCAAAACCTATGTGATCATCTGGTGGAGATGGTTTTGTGGGATAAGGTGGAGGGCTGGGGAGGTCTGTAGGGTCTGGGGGGTCATTATAACCCCAGTCATCCTGTGGTGGATTATCTGGGTCCAGAAATAAATTGTGAGGGTCATCCCCGTACCCCATGTTGTCCTCATACTCATGTGGGGGAGAATCCGCAGGTTGAGGAGGTGTAATAGGGATGTGGAGAGGAGGGGTGTTAGAGAGAGGTATATGGGAAGAAGGAGGCATAGGGGAAGTGGAAGAGTCTTTCTTCTTCGGAGGGACAGGCTTGTGACGTGGCACAGAGGAAATATGTCCTGTTTTAGGATTGATATAAAGTTTGTGTTGATTAGGATCGATGGGATCCGGTGTAAACAGTTCCTCTCCTTGAATATTAGGTTTCGGCGCCGACTTTTTCGGTTCCGAACGTGGTGATGGCTTCTTTAAATGTTCCTTTGCTTTAGAAGGCGTCGAGGCGTCCTTCGGTTTAGCTACAGGCTCGACCAGCTTTAGTTTAGGGGGTGTGTCGAGTAGCTTCGGTTTCGGTGCCGAGGGATCCGCGTGCTTGGAGGCGGATTTGGGGACCGAGGTGGATTTCGGCGCCGGGTGGTCTTTGTGTTTCGGCGCCGAAGGTGCCGGTGTAACGGGCACATGAGGTTTGGTCGGTGCCGAGGAACTAGAAGGCTTTGTTTTCTTGTTCGGTGCCGAGCCCGAAGGCGGGGCGTCCGAAACACGTTTACGGTCTCGACTGGGGCCCGTAGGCGAAGTACTGACCGGTGCCTTCGATTTTGCAGGGAGGGTTGGGGCAGGGGCAGTAGTACTCACACGCTGCCCTGAAGGGATGGAACTGTCGGAGTCCTCTGCCTCGGAGATGATAGCGAGGTCTTCGGAGTCTTCTTCCGGAACATCGGGACCCTCGTCGAAGATGTTGACGGGTTCCGGAGCGGACCTGTGCGCCATGATGTGCCTTCGGGCTCGACGATCTCGGATTGTCTTCTTGGAGCGGAAGGAGGCGCAGGCCGGACAAGTGGCCTCGTTATGGTCTGGTGAGAGGCACCGATTACAGACCTGGTGGTGGTCACTATGAGGAAACTTTGCTCCACATTGGGGGCATTTTCGGAATGGCGTCCTTTCCATGGGCAGTAGGCCTTACGGCGTCGATGGGCCCAACGGCCCGCGTCGACGGCTGGAAAGGAGATCAAGGAAGGGACGTCGAAATGTCGATGTCGGTATTAGGCGTTGAAAAGTGGAAAACGCTGCAAAAAAACGAGTTTCGAACCGGAGTGTCGAAATGCATCCGAACACGATGGCGGAAAAAAACAATCTGAGGATGGAGTCGATGCCCATGCGCACTATTGTCCTAAGGAGGAGTCACCTATCACATGACTACAAAGACTTCTTCGAAGACAACAACAAAGTGCAAGCATCCGAGCCCAACACCAGATGGCGATCTAATGCACAGTGTGAGCTCTGCAGCTCACATGCCTCGAACTTATATTTTTTATCTACCCTAGGGGTAAGGATACGTGCCCTGACCAGATTAAATATATCGTCGACATGCCTAATCATTCCTTTGAGCATGGGTAACGTGTGTGATGAGTTTTGTGTACTGCTAAGGGTGTCAAAGAGGAAATCCTCTTCGAGGGACTCTTTATGGAGCTGCACCCCATGATAATTAGCAGCTCTACCCAGCAATTCAATGTATCCTACACGGTCATCTGGTGGAGAGGGCTTAGTAGGTTATAAGTCAGGATCATTGCCTGGTGGTGAGTCAGTGTTGTAGTCCCCCCATGGGTCTATAGACACTGGCTGAATATCATCATCATCCCCATTACCATTGTCATCCCCATCATCCTGATTGTCAGGTGCATGAGGTGGTGAATGCTCAGGTGAAGTTGGCACAGGTAGAAACTGAGGAGAAGGGGGCGATGGAATATGTAGAGGAGGGGGGAAAGGGTTAGTTCCAACCGTTCTCTTCTTTAAAGGAATGTGATATTCCTCTTCTGCATCAGTTCTTTTTAAAGTCACTTTGGTGATAATATGTCCAGTAGTGGGATGAATGTACAACACTTTGTTTCGGGTCCGGTTTATCGAGCGGATCGTCGAAACAGTGCTTTGTTGGTGACTTCGGTGCATCAGGCTGTTTCGACGTCGAAGATTTCAGTGCCGACGGCTTCGGGGTTGGTGTTTTCGGATCCGAAGTGTGTTTTGGTGCCGAGTGTTGTGGGTCGGAGCCGGACTTAGACTTCGATCCCACGGTTTTTGGCTCGGTGCCCGATTTGGCGTGAGGCTTTACGGAGCCGGAAGGCTTTTTTGTAGGCTTCGGTGCCGAGCCAGAAGGCGGGGTGTCGGAACCGTGGTCTCGGTGCCGACCCGAGGGCGCGGGTTGGTCCGGAGCCTTCTTTTTCGGTTGAGGTGGAGGTGGATTTCGGGGCGAGGGAGGATCTGTACTTACAGTACGCTGTCCATGTGGGATGTCTTCATCCTGGTCGGAGCCGTACTCGGAAATGGAGATCGGTTCCTGTTCCTCCTCAGCTCCGATAGCATTGCAAGCTTCTTCCTCTGATTCAGGTCCGAAGAGGTCCGGAATAGAGTGTGTGCTGGCTCTACATGTCGTGAGGTCGAGCCAGTCGGTCGCGAAGCGTCTTCTTGGAGCGGAAAGCCCTGCACGCGTCGCAGTCCTGTTCACTGTGCTTAGGGGACAGGCACAGGTTACACACTTCGTGTGAGTCGGTGCGCGGGTAGTTCGCGTGGCACCGAGGGCAGAATTTAAATGGAGTTCGTTCCATCGACTGCGAGTCGAACCGACGGGGGTAGGCCCGATGGCCTACCACGAGCTCTCCATCGAAAGAGGGCTTATCAGTAAACACGACATGCAAAGAATAGAATATGCGATCGGAAACAATACCGTCGAGGTAGAGTGTCTTGCGCACCGAGGGAAACCGAAGGAACGGTGTCGAACAGGAGCGCAGCGACTAACCTCCGAACCCGATGGCGGAAAAAAACAATCTAACAATGGAGTCGATGCCCATGCGCACTATCACCGAAAGGAGGAGTCCCCTACCTCGTGACTGGAAAGACTTCTTCGAAGAAAAACAAAGTGCAAACATCCGGACCCAACACTAGATGGCGATCTATGCACAGCATATGATCTACATCTCATATGCCTCGAACATAATATTTTTATACAAACAAATTGGTCTGAGTTCAGTCTTTGATTGTGTGACATTTCTTGCCCGAGTTTGTACAATAAATGCTTAACACTTACCTCTGATAAAGCCTTACTGCTCGCCCACACAACCACAAATGGAGAGTAAGATATTATTTATTTTTACCTATGCCTACCTTTGGGGATCCACTGGACTTTGTGCACACTATACCTTACTTTGGCATAGTATATACAGAGCCAGCTTCTTACAACAGAAACATAGGTAAACAACGGAGGATCAATACCCTTCTTCACCGTCCAAACAAAAGGTAACGCCCGCTGGTTACAAATAACCAGGTAAGAGCTGATGCGTATCATAAATACTGAGCTCGGCCTAAACTCTATCAAGGAAAAACTGAGAGCCATCCGTCTTATGGTGATGCAACATTGGTACGTGTTGGAATTGATGACCGGGTTGGAAGGGGGTGTATGTGTGGCAATATTGGTGCTTATTGTTGTACTTTAATTCCCGGCAACGACATGGACAATAGGACATTAGCTCGTGCCATCAAAGAGCTAAATCGCCTGCAAGCCGACATGAAGGAGAAGGGATGTGCCCCAGTGGCATAATATCTTTTCCTGGATCCCCCTATGAGTGTCCAAATTACTCCTGTCAATGATGCCAACACTCATTGTTATACTTCTGTTAAGTGGTTTCCTACAAGTAGGGGTTTCCTGCTGTAAAAACGCAATCCTCAAATTAGGTAGTAGGCATTTAGCTAGGAAAAGGTAACAGACAATACACACACACGCAATTTCAAATAACATAACTGTCTTGTCATATGAGGAGGATAAAGTAGCTGAAGAATCAACTGGAGGGTGTGTTGGAATGGGTAAATAGGATATCAGCGAGTACAGTGATATGTGCAGGCCCGACAACACTGATAAGTGCAATACCAACGTATGCCATAACTCGTGCCCATATGACAATATCCGTGCTCATAAATACAATGCCAATGTATGTCGTAATCTATGCCTGCACAACAGCGATGATACCGGTAGAAGAAAGCCAATGTATGCCATTATCCATGTACAGACTATGTTACCGCCAGTAAAAGCGATGTCAACGTACGTCATGATCTAGAAATGCAAAAACATGCCAAGATTGGCAAAGAAAATGCTAATGTACGCTATGACAACTGTACACAAGCTATTGAGAATGTCGATAAAAATGACACGAGTGACTGCCATATTAATTTTAGGAGTTCCAGTGTGTAAGAAACTGGCTCTATATATACTACACCAAAATGAGGTAGAGTGTGTATAGAGTCCAAGTGACCCCAGAGGTAGGCAGAGGTTAAAGTTAGATAGAACCTTACTCTCTATTTGTGGTAGAGTGGTCGAGCAGTAAGGCAGTATCAGAGGACAGTGTTAAGCATTTGATGTACCCACTCAGTCAGCAAATGAATTCACACACTCAAGAACTGAACTCTAGGCCAATTGTTTTTGTATAAAAATATACTGTTGTTTTATTTTAGAACCAAGCAAGCCTGGCACAGGTAAGCAGAAAGTACTTTGCAATAATAAGTTGCTGAAAATAGAACAGTTTGAAAATGAAATAGAAATGGTACTTTGTTTGATTTACAGGGGATGCAGTAGGTTGCAACACTTAGCAAATACAGTACATTGAAATGAATAGGCTTTTTCAGTAAATTACAGGTAAGTTACTTTTTACGTTACTTTTCTAACTCAGTGCTGGATACCTAGATTCAGCACTGGGACATTTCCTGCAAACAGGTAAGTAAATACGTTTTGGTTATTCGTGCGATTTTTAAAGAATATTTTCAGATTTCACAACTCCACACTTGGAAACTTGGAAACTTTTTGGAGAAAAAGTGTCAATGTTATCCTATGGAGGAAAAACAGGTTATCGGTTTGTAGGTAAGTAATCGACTGTGGGAGTTAAGGTTCTGGGGTTAGACTCAGGGGTCCCCCGGGTCAGTGATGCACTGTTGTTGCACACTCAGCTGCACTAGGGCGGCCGGGTACAGAGTGTTGAGGCCCAATGTTATCCTATGGAGGATAGGGGGTCTCCGGTTGGTGGCTGCTAGCAAGCAGGCCCCTGGGTGGTGGGAGCAAAGCTCCTAGGGTTTAGGTCAGGGCAAATTGGGAACCAAATTAGCACCGAAGGTGCACCCTCAGCGGCCGGGTGCAGGGTGCTGTTTTGAGGTCGGGTGCCCTGTTTTCAATGGAGCGCCTCCGGTTAGAAGAAACACTGCAGGCTCGGGGACGAGGATCTTCTGGGTGCGACCACCACTTCAAGGGGTAAGTTTGGATGTCTTGGGTTGGTTAGGCACCGTTGGGTTTGGGCACACAAGGCCGTGGGGCGTCGGGTGCAGGGGTGCCTTGGGACGTCGGAAAGTCTTACCCGCTCTGGTCGCGGTAGAGGGGATCCTCTGGATTGAGGCTGCAGGCGTCGTCTGGAGGCTTGAGGTAGGTCATGAGTCGCCGGATCTCGGGTCAGGATCGCCGGGGTGACTTCCTCGGGTGTTTTTCCACTCGAGCTCGGGCCGGGTTCGGCGGGTGCAGAGTGGGCTGGATTCGCGGTATCCGGCCGGAGCCAGAAGCTGCAGTTTGAACAAGTCCGGTGTTCACGGGAGAAGCGGTCTTGGAAGTGAAGGCAGGCAGGTCCTCCGGGGTTTTTGAGGTTGCTGGCTGCAGGACACACCGGGATTTCGCAGGAGCAGGTTCGAGGGGAGACAGGCCTGCAGGGCTGGGGCCAAGTCAGTGGGCGTCGTCCTCGTTAGCTCTGCACGGCTCTTCGTCCTTTTCTTCTTGTTGTCAGGCTGGATCCGAGGAAGCAAGGTTCAGGGTGCCCCCTAAATACTAGATTTAGGGGCGTTACAGGTAGGTAAAGGGCAGGGACCAATGGGTCCCTTCCCTGGGGTGGGTACACCCCCTATCGTGCCACCCCCAGTGGGAGGGGGGGGCAGGAGCCTGTCCCTGGTTGGCTAGGTCCCCCCATCCTCCAGATGGCAGGGACTCAGTTGTGCTTCACCTCGCCTCCCCCACCTGAGGGGTGGAGTTGGCAGAGGTGGGCACACCTCTTTCCCTCACTTGCTTTTCCCGCCAGTTCTCCCGCCCCAGGGTGGGGGAGAACCAGTGGGGACCAGTTGCTGATAGCAGCAATGGGTCTGGGGAGGCTCACAAAGGCGGCATGCCTTTGAAGCTTCCCCTTCGTGAACCCTCCCCACCCTGGGGGAGGAGGCTTAGCACCTCGTCCCAGGATGTGCATTGTTTCAGGCCCCCGAGAGCAGCAGGCTCTCGACCCAGGAGTCCAGAAACATGCCTGTTGGTGGCAGTCTAAGCAGCCACTCAGTCAGGTCACTAGAAGTTGGTCGAGTTTAAGGGGGCCTCTCAAGATGCCCTGTGTTGTGCATTTTACATTAAATCCCACACTGGCATCAGTGTGGGTTTAATGTGCTGAGAAGTTTGATACCAAACTTCCCAGTCTTCAGTGTAGCCATTATGGTGTTGTGGAGTTCGTAATGACAAACTCCCAGCACCATATACTCTTAATGGCAGCACTGCACTTACAGTGCCCAGGAATGGACTTGGGCACGGTAGGGGTACAGGGCTCATGCACCTGTACCCTCCCCTCTGGCATAGGGCACCCAGCTAGAGGAGTGACTGATGTATGCCAGGGCAGTGGTTTGTGGGCATGGCACACAGGGATGTGTGCCATGTCGACTCTTCACTTTGTTCTGCACCAAGACACGCAGCCTGCAAAGGCAGGGTGCGTGTGAAAAGGTGCAGGGCCTCCAAGGGTGGCACAATGTGTGCTGCAGCCCTTAGGGGCCTTCCCTGGTCACAGTGCCCTGGGTACCTTTGGTACCTTTTACCAGGGGCCTACCTGTGGCCAGGGATGCCAATTGGGTTTAGGCTTCAATGCAGTTTTTAGGGAAGGAACATAGGCCCTGGGTACCTGATTAGCAGGAGCCCAGGGCACACTCAGTCAAAGAACATCAGCAATTCAGCAAAAAGTGGGGGTATACCATGCAGAAAGAGGGCACTTTCTCACACAGTGAACCCGTATAATTGCTGTCGGATTTACCAAAGTTGTCCTTCCCGAGTCAGAGATAAGTGATCTGACAGGTCCTGTGACCCATGCCTATGGAATTACAGGACACAGGTGGACTCTCTCTCAACCCAAAGATAAACGCATGCCCAGGGAATACCTTGATCGATCCCACCGACAGTTACATCCCAAACAGGTCTGTGGCAATTTGCCCCAATAAAACACATATGGCCAAAGGGTCGCGTTCCTCACAAATACCACCAAGCTAGATGTCACATGTAGATAGAAACACTCAGCCAATCAGGACACGACATGCACACCACATGTATTGATCACGCGTCCCTCGTGCCGGACATCTAGACACAGACAATGGCCCACACTAGCTCTCCCCGAGGTCGAGAGCCATCTGTGTCCTTATCAAGATGCCCATCCTTGTTTAGTTATGACTTTAAGCATGCAGCAATCGATTTATGGTACTTGCAAGAAAAGTATAAAAACAGCTAAAACTTTGTACACAGGGAGACTTTCTTCAGACGCACTCGGTTGAGACACTTTCGGCCGCACCAGTTAATTAAATCAACTTGTTCCTGTTTTGTCAAACACCTCTTGTCTTTTCATTTCTTTAAGGTAAATTCATATCCGAGCAACACCACTGGATTCAAACTAGCCTGGCTGATGAGGTGTGATACTGCGAAACCGGTCCCAGGATGCTTGTTTCCGGGAGGACCTGGCCTGGCAGTTCGAGATGGACTGTTTCCATGAGGAGCAGGGTGAAGACTGATTTGCATATAGTTGGTTCCAAACTGGGGTGGCGTGGTGAGCAAAAGAACGATGGATCCAACCCAGAAGTCTTGACCGGGGTGAGTGGTTTAAACGTTTCAGCACTCCATCCATCATGTATCTGTGTTTGTACACCCCCTATATGACCACTTCCTGTGGAGAGTGGGCTTAATCCTGACCCAGAGTTCCTAGTTTCACCAAATTCAAAATGGTGAAACCCTTCCTTGGTTGTCTACTTCAGGTGGCCTAACTTAGGGAGGTTCCTAGCCTGAAAGTACAACACGCCCACTGACTACCTAATTTCCCAACTCCTCTGGTGCCAAATTGGCCCCAGGACAGGGGGTGGCATTGCCCAGGTCTGTGGGGAAACCATTGTCGCATATCAAGGGCGGCAGAGGCATTGAAGCCTCTGACCTTGACATGCTAATTCACTTGCCATCCTGCTGGAGGTGTGATTACTTTCTGCCGGAGCAGGCATTGTTTCTGACCTCAGAGCGCGGGCTCTTATCTACAGGAGTCAGAAATTCATCTGTGGTGGCAGGCTGGGTGATGAGTCAGCCAGCACACTAGAGGACTAGTAGGTTGGCAGCAGGTACCTCTAAGGTGCCCTCAGGGTGCATGTCATAATAAAACTAGTACTGGCATCAGTACAGATTTATGAAGTCAAGGTGTTTGATACCAAACACCATTAGTTTCAGTGCAGCCATCATGTAGCTGTGTAACTTGTAATGACCAGTGCCCAGTACATGTCCTTAAGATGGCTGCCTGATCACTTGCAATATCTAGTAATAGAACTAGACATCACAGGGGCCTACCTGCTCAAGCAGATGCGCCCCCACATATAATATAATGCACCCTGCCTTAGGGCTCTAAGGCCCGCTGTAGGGGTGACTTACATATAGTATATGCAGTGTACATGGGCATGGCACACGGGGAGTGTGCCATGTCGTGTTTTCAAAATGGTTTGCACCATTTCACACATTCTGCAATAGCAGTCTGCATGCAGTTTTTATGTTGGTACCTTTGGGTGGCATAATACATGCTGCAGCCCATAGGGATCCTTTTTAGTATCCATGCCCTGGTACCAGGGGTACCATCTAATAGGGACTTACAGGGGTACTCAAGTCATTGCCAACTGGGTTACAATTCGATATTTATCTTGTTTTAAGGGAAAGCGCACTGGCGGCCTGGTTAGCAGGGACCCAGTGCACCTCCAGTCAAAAAGCATCAGTACTAGGGCAAAAAGTTGGGTGACCATGTCAAAAAGGGCACTTTCCTACACAGGGCAATTGCCAAGCCAAAAATTCCTTTCACTCAAAAAACAGATACACAGCAGTGAAGCAGAAGAGCACCAAGAGACCAGGATAAGTGTATTAAGCTTACAGAGGGAGATTGCGTTGCACAAAAGGATACTGTGACGAGACAAATATACTGTGAAGTGTTTATACAGTTAGCAGCCTAGTATTTCAAGATAAGGCAAGATTGCAAATAGTACCATGGCTGCCTTAAGTTAAATGCATTCAATGCTCCTTTGAGAAAGCAAATGTCTGGGCAATGTTAATTTTCTCCAGAAGATGATGGAGCATATTTGCAATAACTTATACTACACAGATCCCATCTATTCTGAACTAAGTACTATACATTATTTTATCATTTATACAGTATCTAGTATTGAGATTTTTTGTTTTGAATAGTCTATTACACACTCATCACTGCTGCAAAATAAAAACAGGTACCAGACATGGTATGCCAGCGTTATTTTAAAGACCTTACACTGGAAGATATTACTTCGTGGGTGTTACATCAGGAGTCATTACATCACAAGTAAAAATTTGTATCTGCACCTCGCAGTCTAATACTTCAAAGCTAAGTTACTTTAAGAATGCTTAAATGCACCTAACCTGTACAGTAAATATGTATATAATTGTGCAGGCGTGTATACACACATTTTTAAAGTTATGTGCATTTAGTGTTATAGAGTCTGAATTAAAGGCAGTTATTTATAGATTTAATGGCACGTAAGCTAAGTTAATGCAAAGTTTATTAAATATTAAAAGATAGGTTGCATTAAAAATATACCAAAATATTAATCAAAATATGCAATTATTTTTATATTTTAATTAAAAGTATAGTAGATAAAATTAAATACATATATACATTTGGGTTTAGTGCATAGTTGGGTGTGTGGATTGGGATTTCGGGTTTCAGGGGTGCGAATGGGTTCAGGACTCGGAGGGAGATATAGAATTCTAGTTAGTGCTAAGTGTAAGGTTTTAATGCTCAAGTGTTCAGGGATGGGTTTTTTAATGGATTAATGGGATTATTGGGTTTAGGGATAGGTAATGCTTTGGACATAATGGGTTTTTAGGGTTTCAGGGATGGAAATAGGTTCAGTGTTAAAATGATGATTTAGGATTTGGGGGAAGTCTTTGGGTAGAAGGTTTTAAGGCTTTTTTAGTTATGAATGGGATGCTTAGAGTTCGGAGATGGCTAATAATTTGTGGGTAATGGATTTTAGGATTCTACAATATTCCTCACATTTTCTCATCAATATAGTAATTATATATATGTAATACATTACTTTTTAGAATTTCTTTTAAAGGATAAGTTACTTACCTTCGGTAACGATATATCTGTAAGAAACATTAGTAGTGATAGATTCCTTACCTTAGTTTTCGTCAGCAGTACCTTAGACTATCCCCAGGCGTCAGACTGGATCCGGAAAGTTTTCGTCAGCAGTACCCCTGCGCGTCGGTAGGTGGTGTCGTGCAGCTCCGCGTCCGTTGCTGGCGTCGTGGTCGCAGAGATGACATCGCGGGCGCAACTTGGACGCCGCCCACGCGCGCTGACGTCAGTTCTGTACACGACTTTCCGCGCCAGGAACGCAGAGCCATGCAAGATACTGACCACTGGTGCATTGAAACTAGGGCCCTGAAAGGGATGACCTTAACCCTAGAAATCAGTTCGCAGAACGGGGAGGATGGGTGGGGCGGTAAGGAATCTATCACTACTAATGTTTCTTACAGATAAATCAGTTACCGAAGGTAAGTAACTTGTCCATCTGACTGAAACACAGTGATAGATTCCTTACCTTAGAATAGATACCCCAGCAATACCAACCCCGGTGGTGGGTCTGCGAACTAAGATCACACCAGAAAGTCACGGAGAACAGAACGGCCAAAGAAGTCGTCTCTCTGGACTTGGCTGTCTAGGCAATAATGCTTGGTAAACGTGTGCAGCGAGGCCCACGTGGCTGCCTGACAGATGTCTTGCAGGGGGACACCACGTCCCAATGCAGTAGTGGCTGCAGTAGCTCTGGTGGAATGAGCACGCAGCCCCACCGGAGGTTCTTTTTTAGCCAAAGAGCAACAGGCTTTGATACATAAGACAACCCAGCGGGAGATGGTTCTCTTATGGACCGCCCGACATTTCTTGGTGCCAACGTAGCCAACAAAAAGCTGGTCGTCCACCCGGAACTGCTGTGTGCGGTTGAGATAAAAAGAGAGCGCACGTTTTGGGTCCAGACGGTGGAGCCTCTCTTCCTCTCTGGAAGGAGGCGGAAAGAAGGTGGGCAAGGTAATAGTCTGCCCAATGTGAAAGGCCGTAACCACTTTTGGCAAAAGGAAGGACGGGGCCTGAGTACAACCTTGTCCGGATGGACTGAAAGGAAAGGAGGCTTACAAGAAAGAGCCTGGAGCTCACTCACCCGCCTGGCGGAAGTGATGGCCACCAGGAAGGCAGTCTTTAATGTCAAAAGACGAAGAGGACAGTTGTGAAGGGGCTCAAAGGGAGCGCACATCAAGTATGTCAGAACCAGATTCAAGTCCCACTGAGGCATCACAAAAGGAATAGGAGGAAAAAGGTGAGTAATGCCTTTAAGAAATCTATTTACAACAGGGGACTTGAAAAGAGAGGGCTGATCAGGGAGCCTGAGAAAGGCCGAAATAGCAGAAAGGTAGCCCTTGATAGTGCCCAGAGTAGAGCCCTGCTGGGCCAAAGAAAGAAGGAACAGTAGTACTTCAGAAAGAGGGGCAGAAAGGGGATCCACAGCCTTTGCTGTGCACCATGCCACAAATTTGTTCCACCTGCAGGCGTATACCACTTTAGTAGAGGGACGCCTGGCTGCCAGAATAATGTCACAAACTTCAGGAGGCAAGTCGAAGGGAATCAACTGCCGCCGCTCAATCTCCACGCAAAGAGGTGGAGGCTGGACAGGTTCGGGTGGAGGACAGTCCCCTGCTGCTGTGACAAAAGATCCTCCCAAAGAGGCGGTCTGATCGGAGGATCGATGCTCATACTGAGTAGCTCGGGATACCATACTCTTCGAGCCCAGTCCGGAGCCACAAGAAGGACTTGGGCCCAGTCGCGCCTGATCTTCTTCAGCACTCTGGGCAGAAGTGGTATAGGCGGAAAGGCGTACAACAGACTGCAACTCCACTCGCGACGAAAAGCGTCGCCGAGCGAGTGCCGCCATGGAAATTCCAACGCGCAGAACTGATGACATTGCGCGTTCTCTTCGGTGGCGAATAGATCCAACCAAGGCTCTCCCCACTGCTGAAAGAGACCTTGCACCACTTCAGAGTGAAGACGCAATTCGTGATCGAGCATGCACCTGCGGCTGAGTTCGTCCGCCCTGGCGTTCAGAGAACCTGCCAGGTGTTGAACCACCAGGGACATGCCCTGATGTTCCAGCCATGTCCCGAGACGCAGAGCCTCCTGACAGAGGGTCCACGACCCCACCCCGCCTTGTTTGTTGCAGTACCACATGGCGGTGGTGTTGTCTGTGAACACCTGCAATACTCTCCCCTTGACAGAGGGAAGGAATGCCTTCAGTGCAAGCCTGATCGCCCGCAGCTCCAGAAGGTTGATATGGAGCCGGGACTCCGCCGGAGACCAGAGGCCTCTGATCTCCGCCTCTCCCATGTGGCCACCCCATCCCAGAAGGGACGCATCCGTCACCACTGTAAACTCCGGTTGGGGAAGGGAGAGGGATCTGCCGTCGACCCAATGCCAGTTCATGAGCCACCACTGCAACTGTTGTGCAGTGCCCTCCGAGATCTGGACGTGACCGGACAGGTTCCCCTGATGCTGCGCCCACTGGAACTTCTGGTCCCACTGTAGAGCCCGCATATGCCATCTGGCATGACTGACCAGCAGGATGCAGGAGGCCATGAGGCCCAGCAGCCTCAGAGTCACTCTGACCGAAACCCGGGACAAGGGCTGAAAGATGGGAATCAGAGTCCGAATATCCCGGACTCTCTGTTCGGGAGGATAGACCCGAAACTGCGCCGTGTCCAGAACCGCTCCGATAAAGAGGAGCTTCTGGGAGGGGATCAGGTGTGACTTCGGCACGTTGATGGAGAACCCCAGCAAGTGCAGGAGGTCGGCTGTAGTCTGGAGGTGGGAGACGACTGTCTGGGGCGAGCCCACCTTCAACAACCAGTCGTCGAGATAAGGGAAGACTGAGACCCCTGATCTGCGCAGATGAGCTGCGACCACCGCCATCACCTTGGTGAACACCCGAGGGGCGCTGGTAAGGCCAAAGGGGAGCACGGTGAACTGAAAGTGCTCGTGGCCTACCGTGAACCATAGGTAACGCCGGTGGGCCCGCAGGACGGGGATGTGGCAATAGGCGTCCTGCAAGTCCAGCGCCACCATCCAGTCTTGTGGATCGAGAGCAGACAAGACCTGAGCTAGAGTGAGCATCTTGAACTTCTCTTTGCGGAGGAAGCGATTGACGTTCCGGAGGTCTAAGATAGGACGCAGGCCTTTGTCCTTCTTGGGCACCACAAAGTAGTGGGAATAACAACCACGACCTACTTTGGGCGTCGGAACGCGCTCGATGGCCCCCTTGGCCAAGAGGGCCGCAACTTCCTGCTGAAGAAGCACCAAGTGATCCCCCGACATGCGGTGGTATTGAGGTGGCATGGCTGGGGGGGTAGTCTCGAAGGCGAGGGAGTAGCCCCTCCGGACTATCTCTAAACCCCACCTGTCCGAAGTGATGGTGCGCCAGTGGGGGAGGTGATGGCGAAGCCTGCCGCCCACTGGCGTTTGATGGGCCTGAAAGTTCGGACTAGGAAGGTTTGGAGGCAGTGGTGGCCGGGGTGGTGGTGGACTGACCCGACCGCTGGCCCCTTGGTCCGCCACGGCGGAACCCACGTCCGCGCTGGGATGATTGCTGCGCCGGATTGTGGCTCTGTTGCGAACGGTGCGGGGCGCCCTTCCTGTGCCACGAAAGGAGCGAAAAGCCTAAGGCGGAGGAGGGCGGACTGCCGAGAGTCCCAAGGACTTGGCCGTAGCCCGTGAGTCCTTAAACCTCTCCAACGCGCTGTCCGCTTTGTCGCCGAAAAGGCGACGGCCATCAAAGGGCATGTCCATAAGGGTGTTTTGGACATCCCCCAAAAATCTAGTGGTCCTCAACCAGGCGTGACGGCGAACCGCCACCGTCGTTGCAATCGATCTGCCCAGTGAGTCGGCGGTGTCTAGGCCACAACGAATCATGAACTTTGCTGCGTCTCTCCACTCTGCAACAGCCTGGGAGAGAGCAGGCCGGGCCTGCTACGGACACTGGGGCAGTACATTTGCCACCATATCCCACAGAGAGTGGGAATAACGGCCCAAGAGGCATGCGGTGTTCACGGACAGCAGAGCTGGTGGAAGAGAAAATCTTCTTCCCAAATTGATCCAGCTTCTTGGATTCCCTATCCGGTGGTGCGGAAGGGAAGGCGGTTGGGGAAGCAGAGGCTTGGACAACCAAGCTCTCGGGAGTGGGGTGTTGGGAGAGGAAAATTGGGTCACCCGGAGCCAGGCGATGGCGTCGGGCCACGTTCCTATCCACAGGAGCCCCTGTGGTGGGCCTGGACCAAGTGCCCAAAAGAACGTCAGAGAGGGCTTCATTGAAAGGAAGCAGTGGCTCCGCAGAAGTAGCTGCTGGCTGAAGCACCTCCGTCAGGAGGTTAGTCCTGACGGCCACAGTAGGGAGCTCGAGGCGTAGGGCCTCGGCCGCCCTACGCAACACCACTGCATAACTGGCTCCCTCCTCCATAGCCACGGTAGGAGGAGACCGCATGCCAAGGTCTGGTGAGGTATCCAGACAACTGGCGTCTCCCAATTCCTCAGCCCAGTCCTGTTCAGACTCGCAGGCTGCAGCGAGAGGGTCCTCAGACCCTCAGAAATTTAATTCAAAACTTCTGACATTTCTGTCTTGGAAAATAAACCACCTATCAAGTCAGAGACTTTATCTTTGCTTCTCAGGCTGTTCAACAGGCCTAAAATAAGAAGCAGGGACATGGGGATAGAAATCCCCAAGCAGCGTCGAGAACGGCATCGATAGACGCCGACTCGACGCCGCGTCCACTTCGGGGCTGAAACTGAAGTCGACGTCGTCCCGAGGTGCGGGCGGCGTCAGGATCGGTGCCGGTGGAGTCGACGTCGGTGGAGGCGTAACAAGGTCAACCGGGATCATGGCCTGGATCCAAGGGTGTCCTGCGGCGCCGGGGCAGGAGCCGACAGCGAAGAAACGCGAGGACACCCATGCGGGACCGCGGGGCCCGAAGGCGCACCGGCGTGACCAGACGGCCCAAAGAGGCGAGCCATGGCCGACAGAAAATCCTGTATCTGGGCCGGAGTCGCCGACGACCCTGGGAAGGGCAGGTAGTCGGGCGGCGACTCCATGGACTCCGCCGGAGCCGCGGGCACCACCCATACCCTCAGCCGCGTCGCGCGACAGGCGAGGGGAAGTCGGAGAACGATGGCGTTTCTTCGACTTCTTGTGCTTCGTCTTACCTGACCCCGAGTGCGAAGACTTGGATCCCGAAGATCGACGATGATGATGACTCCGCGCACGGTCCCTCGACCTCCCTCTGGACCGGGACTTCGAGCGGCGCGGAGCCGACTACCGGGCTTCCAGCAACTTTCGGGACCGCTCCCGCAAAGTCTTCGGCGCCATGGCCCGGCAGTCGGAGCACGACTTGGGGTTGTGGTCGAGCCCCAGGCAGAAAAGACACACACGGTGCGGGTCCATCACCGACATCATGTGGTGACAATTCCCGCAGGATTTTGAAACCGGGCATCCTACTGCACCAGGAGTCAAAGACTCGAAGAAAAACAGAGACAAAAAGCCTCAAAAAGTTAGTCAAAAATTGACTAGGGGTTCCTGCTCTTCCCGGATCTGCACTTGCTGGCAAGGAAAAAGAAAGAACTGACGTCAGCGTGCGTGGGCGGCGTTTAAGTAGCGCTCGCGACGTCATCTCGGCGACTACGACGTCAACGACGGACGCGGAGCCGCACGACGCCACCTACCGACGCGCAGGGGTACTGCTGACGAAAACTTTCCGGATCCAGTCTGACGCCTGGGGATATTCTAAGGTACTGCTGACGAAAAGTAAGGTAAGGAATCTATCACTCTGTGTTTCTTTCAGATAACATTTTACATAAATTTTAAAATTAGTTTAAAAATGAAAAGCGAATATGATATTAACATTACCTTTAATGAAGTAAAGGCACCCCCGATGTTAATTGTAAACATTGCAGATGCATTTAACATAATGTAATGACTCCTGGTGTAAAGCCATACGAAGTAACAACCTATATTCACCAGGCATATCAGACTTAAGAACATTCTCTCTTAAAAATCGTGCAGTACAATTGTCTTAGCCATACATACTAAATGAAGCTAGAGGCTTTTTTTTAGAAAAGATAATCACCCAAACTAAATTTCCTTTTTAGCATAATTTACCTTAATACTGAGATCAGAGACACTGCCATATATTGGACAACCGGAATCATTTAATTACATGATCTCTTATTAGAATCTGTTACTGTGACAGTATATGCCCAATAAGGATGGTTGTAGATATTACCTGAGTATTTGTACCAAGGAGGCTCTACCACGGACTCTGTGGTGGACTCAACAGCAGCGTCGTTAGCAGGCTCTGATTTGGGCTCCTTCATGGCCTCGGTTTCTTGATTAGGGGTATCTGCCTGTGACTTTGGAGAGTCTGTCACATCTATTAGCGACCTGAAAACCAAAAAAAGGACAACATTGAGGACCTACTTTCAGCACACAAGAGTCTGGGAGCTAAATGGATCGTGAGATAACAGATACAAATCTTTTACTGGCAGTTCTACAGAGGACTCAAACCATCTTCTGAGCTGTCCTCTCTCACCCCAAACTACCATGCACAGGGGAAAGAAGTGTGCCATCTGGTTTTACTGGTTGAGCTTCCTCTGCTTTTTTGTGCCACCATCCCAAGACACTGTAGTCTTATTCATAATAAACAGAATTGTTTAGCACCTTTCAGAAACATTCCTCCTACAGCTGCATTTCAAAGATGGGGGAATTTTCAAACAGCATACCTCAAAGGTGGACTACAAAGAAGTGTTTTCTTCGGTGAGAAGAATCTGTTTCTCTTCAGGGCCACCAAGGATGTAACAGGCTGATAGTGAATGGCCCGAGATACAGTTGTTGTTGAATAGCATTCCAAATTCGAACAAACCTGGTTCATACTGCTGACACAGTAATGGAGCCTTCATGTTCAAAGTCTATAAACATGAGGAATTACTAACTTTTCTTCAGCCTTTATTTGAAGTGGGAACTGTCATTTGATCCAATAGTAGTGAAATGTCAGGAGACAACAGGGCAAGACTAGAGAAGTTATCTGTTCTCAAAGCTTAGCGACAGCCAAGCCAGTGTTAAGACGTGATTCTCTGGAAACCTATGGCTTGCCAGCTTCATTGACCAATTGTAAGAAACTGGCTCTATATATACTGCACCAAAGCGAGGTACAGTGTGTATAGAGTCAAAGGGTCTCCAGAGGTTTGACAGAGGTTAAAGTTAGATAGAACCTTACTCTCTAAAGTGGTCGATTGGGCGAGTAGTAAGGCAGTATCAGAGGACAGTGTTAAGCATTTGATGTACACTCAGTCAGCAAATGAATTCACACACTCAAGAACTGAACTCTAGGCCAATTGTTTTTGTATAAAAAATATACTGTTATTTTATTTTAGAACCAAGCAAGCCTGATACAGGTAAGCATTCAATTATTTTCAGTAATAAGCTACTTGTTGTACACAGTTTTAAAAAGCAATGAAGATTGTACTTGATTTGATTTACAGGGGATGCAGTAGGTTGCAATACTTAGTAAATGCAGTACATTGAAATGAATGGCTTTTTAAGGTAAATGCAGGTAAAATTACTTTTGCGTTACTTTTGTAATCCAGTGCTGGACTCCTAGATTCAGCACTGGGACATTTACTTAAAACAGGTAAGTAATTGCGTTTTTGTAGTTTGTACGATTAGAGAATATTTTCAGATTTCAAAAGTCCACACTTTGGACCAGTACATTGAAATACATAGGCTTTTCCTGTAAATTGCAGGTAAGTAACTTTTCGGATTACTTTTCTAACATAGCGCTGGATCCTAGATTCAGCACTGGGACATTTCCTGAAAACAGTTGAGAAAATGCGTTTTAGTTAGATGTACGATTTTTAAAGAATATTCTTGTATTTCAAAAGTTGACACTTTGAAACTTTTTCACATAGAACCACCAATGTTATCCTATGGAAGGAAATTCAATTCACAGGTAAGTTACTTTTCCTACTCAATGCTGGATACCTAGATTCAGCACTGGGACCTTTCCTGCAAATAGTTGAGAAAATTTGTTTAGGTTATTTGTGCGATTTTTAAGGAATATTCTTAGTTTTCAAAAGTCGACACTTAGAAACTTTTTGGGAGAAATAAGTGTCAATGTTATCCTATGAGGAAAAACAGGTAATCGGTTTCGAGGTAAGTAATCGGTCTTTTGAGTTAGGGTTCTGGGGTTAGACTCGGGTCTCCCAGGGTCAGTGATGCACCTTTGTTGCACCCTCAGCAGCACTAGGGCGGCCGGGTGCAGAGTGTTGAGGCCCAAAGTTATCCTAGGGGGGATAGGGGCCTCCGGTTGGTGGCTGCTGGCGAGCAGGCCACAAGGTTGTGGGAGCAAAGCTCCTAGGGTTTAGGTCAGGGCAAATTGGGAAACAAGGCAGCACAAAAGGTGCACCCTCAGCGGCGCTGGGGCGGCCGGGTGCAGAGTGCTGTTTTGGCGTCGGGTGCCCTGTTTTCAATGGGGATTTTCGGTTTTGGTTTTCAGCTGCAGGCTCGGTCCAGGAAGACTTCCAGGAGGAACCAACAGCTGGGCAGGTAAGTTGGAGGGCTCGGGGACGTAGGTGCACCTCGGGTTCCTTTCTCCAGGGCGCAGGGCGGCTGGATGCAGGGGTGTCTTTTGAGGTCGGATTTCACCTTACCGGACACTCTCCATTGGGGGGTCTCCTTGCAGAGGCTGCAGGCGACGTCGGGGAGTCCTGGAGGGGTCAACCCACGGTGGACTCGGACTCTGGAGCACTGGGGGACCTCGCTGGGACCGGTGGGCCACTTGAACTCGGGCTGTAGGCGACGGGTGCAGTGGTGGTTCCAGGCGTCTGGTTTCTTTTTCCTCAGCAGGCTCGGAGTCTTTGTTTGGTGTTTCTTTTGAACAGAGCTGCTGTTCACAGGAGATCCGGTCTTTGTTGAAGGCAGTCAGTCTCCCCGGGGTTCTGGAGGTCGCTGGCTGCAGGACAAGACGATTTTTGGCGCAGGATCTCTGGAAACTGCAGACGGGCCGGTAGGGCTGGGGCCAAGTCAGTTGTTCTCTGCAGTCTCCTCTGCTGGGCGTCTTTCGTCCTTTTTCTTCTTAGGTTGCGGGAATCTGCCTTCCTGGTTCAGGGCTGCCCCCTAAATACTGTATTTAGGGGGCGTTTTAGGGGTCTTGAGGTCAGTAGCCAATGGGCTACTGACCTTAGGGTGATTACACCCTTGGTGTGCTCACCCCACGTGGGGGAGTGAGCACAATCCCTAGTTCTGATTGGGGAGTGCCTGCCATCTGCAAGAGCACTGGAGAGTGGACTTCACCTCGCCTCCCCCACCTGAGGGGTGGAGTTGGCAGAGGTGGGCACACCTCCTGGGCTGGCTAGTTTTTCCCACCTGCCTTCCCGCCGAAAGGGAGGGGAGACAGGAAGGGGGCCTGCTCCTGATAGCAGGAGAGGCTGGGGGGTCGCATTACAAAGGCTGCCAACCACTGTGACCAGGGAAGACATCTAAGGGCTGCAGCACTTATTGTGCCACCCTTAGAGGCCCTGTATCTTTACACACACACACACACTGCCTTTGCAGGCTGCGTGTTTTGGTGAAGAACAAAGTGAAGAGTCGACATGGCACACACCCCTGTGTGCCATGCCTACAACTCACTACCCTGGCATAAGTCAGCCACCCCTCTAGCTGGGTTCACTGTACCAGTGGTGAGGATACAGGTGCATGAGCCCTGTACACCTACAGTGTCTACACCAATTCTTAGACATTGTAAGTGGAGTAATGCCATTAAGAGTATATGGTGCTGGGAGTTTGTCATTACGAACTCCACAGCCCCATAATGGCTTTACTGAAAATTGGGAAGTTTGGTATCAAACTTCTGAGCGCATTAAACCCACACTGATGCCAGTGTGGGATTTAATAAAAAATGCACTCATAGGGCATCTTAGAGATGCCCCCTGAAAAACAGCCAGCCTCCGGTGGGTTCCCTGACTGGTACACCACCCTGCCAAAACTAGACATCTTTCTGGACCCCTGGGATGGGAGCCTTCGCTCCCTGAGCCCAGAAACACAGCCTTTCCTGGGCGGAGGTGGTCACACCTCCCCCAGGCGAGGAAGAGCCATCTGTGGCAGAGGAGCTTCAAAGGCCTTGACGCCTTTGTAACGCAACCCCCAGCCTCTCCTGCTATCAGGAGCAGGCCCTCTTCCGGTCTCCCCTCCTTTTCGGCTGGAAGGCAGGCGGGAAAAATTAGCACAGCCCAGAAGGTGTGCCCACTTCTGCCAACCCTAGCCTTCAGTTGGGGGAGGGAAGGTGAAGCCCACTCTTCAGTGCCTGCCATCTTGCAGATGGCAGGCACTCTCCGATAAGGATTAGGGATTGTGCCCACTCCCCCACGTGGGGTGAGAACACCAAGGGTGTAGTCACCCTAAGATCAGTAGCCCATTGGCTACTGACCTCGAGAGCCCTAAAACACCCCCTAAATACAGTATTTAGAGGGCAGCCCTGAACAAAGAAGACAGATTCCCGCAACCTAAGAAGAAGGACGAAAGAAGATGCCCAGCAGAAGAGACTGCAGCGAACTGACTTGGCCCAGCCCTACCAGCCCGTCTGCAGTTTCCAGAGATCGTGCGCCAAAAGTCGCCTTATCCTGCAGCCAGCGACCTCCAGACCCCTGGGAGGACTGACTGCATTCAACAAAGACCGGACAGACCGCCTGTGAACAGCAGCTCTGTTGAAACTAAAAAAATAAAACAGCCAAGAAAGACTCCGAGCCTGCTGAGGACAAAGAAACCAGACGCCTGGAACCATCACTGCACCAGACGCCTACGGCCCGAATCCAGGAGGCCCACCGGTCCCAGCAGGTTCCCCAGCACTCCAAAGTCAGAGTCCACCGTGGGTTGACCCCTCCAGGACTCCCCGGCGTCGCCTGCAGCCTCTGCACGGAGACCGCCCCTCCCCTTCAACCGCGAGTGGGCCGGCAAGGTGAGATCCGACCTCAAAACACCCCTGCATCCAGCCGCCCTGGGCCCTGGAGAAGAGAACCCGAGGTGCACCTACGACCATAAGCCCTCCAACTTACCTGCCCAGCTGTTGGTTCCTCCCGGTAGTCTTCCTGGACCGGGCCCGCAGCCAAAATCCAAAACCGGCAACTCCCATTGTAAACAACGGGGCACCCGATGCCAAAACAGCACCCTGCACCCAGCTGCCCCTGTGGGTGCACCTTGTGTGCTAACTCTGAATCCCCTTTGCCCTAAGCCTAACACCAGGAGTTTTGCTCCCACAACCCTGTGGGCTGCTTATGAGCAGCCACCACCGGGAGGCCTACTATCCCCCATTGGATAACATGGGGCCTCAGCACTCTGCACCCGGCTGCTCTAGTGCCGCTGAGGGCGTTTCAAGAGTGCATCCTTGACCCTAGGGGAACCCTGGTTCTAACCCCAGAATACCAACTCCCACAAATAAGTACTTACCTGCAAACCGCTAACTTCATTTCCTCCCATAGGAATGCATTGACTGCTTTTCTTGAAAATTGTTCTGTGTGGAGTTGGTTTGTATGGAACATTGAAAAACTGCATATGTACTAAAAGTGAATTACTTACCTTTTGTCTAGGAGATATCTCAGTGTGATATCTAGGCATATCACACTGATTAGCAAAAGTAATCTAAAAAGCAATTCTGAACTGTTGACTTACGTGTAATTCAACCAACTGCATTGGAACCTGCATTCAACTGTAAAACACTGCATAAGATTTTTGCAAAGTATTATTTCACTTACCTGCACCAGGCGTGGCTTGGTTCTAGAAATAACATAACTAAGGAAAATGCTACTTACCCAGTATGCATCTGTTCTTGGCATGTAGAGCTGTAGATTCACATGCTTTGCATAGCCTGCCATCTAGTGTTGGGTGAGGATGTTTGCACTTTGTTTTTGTTCGAAGAAGTCTTTTCCAGTCACGAGGTAGGCGACTCCTCCTTTCGGTGATAGTGCGCATGGGCATCGACTACATTGTTAAATTGTTTGCCGCAGAGGGTGATAATGGAGTTAGTAAGAGTAGTAAGAGATGTCCATGTATATGTGTATCTAAGTAAGTTGTTACTGCAACAGGTATAGGTACCCGGGTAGGCGCATGTGAATCTACAGCTCTACATGCCAAGAACAGATGCATACTGGGTAAGTAGCATTTTTCGTTCGAGGCATGTGAGCTGTAGATCACATGCTTCGCATAGACTATACAGCAGTTCTCTCCCAAAGCGGTGGCTAACCTGTAGCTGTTACAGTTGTCTGAAATAGTATACGTAAAACTGCTTGGCCCACACTAGCTTGCTAACACATCTACACAATAGTGTTTTGTGAATGTGTGAGGTGTAGACCATGTTGCAGCTTTGCATACGTCTTCTATGGGTATATTTCCTAAGTATGCCATAGAAGCCCCCTGTTTGCGTGTAGTGTGTGCTCTAGGGGGAACTGTTAATGTTCGATTTGCTTTTGCATAGCATATTTGAATGCATTTGACTATCCACCTTGCAATACCCGATTTTGATATGGGATTGCCTTTATGTGGTGGAGCAAAAGCGACAAAAAGTTGGTTTGTCTTATGGAAAGGTTTTGTCCTTTCTATATAATAAAGTAATGCTCTCTTCACATCTAAAGTGTGTAGGGCACGTTCTGCCACACTGAACACAGGTAACTTAACAGATTGATTGATATGAAAGGCAGAAACAACTTTAGGAAGGAATTTTGGATTGGTCCGAAGAACTACTTTATGTTGATGCATTTGTAACAAGCATTGGCATAGCCAATAGGTCTCGCCTTTGGGACCTTATAAGTGTGTAGCGTTGCAGCTTTCCGATGACGGTGCTAAATACAAGATGTGACTGACCTGCGACAGGAGGTACGTCAACAGCAGAGAGGGAGCAGTGGCAAGATAAAACAGTTGTTTTTTGGGAGATACTGTTGCGTTTTGGTATCACTCACTGGTATCAATGCAATAGTTCTCGCATTTACGCATTTAAGCCAGGAAAATGTGCTGCATGGCTAAACACTTATAAGGTCCCAAAGGCGAGACCTATTGCCTATGCTTATGAACGAAGCACAAACACATATTGTTCACCATTTAACACAATTTATGTGTGTGTAGCGGGATTCTAATTCATACGTCTGTACTACTTGAGCTGGGAGAGAGCACACACAAAGCGGCATAGCCAGAGAGCGGATGCTATAGGCAGTGTGAACATAAGAAGCAAAGGCGACCATTATAAGCACGTGGAGGGGCAGTGAAAGGCACAGGCGGGCATGGGCGAAGGGCAAAGAGAGGCTTCCAAACACTGAGGCGAGGCAATGCGAGTTAACAGGCGCACAAATGATGCAGGTAGAATTGTATGTAACAGGACAGTGACAGGTTCGGGCAAAGCAGGGACAGGAAGAAGTTCAGGCCGAAAGGAGGGAGTGACAGGTTCGGGCAGACAAGGGACAGTGATAGGTTCGGTAGAACGGGGGCAATCAGAGGTTCGGGCAGAAATAGGACAGTGACAGGTTAGGGGACAGCGGGGACAATGAGAGGTTCAAACAGAAAGGGGAAAGTGACAGGTTCAGGCAGAAAAATGACTGATATTCGGGCAGAACGGGGGCAATGAGAGGTTCGAGCAGAAATAGGACAGAGGTACGGGCAGAACGGAGACTGTGAGAGGGTCAGGCAGAAAGGGGACAGTGAGAGGTTCGGGCAGAACGTTGGCATTGGGAGGTTCAGGCAGAAGCGGACTGTGGTCTGGGTGGAGCTGCACACAGAGGGGTCATGGGGCGCAACCAGTGGTGCAAGCAGGGGGAGCAGAGGGCAATGAGAAACAGAGGGAAACATACAGTGAGGGGCAATGGGCACGTGGACATTCCAGAGCGTGTGCACAGTGAGGGGTACAACCCGTGAGAACAGTGGGCATGCGACCGTGGGAGCTGGGAGAGGGCTCACAAACGGCGGCATAGCCAGAGAGCGGAATCTATAGGCAGTGTGAACATAAGAGGCAAAGGCGACCATTATAAGCACGTGGAGGGGCAAGACCTTTCAAAGGAATGCACACACAGGATATGAAACAATTCCAGTGGGATTATCAGAACCCAAATCTTTGTTTTCCCAGCTCTGAGTTCATACTCTGGAATATGGCTCTGGATGTTGACTGGAGTCTGCAATTTAGAAATAAGGGTATGTGAAATGAGGTCTTTTTTTCGTGAGGTTCTGCAAAGTTTTATGAAAGTTTATTAAAATTATGCTTTTATAATCAAATGTCGTTCGCCAGTATCTTGAAGGACGTTTTTTTAAGCGAATGCACACCTTGCAGAAAATTTGTCACAATACACTATGAGGAGACTTGCTGGAACAGAATGCATTTTCTGTGCAAACACACTCTCCCACTGATATTTGATGAGACCTTTTTATGCACAATGTGTGCTTGCTTAAGAAAAAGTGTGCAAAATAGCGTAATGCGAAATTTTACATTGTGCAAAGCAGTTTTTTTAAATGTCACCAGTGAAATTAACATTTCACCGAGGCAAATATTAATTCAGGATTCTACATGCAGCTTTATCATTAAGCCTTTCTACCCGCCCATACAGTAATGTCATAGCGCCCAGCCCCATCGGCGCATTACAAAAGAAGTGGAGTGGATGAATGGATGCCTTTCTAGCACGGGTCGGCATGCACGGCAAGGCTGTCGGTTGCACGCACCACATAAACATGAATGTCCTAGCTCAGCAGAAACGAGGGGGCAGACATTGTGCACCCTGACTGGTGTACCAGCACATGTTGTCAAATCGTGTTAGGCTTCTACAGTGCACAAAGTCCACAGCGAGATGAAATGAGGCTTTCGTTCCCATCAACCCTCCTCCCACATATGTAGTTAAGTAAATGCCTTCCCGGAGGCTTAGAGAATATAACAAGCGCCAGGTGTTTCTAATTAAAGCGAACGCGAGACGCGGGCGCGATAATTAGAAACAGATGGCGATGATGCTCGCTCCCGAGCACCCTAGGCAGGGTACAGAGAAGGCGGGACATGCACCCGCCTTTGGCCAATTGCGTGCTGTCTTTCTTAGAAAGACTCATGCAAAGGCCAATTGCGTGACTTTAAACTCTGACCACACGCACGAGCGTGTGGTCCAAAGTTTAAAGCCCTTACTAAATTTCTCGCAGCGCATGCGCTGGCTCAGGCGAGACCTAAAAAGGGTTCTTCTATAGTTGATGCCTGAAGCTCACTGACTCTCCTAAGTGATGTAATAGCTATGAGGAAAGCTACTCTCCATGTGAGAAATTGCAGTTCACATTTGTGCAATGGTTCGAAGGGTGGACCCGTTAGTCTGGTGAGGACAATGTTGAGATTCCACACTGGAGCAGGTGGCAGACTTGGGAAATGATTCTTTTAAGTCCCTCCATAAATGCTTTAATGACAGGCACTCTGAAGAGAGACAAATGTTGTCTGTTCTGTAGGAATGCAGCTATTGCAGCAAAATGTAAGCGTATGGATGTGTATGCTAAATTGGAACGCAGCAGATGTATTAGATAACAAATGATGTTTTGAACTGAAGCATCAAGCGGGTTGATTCAATCAATCAATCGATTGATTATTCCAGTATATCACAAATCGCTTCCACTTTGCTGCATAGCATGCTCTTGTGGTGGGACGTCTAGCCTCTTTGATAATGTTCATGCAGTCTGGCGGGAGATTAAGGTAGCCAAACTCTAAGATTTCAGGTGCCAGATCGCAAGGTTGAGATGACTGGGATCTGGATGTCTTATCTCTCCATGGCTCTGAGTGAGGATATTGGGAGTGAGATGTAGTTTTTGGTGAGCAACTACTGGGAGCTCCAACAGGGTTGTGAACCATGGTTGCCGGGCCCATGTGGGAGCAACTAGGGTTAGTGTCAGGGACGCCTGTCTGAGCTTTCGAACCACTAATGGAATGAGTGGGAGAGGCGGAAAAGCGTAGGCAAATATCCCTGACCAATTCATCCATAGTGCACTGCCTCTGGACAATGGGTGTGGATACCTGGATGCGAAGCTTGGGCATTTTGCGTTTAGGTTTGTGGCGAACAGATTTATGTCTGGAAAGCCCCACATTTGAAAGAATGGGAGGAGCACATGAGGGTGGAGTTCCCATTCGTGGATCTGTTGTCTTTGACGACTGAGCAGATCTGCAATCTGATTGTTTACTCCTGGAAGGTGTTCTGCGAGGAGATACATTTTGTGATGTATAGCCCATCTCCAGATGGTCTGTGCTAGTTGTGACAGCTGGAGAGAGTGTGTCCCCCCCCATGTTTTTGTATGTAGTACATGGCTGTCATGTTGTCTGTACGAATCAGGACAGCTTTGTCTACTAGATGAACTTGAAAAGCTTTGAGTGCTAAAAAAATCGCTAGCAGCTCTAGATGATTTATGTGAAGCTGCTTTTGCTACAAGCTCCACATGCCCTGAATCGATGCGTCTGGAGATGAGCTCCCCAACCAGTGAGCGGTGCGTCTGCTGTTAGCACTATCTGTTGAACTGGGTCGATGAAGGGCCGCCCTTTTGAAAGGTTTTGTGTACTCCACCACTGCAGAGAGCGATGGGTGAGGGGGCGCGGAAGTAAGTCACTGCTTGTTATTTGCGGGGAAAGTGCGTATGGAGTTGCCTCTGCCTCTTGCCTTACCGTTGTTTCCTCTAAAGCCTCCTCTAAAATAGCCTCTTGATGAGGGCGATTAGTTGTTGCCCTTGTAAGAGGAGGGGTTCTCTGTGGATATATTCTTGGAGCCACCCCTGTAAAAGGAGCGACGAAAGGAACCCCTTTTTGAAGGTAACTGCGAAGCCCCCATGGACTTTGCGACTTCAGTGTCTTTTTTTCCAGCGAGGTGTCAACTGCTGGGCCAAAGAGGTGTTCTTTGTCAAATGGTTGGTTGAGAATAGAGGCTTGCACCTCAGGTTTAAATCCTGAGATTCTCAACCAAGCGTACCTGTGTAGCAGTACGCTGGTGTTTACTGCGCGGGCTGCTGTGTCTGCTGCGTCTAGGGCGCACCTGATGGAGGTATTGGTGATTAGTTTGCCCTCCTGGTCATTGGCCTTAGATTTATGCTCATCAGGCAGAAATTGCATGAGCTTTCCCAACTCATCATAATGAGCCCTATCATATCGAGCTAACAAAGCTTGAGCATTAGCAATGCGCCAATGATTGGCCGCTTGCGACGCAGCTCTTTTGCCTGATGCATCAATTAACTTGGACTCCTTATCAGGAGGAGGGGCCTCACCTGTGGTCTGTGAGTTAGCTCTCTTGCGAGCGTTGGAAACCACAAGAGATTCTAAGGGCAGTTTGTAAGAAAGTGGCTCTGTATATACTGCACCAAAGTAAGGTTCAGAGTGCACAGAGTCCACAGTCCCCAGAGGTTTGGCAGAGGCTAAAGTTAGATATAACCTTACTCTCTAAAGTGGTAGCTTGGTCGAGCAGTAAGGCAGTATCAGAGGACAGTGTAAAGCATTTGTTGTACACACTCAGCAAATGAAGCCACACACTCAAGAACTGAACTCTAGGCCAATTGTTTTGTATATAAAAATATAGTTGTTTTATTTTAGAACCAACAATAGGTATCAAAATATACTTTCTCATAATGAGATGCTTTAGTTAAATACTTTTCAATAGGCAATAGACTTTTGAATGCAATAGTTACAGTTGTTGCAATAGGCAACACAATTTCAAACACAATTATACATTGAGCTCAATGGGAATTTCTAGTTAAATGCAATTGATTACTTTTTGGATTACTTTTCTTACCACAGGACTGGATCCTAGATTCAGTCCTGGGACAACTCCTGTAAACAGTTGAGTAAAAACGTTTTGGTTACAGTTGTGATTTTTAAGGAATATTATTGTATTTTAAAAGTTGACACTTAGAAACTTTTTCACATAGAATCACCAATGTTATCCTACGGGAGGAAATTCACTTAGCAGGTAAGTGGGGTTATTGTTACTTTTTCTAACTCAGTGTTGGATCCTGGACCCAGCACTGGTGCATCTCCTGTAAACAGTTGAAAGAATGTGTTTTTGTTATACAGGCGATTTTTAACGAATATTTCTAAGTTTGCAAAATCGACACTTAGAAACTTTTTCCAGTGAAACCAGTCAATGTTACCCTATGGAAGGAAAGTGAGTTATCGGCTTTTGGGTAAGTACTCGACTGGCAGAGTTAAGGTTCTGGGCATAGACTCAGGGGTCCCCCAGGGTCAGGTAGGTACAGTTGTTACACCCTCAGCGGTGCAGGGGCGGCCGGGTGCAGAGTGAGTAGGCCCAATGTTATCCTATGGAAGGCAGGGAGCCTTTGGTTGGTGGCTGCTGGCAGGCAGGCCACGCGGCAGTGGGAGCTGGGCTCCTGGTCACTTGCTCAGGGCAAATGGGGAAGTAGATTAGAGTAGAGGTTGCACTGCCAGGGGCACTCGGGCGGCTGGGTGCAGGGTGCTTTTGAGCCGTAGGGCGCTCAATGTTATTCAATGGGAGACTTGGAAGTTGAACAAAGGCTGCAAGCTCGGGCACGGAGATTCTTCAGCTGCGACCACCACTTCGAGGGGTAGGTTGGGTAGTTGGAGGATAGGTAGGCACCCCGGAGTTGGGCACAGGAGGCCGCAGGGCGCCGGGTGCAGGGGTGTCTTTTCGCGTCGGGAAATAGTACCCTATGCTGGTCGCGGTTGGAGGGGGTCCAGGTTCTGAGGCTGCAGGCGTCGTCAGGATCGTCGAGGAGGGTCCTTGGGTGCTGGATTCTGGGTCACAGTCGCCGGTGGGACGTCCTCGTGGTCTTGGTTCACTCAGGCACAGGCCGGGCTCGACGGGTGCAGAGTGTGCTGGATTCGCGGTTACTGGCTGGCACCAGGGGTGTTGCTTGTTTGAGCAGAACCACTGCTCGTGGGAGTCCCAGTCTTTAGATGAGCAAGGCAGGTCCTCTGGGATTTTCGAGGTTGCTGTCCGCTGGAGACGCCGGGGTTAAGCAGGAGCAGGTTCAAGGATCAACAGGCCTGTAGGGCTGGGGCCAAGTCAGTTGGTGTCGTCCTTTTGTTAGCAGCTGCACGGCAGGTCTTCTTCTTGTTCTTCTTTCTTGTTGCAAAATCGGGATCTAAGGAAGGAAGGTTCAGGGTGCCCCTAAATACTAGATTTAGGGGCGTTACAGGTAAGTAAAGGGCAGGCACCAATGGGTCCCTGCACTGGGGGGGGGGGGTACACCCCCTATCCTACCACTCTCCTGTGGGAGGGGGGCAGGAGCCTAGACCCGATTGGGCAGGGCTCCCCATCTTCAAGATGGCGAGAGCCCGGAGATGTGCTTCACCTCGCCTCCCCCACCTGAGGGGTGGGGTTAGCAGAGGGTGGCACACCCCCTTTCCTCCCTTGGTGTTTCCCACCAGTCTTCCCGCCAGGATGGGGGGAAGAACCGGTGGGGACCAGTTGCTGAGTACAGCAAGTGGTCTGGGGAAGCTCACAAAGGCGGTATGCCTTTGAAGCTTCCCCCTGCCCATCCTGGGGGAGGAGGCCTAGCACCTCGCCTAGGACGTGCATTGTTGCAGGCCCGGGAGAGCGGATGGCTCTCTACCCAGGGGTCCAGCAACATGTCTGCTCTGTGGCAGCCTAGGCAGCCCCTCAGACAAGACGTGGATTGTAGGTTAGGTTCAGGGGGCAACTCTAGGTTGCCCTCTGTCGTGCATTTTACAGTAAATCCCACACTGGCATCAGTGTGGGTTTACTGCGCTGAGAAGTTTGATACCAAACTTCTCAGTCTTCAGTGCAGCCATCATGGTGCTGTGGAGTTCGTGCTGACGACCTCCCAGCACCATATACTCAGAATGGCAGCACTGCACTTAGTGCCCAGGAATGGACATAGGTACTGTAGGGGCACAGGGCTCATGCACCTGTACCCTCACCACTGGCATAGGGCACCCATCTATAGGGGTGACTGAGGTATGCCAGGGCAGTGTGTTTGTGGGCATGGCACACAGGGATGTGTGCCATGTCGACTCTCTGTTTTGTTCTGTACCAAGACACTCAGCCTGCAGGGAGAGGGAGAGAGTGAGTGAGTGAGTGAGTGAGTGAGTGAGTGAGTGAGTGAGTGAGTGAGTGAGTGAGTGAGTGAGTGAGTGAGTGAGTGAGTGAGTGAGTGTGTGTGTGTGTGTGTGTGTGTGTGTGTGTGTGTGTGTGTGTGTGTGTGTGTGTAGGGCCTCTAAGGGTGGCACAATAAGTGCTGCAGCCCTTAGAGGCTTTCTCTGGTCACAGTGCCCTGGGTACCTATGGTACCATTTACCAGGGGCTTACCTGTGGCCAGAGAGGCCAATTGGGTTTAGGCTGTAATGCAGTTTTAGGGAAGGAACACAGGCCCTGGGCTCACCTGATTGGCAGGAGCCCAGGGTACACTTAGTCAAAGTACATCAGCAATTCAGCAAAAAGTGGGGGCATAACATACAAGAAAGATGGCACTTTCTCACACAGCTGACCCTTGATTTAGGCAGGGTCAGTAGGTGAAGGTTTATATTTTTTCTCCACCCTAGGTGTGATGATTCTTGCCGTCACAGGATCTTTAAAGACCTCATCTTCATGCTTTAACATCCCTTTAAGTATTGGCAATGTATGAATAGCCCTTTCAGAGGAATTTAGGGTGTCGAATAGGAAGTCCTCTTCTAAAGCCTCTTTATGCAGCTCCACCCCATGATACTGAGCAGCCCTGTTAAGTAACTCAATGTATCCTATATTGTCGTCGGGTGGTGAGGGTCTGGACAGATATAAATCAGGGTCTTTATCGGTGTTTGGGTCAGTGTCAGTCATCTCATGGGTCAGTATCCTGTGGCCTATTCTCATTCCCATCCTCATCACCCTGTGGGTCAGGTGATAGTGGTGGTGAATTTATGGGTGTGATGAGTAAGTTAGGATCAGTGGGCAAAGGAGGTGGAATGTAAGGTGGTGAAGTGTTAGTACCCACATTTTTTCTCTTCAGAGGAATGTGGTAATCCTCCTGTAGGCCCATTTTCCCTTTTTCAGGCAATTTGGCATAGATATGGCCAGTGTCTGGGTGTATAACAAGCTCTTTCTGTTTTTGATCCTAAGGTGGAACGTCGGACCGAGGCTCTTTTGGTGTAGTTTTTTCGTCTATGTCCTTTCTCGCCGTTTTCGGCGTCGAATGTTTTGGCTCCGAAGATTTGCTCTTGGATAACGGTGGAATAGTGACCATGACATGTTTCGGTTTCGACGCCGTAGATTTTGGGTCGGCACCGGCATGGGGCCGACTCGAGCCCAAGCGCGAAGGCTTTTCTTTATGTTTCTGCGCCGGGCCCGAGAGCGGGGGCGCCCGAACCTTTCTCAGTACCGACCTTGGCCCGTAGGCAGAGGAAGTACCCGAGCCTTTTGGGACTTGTTTTGTTGGGGCAAGGGGGCTTCTGTACTCACAGTATGCTGACCCAGAGTCACTTGCTCCTTTTCTTCCATATTGGAGTCGGCTTCGGACACGGAGATGTGCTGTGCTTCCTTGGCTCCTTGAGCGTGTAGTTCTTCTCCATCGGAATCTTTGTCGAAGATGTCCGGTACGGAGCCGCCCTGATGTTGCATCTCGTGACGTCGAGCCAGACGGTCACGAATCGTCTTCTTCGATCGAAACGATCGGCACGAGTCGCAGACTTTCTCGTCGTGTTCCGGGGAGAAACAGAGGTTGCACACTTCGTGCAAGACGGTGCGCGGAAACTTGGCGCGACACCCTGGACAGAGCTTGAATGGAGTCCGTTCCATCAACTGCTAGCGAGCCCGGTGCGGGTAGGCCCAACGGCCCTCCACGTGTTTTCCGATCGAAGGTCTTTGACTCGGGACGATACGCGGAGAATGGGAAACGCGATCGAGAGACAATACCGTAGAGGGTAGTGGATTGCGCATCGAAGGGAACCCAAGAAACTGTGCCGAACCGGAGCGCAGCAATTCACATCCGAACCCGATGGCAGAAAAAACTATCCAACAATGGAGCTGATGCCCATGCGCACTATCACCGAAAGGAGGAGTCACCTACCTCGTGACTGGAAAAGACTTCTTCAAACAAAAACAAAGTGCAAACATCCGGACCCAACACTAGATGGCAGGCTATGCAAAGCATGTGATCTGCAGCTCACATGCCTCAAACATAATATTTTTTATACAAATTGGTCTGAGTTCAGTCTTTGAGTGTGTGACATCATTTCTTGCCTGAGGTGGTACAATAAATGCTTAACACTACCCTCTGATAAAGCCCTACTGCTTGCCCACAATACCACAAATAGAGAGTAAGGTATTAGCTACTTTTACCTCTGTAAGCCTTTGGGGATCCATTGGACGCTGTGCACACTACCTTACTTTGGTATAGTATATACAGAGCCAGCTTCCTACACCAGTCAGGGTGAACCATCAGGTGAGTTCAAGTCTTGCGATGCTCGGGAAGTAGGGACACCTGGACCCTCTTCTCCATGGCCTGGAGGTGTCTTTAGGAGTCAGGTTTTCTTACCGGGAGCAGTTGCGGTAAAGGGGGCCTGCGTACAGAGGTTGCAGGCGACGTCGGGGAGTCCACGAGGGGTGAAACTACTATGGACTCTAGCTCTGGAGGACCTTGCCGACACAGACGGCCCACTTAAACTCGGGCCGGATGTAAGGAAGTGGGTTTCTGTTGCTGTAACCCCCCCACTTTTTGCTTGATAACTGATGCACTTTTCCTTGGTGTGCGCCTGGGTCCCTGCCAATCAGGTACCCAGGGGCCTGTGTTCCTTCCCTAAAACTGCATTACAGCCTAAACCCAATTGGCCTCTCTGGCCACAGGTAAGCCCCTGGTAAATGGTGCCCTAGGTACCCAGGGCACTGTGACCAGAGAAGGCCTCTAAGGGCTGCAGCACTTATTGTGCCACCCTTGGAGGCCCTGTACCCGGACACACACTGCCCTTGCAGGCTAGGTGTCTTGGTGCAGAACAAAACAGAGAGTCGACATGGCACACATCCCTGTGTGCCATGCCCACAAACACACTGCCCTGGCATACCTCAGTCACCCCTCTAGCTGGGTGCCCTACGCCAGTGGTGAGGGTACAGGTGCATGAGCCCTGTGCCCCTACAGTACCCAGGTCCATTCCTGGGCACTGTAAGAGCAGTGCTGCCATTCCGAGTATATGGTGCTGGGAGGTCGTCAGCACGAACTCCACAGCACCATGATGGCTACACTGAAGACTGAGAAGTTTGGTATCAAACTTCTCAGCACCGTAAGCCCACACTGATGCCAGTGTGGGTTTTACTGTAAAATGCACGACAGAGGGCAACTTAGAGTTGCCCCCTGAACCTAACCTACAATCCACGTCTTGTCTGAGGGGCTGACTAGGCTGCCACACAGCAGACATGTTGCTGGACCCCTGGGTAGAGAGCCATCTGCTCTCCCGGGCCTGCAACAATGCACGTCCTGGGCGAGGCGCTAGGCCTCCTCCCCCAGGATGGGCAGGGGGAAGCTTCAAAGGCATTCCGCCTTTGTGAGCTTCCCCAGACCACTTGCGGTACTCAGCAACTGGTCCCCACCGGATCTTCCCCCCATCCTGGCGGGAAGACTGGCGGGAAACACCAAGGGAGGAAAGGGGGTGTGCCACCCTCTGCCAACCCCACCCCTTAGGTGGGGGAGGCGAGGTGAAGCACATCTCCAGGCTCTCGCCATCTTGAAGATGGGGAGCCCTGCCCAATCAGGACTAGGCTCCTGCCCCCCTCCCACAGGAGAGTGGCAGGATAGGGGGTGTACCCACCCCAGGGCAGGGACCCATTGGTCACTGCCCTTTACCTACCTGTAACGCCCCTAAATCTAGTATTTAGGGGCACCCTGAACCTTCCTTCCTCAGATTCCCACAACCTAAGAAGAAAAAGGACAAAAGAAGACGCCCAGCAGAGGAGACTGCAGAGAACAACTGACTTGGCCCCAGCCCTACCGGCCCGTCTGCAGTTTCCAGAGATCCTGCGCCAAAAATAGTCTTGTCCTGCAGCCAGCGACCTCCAGAACCCCGGGGAGGACTGATTGCCTTCAACAAAGACCGGATCTCCTGTGAACAGCAGCTCTGTTCAAAAGAAACACCAAACAAAGACTCCGAGCCTGCTGAGGAAAAAGAAACCCGACACCTGGAACCACCACTGCACCAGTCGCCTACAGCCCGAGTTCAAGTGGCCCACCGATCCCAGCGAGGTCCCCCAGCGCTCCAGAGTCCGAGTCCACCGTGGGTTGACCCCTCCAGGACTCCCCGACGTCGCCTGCAGCCTCTGCACGGAGACCACCCCAACCGCGAGTGGCCCGGTAAGGTGAAATCCGACCTCAAAAGACACCCCTGCATCCAGCCGCCCTGCGCCCTGGAGAAAGGAACCCGAGGTGCACCTACGTCCCAGAGCCCTCCAACTTACCTGCCCAGCTGTTGGTTCCTCCTGGAAGTCTTCCTGGACCGAGCCTGCAGCTGAAAACCAAAACCGAAAATCTCCATTTAAATCAACAGGGCACCCGACCTCAAAACAGCACCCTGCACCCGGCCGCCCTAGTGTCGCTGAG
This sequence comes from Calotriton arnoldi, assembly GCA_963921515.1. Lineage (NCBI taxonomy): Eukaryota > Metazoa > Chordata > Amphibia > Caudata > Salamandridae > Calotriton > Calotriton arnoldi. The sequence continues at coordinate 5,146,610 of CAWUFW010000150.1, read as the reverse complement.
GGTGCCCCTTCTGTGCTAACTTGGTCCCCAACGTGCCCTGAGCTTAACCCTAGGAGCTTTGCTCCCACAACCCCGTGGCCTGCTTGCCAGCCGCCACCAACCGGAGTCCCCCTATCCTCCATAGGATAAACATTGGGCCTCAACACTCTGTACCCGGCCGCCGAGGGTGCAACAACAGTGCATCACTGACCCTGGGATACCCCCGAGTCTAACTCCAGAACCCGAACTCAAAAGACCGATTACTTACCTCGAAACCGATAACTCATTTTTCCTCATAGGATAACATGGACACTTTTTCTTCCAAAAAGTTTCTAAGTGTCGACTTTTGAAAACTAAGAATATTCCTTAAAAATCGCACAAATAACCTAACTGAATTTTCTCAACTGTTTGCAGGAAAGGTCCCAGTGCTGAACCTAGGTGTCCAGCACTGAGTAACAAAAGTAATTAAAAAGTAACTTACCTGTGAATTGAATTTCCTTCCATAGGATAACATTGGTGGTACTTTGTGAAAAAGTTTCTAAGTGTCAACTTTTGAAATACAAGAATATTCTTTAAAAATCGTACAAACTACAAAAACGTAATTACTTACCTGTTTTAAGTAAATGTCCCAGTGATGAATCTAGGAGTCCAGCACTGGATTACAAAAGTAACGTTAAAGTAACTTACCGGCTAATTGAATTTCCTTCCATAGGGTAACATTGACTGGTTTCACTTGGAAATTCTTCTAAGTGTCGAGTTTTGAGACTTTAAAATATTCACCTAAAATCAGCCGAATTACGAAAACGAAATTACTCACCTCTTATCAGGAGAGATCCCAGTGCTGGATCTTGGTGCCCAGCACTGACCCTAAAAAGTAATCACAACTGTACTTACCGGTAACTTGAATTTCCTTCCATAACATTGCCTGGTTTTTGCTGAAAAAGTTTCTAAGTGTCGATTTTGCAAACTTACAAATATTCGTTAAAAATCGCCTGTATAACAAAAACACATTCTTTCAACTGTTTACAGGAGATGCACCAGTGCTGGATCCAGGATCCAACACTGAGTAAGAAAAAGTAACGATAACACTACTTACCTGCTAAGTGAATTTCCTCCCATAGGATAACATTGGTGATTCTATGTGAAAAAAGTTTCCAAGTGCCAACTTTTAAAATACAATAATATTCCTTAAAAATCACAACTGTAACCAAAACGTTTTTACTCAACTGTTTACAGGAGATGTCCCAGGACTGAATCTAGGATCCAGTCCTGTGGTTAGAAAAGTAATCCAAAAAGTAATCTATTGCATTTAACTAGAAATTCCCATTGAGCTCAATGTATAATTGTGTTTAAAATTGTGTTGCCTATTGCAACAACTGTAACTAGTGCATTCAAAAGTCTATTGCCTATTGAAAGTATTTACCTAAAGCATCTCATTCTGAGAAAGTATATTTTGATACCTATTGTTGGTTCTAAAATAAAACAAGCATATATTTTTATATACAAACCATTGGCCTAGAGTTCAGTTCTTGAGTGTGTGGCTTCATTTGCTGACTGAGTGTGTACAACAAATGCTTTACACTGTCCTCTGATACTGCCTTACTGCTCAACCAAGCTACCACTTTAGAGAGTAAGGTTATATCTAACTTTAGCCTCTGCCAAACCTCTGGGGACTGTGGACTCTGTGCACACTGAACCTTACTTTGGTTCAGTATATACAGAGCCACTTTCTTACACCGGACGTAACAGGTGCAGTGGTGGCTTCGGGTGTCGGATTTGTGGTGGTTCCGGAGGCATCAGAGTCTTTTCTTTTGGAGTTTCTACAGGAAACAGTTCCGCTGTTCTTTGGGATGTGTTGGTCTTTATCGAAGGCAGGCAGTCCTCCCAGGTTTCTAGAGTCAACAGCTGCAGGACGAGTCGACTTTGGCACAGTTTTCAATGAGGGATGCAGAAAGGTCGGCAGGCCTGGTACCAGGTCAGCTGCTTCTCTCCTCTTCTGTTTTTGTGATTCTTCAGTGTCCTCTCTTCTAGGTCGTCAGGATCAGCTTCTCTGGTGCCAGGGACTCACCTAAATTGATTGATTTTAGGGGCGTTAGGGGAGTGTAGGGTAGTAGCCAATAGGCTATTGACCTTTGGGGTCACTACGCCCCCTATATGACCACTTCCTGTGGGAAGTGGGCATATCCCTGTCCCAGAATTCCTAAGTATGCAATCACAAGGATAGCTACTTCTGAAAAATCGTGTCCACCTCACAGTAGCCCACCTTAAGGGCGGTACTAGCCTGGAAGTGGCACACCTACCTGACTGAGAAAATGGGGTTCTGATGCAGTACCCCCTCCCCCACTTCTTTCCTGGCTTTTGATGCAACTTTGACTGTAGAGTACTGGGTCCCCGGTGTACAGGTTCCCCAGTACCAGTGTTCTTTCCCTAAATCTGTTCCACCATTTGCCCTTCCGGCTCTATAGGAAGCTGGCTCTGTATATACTATACCAAAATGAGGTATAGTGTGCACAGAGTCCAGTGGAACCCAAAAGGTAGGCAGAGGTAAAGTAGATAGCACCTCACTCTCCATTTGTGGTAGTGTGGTCGAGCAGTAAGGCTTTATCAGAGGACAGTGTTAAGCATTTGTTGTACACACTAAATCAGTAAATGATTTCACACACTCAAAGACTAAACTTCAGACCAATTGTTTTTGTATAAAAATATTCTTTTAGTTATTTTATTTTCTAGAACCAAGCAAGCCTGGCACAGGTAAGCAATAAATACTTTACAGTGGTAATGCAGTTGTAACAGTTTGGATTGCAATTGTATATGCACTTTGTTTTGATTAGAGTAGTGTTACTGAAAATGCAACGCTTTGGAAATACAGTACATATAACAGGTGAGTAAAAGCGTTTTTGTTATTTAGTACAATTTTAAAAGGATTTCTTAGGTTTTCAAACTCCACACTTAGAAACTTTTCACAGAGAAACAGTCAATGTTATCCTATGGAGGAAAATAGTGTTATCGGTTAACAGTTAAGTACTTTGTTGTGGGAGTTGGTATTCTGGGGTTAGACTCAGGGGTCCCTCAGGGTCAAGGATGCACTCTTGTTACACCCTCAGCAGCACTAGGGCGGCCAGGTGCAGAGTGCTGAGGCCCAATGTTATCCAACGGGGGATAGGGGGCCTCCGGTTGGAGGCTGCTGACGAGCAGGCCACTGGGTTGTGGGAGCAAAGCTCCTGGACTTAAGCTCAGGGAAAATGGGGGTTTGAGCCAGCACAAAAGGTGCACCCTCAGCTGCACTGGGGCGGCTGGGTGCAGAGTGCGGTTAGGGCGTCGGGAGCCTTGTAGCTTTCAATGGGGAGTCTCCGGTTTGCAAACACTGCAGGCTCGGGGACGAAGGTCTTCTGGGTGCGACCACCACTTGGAGAGGTAAGTTGGGATGCTGGGGGTTGGTGAGGCACCGACGGTTTGGCCACCCAAGGCAGTGGGGCGTCGGGTGCAAAGGTGCCTTTTAGGGTCGGATCTTCTTACCAGCTCCGGGTCGCGGTTGGGGGGACCTTCCGGATTTAGGCTGCAGGCATCGGCTGGAGGCAGGTCAGGGGTCGCCGGATCTCGGGTTAGGATCGCCGGGGAGACCTCCTCGTGGTGTTTGCCCACTCGAGCTCGGGCTGTGGACGGCGGGTGCAGAGTGGTGCGGATTCGCAGTATCCGCCCAGAGGTTGCAGATGAACAAATGCGGAGTTCACGGGAGACCGTCTTTGTGGTTGAAGGCAGGCAGGTCCTCCAGGGTTTTCGAGGTTGCTGGCTGCAGGACACACCGGGATTTCGCAGGGGCAGGTTAAAGGGGGAGACAGGCCGGGAGGGCTGGGGCCAAGTAACTGGGCGTCGTCCTCTTGTTAGCTTCGGCACGGCTGATCGGTCCTTCTTCTCTTGTAGTTTCTTCTGGTCTGCTTTCTTGGTTCAGGGCTGCCCCCTAAATACTGTATTTAGGGGGCGTTTTAGGGGTCTCGAGGTCAGTAGCCAATGGGCTACTGACCTTATGGTGACTACACCCTTAGTGTGCTCAACATACGCGGGGGAGTGAGCACAATCCCTAATCCTGATTGGGGAGTGCCTGCCATCTGCAAGATGGCGGGCACTGAAGAATGGGCTTCACCTCGTCTCCCCCACCTGAGGGGTGGGGTTGGCAGAGGTGGGCACACCTTCTGGGCTGGCTAATTTTTCCCGCCCGTCTTCCCGCCAAAAAGGAGGGGAGATAGGAAGGGGGCCGCATTACAAAGGCTGCCAGGCCTTTGAAGCTCCCCTGCCACAGATGGCTCTTCCTGGCCTGGTGGAGGTGTGAACACCTCCGCCCAGGAAAGGCTTTGTTTCTGGGCTCAGGGAGCGGAGGATCCCACCCTAGGGGCCCAGAAACATGTCTCGTGGTGGCAGGCTGGTGTGTACCAGTCAGGGAACCCACCAGAGGCTGGTCGTTTTTCAGGGGGCATATCCAAGATGCCCTCTGAGTGCATTTTTCATTAAATCCCACACTGGCATCTGTGTGGGTTTAATGTGCTGAGAGTGATACCAAACTTCTCCGTTTTCAGTGTAGTAGCCATTTTGGTGCAGTGGAGTTCGTAATGACAAACTCCCAGCACCATATACTCTTAATGGCAGCACTGCAATGTCTAAGAATGGACTTCGACACTGTAGGGGTACAGGGCTCATGCACCTGTACCCTCACCACTGGTATAGTGCACCCAGCTAGAGGGGTGACTGATCTATGCCAGGGCAGTGGGTTGTAGGCATGGCACACAGGGATGTGTGCCATGTCGACTTCACTTTGTTCTGCACCAAAACACGCAGCCTGCAAAGGCAGTGTGTGAGTGTAATGGAAGAGGGCCTCTAAGGGCGGCACAATAAGTGCTGCAGCCCTCAGAGGTCTTCCCTGGTCACAGTGCCCTGGGTACCTGTGGTATCATTTATCAGGGGCTGACCTGTGGCCAGAGATGCCAATTGGGTTAGTTTTGGGGAAAGAACACAGGCCCTGGGAACATGACTGGCAGGGACCCATGGGTCATCAAGTCGGAAGTGCATCAGTAGTCTGGCAAAAAGTGAGGGGGTTACTGCAACAGAAACCCAGCTTCTCACAGGACCCCTCACCTAGGCCATGCAGACTGCCACTGCAGCATGCATGGCCTGGTGCTGACAAAATGAATAAGTCGACATGGCACACTACCTGTGTGCCATTCCAACTAGACCTGCCTAAGGTATATGTAAATCACCACTCTAGCACGCCTTACAGCCCTATGGCAGGGTGCACTATATCACAGGCGTGGGCATATCTGCATGAGCAGATATGCCCCTACAATATTTAAGTCTATTTTGTAGGAAGCTGGCTCTGTATACACTATACCAAAGTAAGGTATAGTGTGCACAGAGTACAATGGCATCCCAAAGGTAGGCAGAGGTAAAAGTAGATAATACCTTACTCTCCATTTGTGGTAGTGTGGGCGAGCAGTAAGGCTTTACCAGAGGGTACTGTTAAGCATTTATTGTACCTACTCAGGCAAGAAATGATGTCACACACTCAGACTGAACTCAGACCAATTTGTTTGCATCAAAAATATTATTTAGTTATTTGATTCTAGAACCAAGCCAAGCCTGGTGCAGGTAAGTGAAATAATACTTTGCAAAAATCTTATGCAGTGATTTACAGTTGAATGCAGGTTCAAATGCAGTTGGTTGAATTACAGGTAAGTCAACAGTTCTAAATTACTTTTTAGTTACTTTACAGATTACTGTGCATGTTACTTTTTAGATTACTTTTTAAGTTGCGATTGCTAATCAGTGCGATATGCCTAGATATCACACGGAGACATTTCTTAGACGAAAGGTAAGTAATTCACTTTTAGCACATATGCAGTTTTTCAATGTTCCATACAGACCAACTCCACACGTAAAACAATTTAAAAAAAAGAAAAAAAAAAGCAGTCAATGCAATCCTATGGAAGGAAATTAAGTTAACAGTTTGCAGGCAAGTACTTATTTGTGGGAGTTGATATTCTGGTGTTAGAACCAGGGTTCCCCCAGGGTCAAGGATGCACTCTCAGAATACCCCCAGCGGCACTAGGGCGGCCGGGTGCAGAGTGCTGAGGCCCAATGTTATCCAATGGGGGATAGGGGGCCTCCGGTTGGTGGATGCTCACTAGCAGGTCACAAGGTTGTGGGAGCAAAGCTCCTGGTGTTCGGCTCAGGGCAAAGGGAGATCCAAGTTAGCACACAAGGTGCACCCACAGCGGCGGCTGGGTGCAGGGTGCTGTTTTGGCGTCGGGTGCCCTGTTGTTTTCAATGGGAGTTGCTGGTTTCGGATTTTGGCTGCAGGCTCGGTCCAGGAAGACATCCGGGAGGAACCAACAGCTGGGCAGGTTGTGAGAAGCTGTGTAGAGACAGACTTCTGACCCTTAGTGGGGCAGATGCTGGGTCTTATGAACTCATGAAGAGAACTCCGAGGGATTTGGACTCACAACGGAGTATAGAGTTAGATTCAGGGGGGCTCAGAAAACCCAGAGTGAGCCCTGGGTGGACTTTGTAGACTACTCAGTTAAGACACTAGGTGGCTGGTTGACTGGACGTAAAGTGCAAGATTATGATGGTCTTTATAATTTGTTTATGAAAAAACACATTAAGTAATTGCATTGATGAAAAGTTGCATCAGTGTCTGGTAGACCTAGGTCCAATTTCTCCACAAGAATTGGGAAAGAAGGCGGACCACTGGGTCAAGACAAGGGTGACTAGGACGTCCACTGGGGGTGACCAAAATAAAAGTGTTACAAAACCTCCCCAGAGGAAAGACAGCGAGCCTCTAAAAGATAAAAGTAAGGAGTCCCAGCTAGCCCCACAAAAACCTGCCCGGGAGGGTGGGCCCAAATACACCTCACAAACTAAAACTGGGTACCAAGGTAAGAGTTGGGATCCCAACAAGGTATGGTGTCACAACTGTCAAAAGACAGGACACCACACCAAGGACACTAGCTGTCCTAAAAACATTACAGCCCCTAGTGTAGCTCCAGGAGTTGCCGGTGTAGCTTTGGAGGGTGATTCCTCAGATGAGGAAGTCCTCCTAGCCTTCAACTGGAAATTGGGCCCAAAAGGTGACTTGCAGATTCCAGAGGGGAGTAGATACTTCCACCACCTAATGGTGAATGGAACCCCAGCCACTGCCCTGAGAGATACATGTGCCAGTCACACTGTACTGCACGACAGGTTTGTTTTCTCAAACCAGTATGTCCCAGGGGAAACAAAAAGAGTAGGGGCTGTCCCAGGGGGTTTCACTGTTAGGCCTGAGGCTGTAGTGCCCCTAGAATAGCTGGGTCACTTAGATGGAGAAAGGTGGTAGTCAGTAAAGACCTCCCCCTTGATGGTCTCCTTGGGAATGACCACCCAGAGGTTGGTCTGAGCTAAAGAGAGGTACTGGTCCAGTGCCAGCCCTCACCCAAGAGACTGGGAGGGAGGGGGTGGGGGGGGGGGGGGAGGGTGGCGGCTCAACCGCAGTTGGTGCAGCTAAGCCCCTAAAGAAAAAGAAGAGACAGTGTAGGAAAGGTGGACAACTGTTAGCCACAGTTCCAATGGGCCAGGGAAAATCTATCCCAGTATGGGAGCACTCCAAAATTGGCACTGGTAAAGTCCCCTCTAGCCAACAAAAAGACCTGACTAGTCAGGCAACTGTCCAGCCTGAGTTGGTGGCTCCTCAGCTGGCAGAACAGAGGGTGGAAGAAGGGTGTTCACTACCACGTGTAGTGACCCCCTACCCTAAAACAGCAGATAGGCCCCCAGAACCCAAAGAAGCCTGTCACCTGTCAGGGAAGAGCTAAAGGTGTGGTTCTGGGCAGTAGCCTCTGCTGGGTGTTATCCTTCATGGCAGCACTGTCCTTGGCATGGTGGCCTAGCCCCTTGCCAAATAGCAAGTTAGGCCCCCTGACCCTATTGGTCATGGTGGGGTTGCTCAAGCTGTGGGTAACCTCTGTGGGTAAGCTGGGCTTTGCCCTAGTTAAGTTAGAATTTGCAGGAAGTAGGCACCTCTGAAACATAACTAAAAAGATGGGGTGAAGACACTAAAGAGCTAGGAAAGGAGCAGTGGGAATTAGGTCCTAAAACTGTTGAGGTAGGCCAGCTCCCCAAAGGAACTGACCTGGACAGAAGGATGTAAGGCAGAGTAGGCCCTGCAACTTTCAACCCACTTCCTCTACTGTTCCTCGCCTGAAAGACTAGGAAGACTCTCCCAGGTTTGACAGTCTCTCCTGGTATTTGGGATGGGGGGGGGGGGGCTTGTGTGAGAAACTGGGTTTCTGTTGCAGTAACCCCCCCCCACTTTTTGCCAGACTACTGATGCACTTTTGACTTGATGTGCCCTGGGTCCCTGCCTGTGTTCTTTCCCCAAAACTAACTCAAACCCAATTGGCATCTCTGGCCACAGGTCAGCCCCTGGTAAATGGTACCACAGGTACCGAGGGCACTGTGACCAGGGAAGACCTCTAAGGGCTGCAGCACTTATTGTGCCACCCTTAGAGGCCCTGTACCTTTACACACACACACTGCCTTTGCAGGCTGCGTGTCTTGGTGCAGAACAAAGTGAAGAGTCAACATGGCACATCCCTGTGTGCCATGCCTACAACTCACTGCCCTGGCATAGATCAGTCACCCCTCTAGCTGGGTGCACTATACCAGTGGTGAAGGTACAGGTGCATGAGCCCTGTACCCCTACAGTGTCTAAGTCCATTCTTAGACATTGCAAGTGCAGTGCTGCCATTAAAAGTATATGGTGCTGGGAGTTTGTCATTACGAACTCCACAGCACCATAATGGCTACACTGAAAACGGAGAGGTTTGGTATAAAACGTCTCAGCACATTAAACCCACACTGATGCAGTGTTGGATTTAATGAAAGATGCACACAGAGGGCATCTTAGAGATCCCCCTGAGAAACGACCCAACACTACTGTCCAGGCTGAGTGGCTGCTTTCAGCTGCCACCACCAGACAAGTTTCAGGACCCCTGGGCCGAGAGCCTGCTGCTCTCGGGGGGCCTGAAACAATGCACATCCTGGGACGAGGAGCTAAGCCTCCTCCCCCAGATTGGGTAGGGTTCACGAAGGGGAATCTTCAAAGGCTTGCCGCCGTTGTGAGCTTCCCCAGGCCACTTGCTGCTTTCAGCAACTGGTCCCCACTGGTTCTGACCCCCACTTTGGGCGGGAGAACCGGCGGGAAGAACAAGTGAGGAAGAGAGGTGTGCCCACCTCTGCAAACTCCACTCCTCAGGTGGGGGAGGCGAGGTGAAGCACAACTCTCAGTCCCCGCCATCTTGCAGATGGGGGACTCAGCCAACCAGGGAAAGGCTTATGCCCCCTCCCACTGGAGGGTGGCATAATAGGGGGTGTACCCACCCCAGGGAAGGGACCTATTGGTCCCAACCTTTTTACCTACCTGCAACGCCCCTAAATCTAGTATTTAGGGGCACCCCTGAACCTTGCTTCCTCAGACAAGAAACAACAGGAAGAAAAGAAGGACCGAACAGCCGTGCCGAAGCAAACAAGAGGAGGACGCCCACTGACTTGGCCCCAGCCCTACCGGCCTGTCCCCACTTCGAACGTGCTCCAGCGAAATCCCGGTGTGTCCTGCAGCCAGCAACCTCAACAAACCCGGAGGACCTGCCTGCCTTCAATCCCAAAGACTTTGTCTCCCGTGAACACCGGATTTGTCCAAACAACAGACTCCAGCTCCGCAAGGATCAGAGGGTCTGCACCACTGCACCAGACGCCCACGGCCCGTGTTCGAGTGGCCCAACACCAAGAGGAGGTCCCCCCAGCGATGCTGACCAGAGATCTGGCGACCCCTGACCTGCCTCAAGCCTCCAGCCAACGCCTGCAGCCTCAAACCGGAAGGTCCCCCCCAACCGCGACCAGGAGCTGGTAAGAAGATCTGACCCTAAAAGGCACCCCTGCACCCGATGCCTCATGGCCTTGGGTGGCCCAACCGACGGTGCCTAACCAACCACCAAGATCCCAACTTACCTCTCCAAGTGGTGGTCGCACCCAGAAGACCTTCGTCCCAGAGCCTGCAGTGCTTTTGCAAACCGGAGACTCCCCATTGAAAGCTACAGGGCTTCAGATGCCAAAACAGCACTCTGCACCCGGTCGCCCCAGTGCCGCTGAGGGTGCATCTTTTGTGCTGGCCTAAACACCCCATTTGCCCTGAGCTTAAGTCCAGGAGCTTTGCTCCCACAACCCAGTGGCCTGCTCGTCAGCAGCCACCAACCGGAGGTCCCCTATCCCCCATTGGATAACATTGGGCCTCAGCACTCTGCACCCGGCCGCCCTAGTGCCGCTGAGAGTGCAACAAGAGTGCATCCTTGACCACGGGGGACCCCCGAGTCAAACCCCAGAAGACCAACTCCCACAACAAAGTACTTTCCTTTAAACCGATAATACTATTTTCCTCCATAGGATAACATTGACTGTTTCTCTGTGAAAAGTTTTTAAGTGTGGAGTTGGAAAACCTAAAGAAATTCTTTAAAATTGTACTAACTAACAAAAACGCTTTTACTTACCTGTTTACAGGAAATGTCCCAGTGCAGTATCCAGGTATATTGCACTGTGTAAGAAAAGTAATCTAAAAAGTAACTTACATGGTATTTTACTTGAAAGCCCATTCAAAGTATATGTACTGCATTTACAAAGCATTGCATTTCTCAGAAACAATACTGTAAGTCAAAATAAAGTGCATATACAATTACAATCCAAACTGTATTACAACTGTATATTTACTGCAAAGTATTCATCACTTTCTGAGCCATGCTTGCTTGGTTCTAGGAAATAAAATATCTAAAGGAAAATGCTACTTACCCAGTATACATCTGTTCTTGGCATATAGAGCTGTAGAGCCATATGCTTGTGCATAGATCGCCATCTAGTGTTGGGTCCGGATGTTTGCACTTTGTTTTTCTTCGAAGAAGTCTTTCCAGTCACGAGGTAGGTGACTCCTTTTGGTGATAGTGCGCATGGGCATCGACTCCATTGTTAGATTGTTTTCCCGCAGAGGGTGATAATGGAGTTAGTAAGAGTAGTAAAAGGAGATGTCCATGAATGCATGTATCTAAGGAAGATATTACTGCAACAGGTATAGGTACCCGGGGAGGCGGGTGGGCACATATGGCTCTACAGCTCTATATGCCAAGAACAGATGCATACTGGGTAAGTAGCATTTTCCGTTCGAGGCATATGAGCTGTAGATCATATGCTTGTGCATAGACTACATAGAAGTCATCTCCCAAAGCGGTGGCTAACCTGTAGCTGTTGCAGTAGTCTGCAATAGTGTACGTAAAACTGCCTGGCCCACACTCGCTTGCTGTCTTGCTAACACATCTACACAATAGTGTTTTGTGAATGTGTGTGGTGTAGACCATGTTGCAGCTCTGCAAATGTCATCTATGGGTATATTTCCTAAGAATGCCATAGAAGCCCCTATTTTGCGTGTAGAATGCGCCCTAGGGGAGAGGTGTGGTGCCGCGGCCAGGGCGACTGACGCTGGGGATCACGGTTCGATCCCTGGCTCTGGCGGCAGGGGTCTGCCCAGCACCATGCGACTCTGGGCAATAGCTCGCTTAATCTTCCCAACGGCCCCCAGCGCCGAGATACCCCTTCGGGGGTGAAACGTGCGCTATACAAGTACTGGATTTACATTTTTTTTTTTTATTTAGGGGGAATTGTTAATGTGCGTTTAGCTTTAATGTAGCATATTTGAATGCACTTAACCATCGATCGTGCAATACTTGATTTTGATATTGGATTGCCTTTATGTGGTGGAGCAAAAGCAACAAAAAGTTGCTTGGTTTTCCTGAAAGGTTTTGTTCTTTCTATATAGTATAGTAATGCTCTTTTGACATCTAAGGTGTGAAGAGCACGTTATGCCACTGAATCTGGTTGAGGTGAGAACACAGGCAACTCAACAGATTGGTTGATATGAAAAGCAGAAATGACTTTAGGTAAAAAATTTGGGGTTAGTCCTTAGAACCACTGTTTTGATGTATTTGTAAAAATGGCTCTTCTATGGTTAGTGCCTGAAGCTCACCCACTCTCCTCAGAGATGTGATGGCTATGAGGAAGGCTACCTTCCAAGTGAGGAATTGTAGTTCACATTTGTGCAATGGTTCAAAAGGTGGACCCATTAGTGGACCCATTAGTCTCGTAAGAACTATGTTGAGATTCCACACTGGAGCAGGTGGAAGTCTGGGTGGAATGACATTTTTAAGTCCTTCCATAAATGCTTTAACAGGAGGCACTCTAAAAAGAGACAAATGCTGTCTATTTTGAAGATTTGCCGCTATTGCAGCAAGATGTAAGGGTATAGATGTGTACGCTAAATTAGAACGTTGTAGATGTCGTAGATAGCAAATGATGTTTTGAATTGAAGCATCTAGCGGATTGATTTTATTGTTATTACAGTAAATGACAAACCACTTCCACTTTGCTGCATAGCATGCTCTTGTGATAGGGTGTCTAGCCTCTTTGATAATGTTCATGCAGTCTGGCGGAAGATTGAGATAACCAAACTCTAGGATTTCAGGTGCCAGATCGCAAGGTTGAGATGACTGGGATCTGGATGCCTTATCTCTCCACGGTTGTGAGTGAGAAGACTAGGAGTAAGGCGTAGTTTTTGGTGAGGAACTACTGATAGCTCCAATAGGGTTGTGAACCAGGGTTGACGGGCCCATGTGGGAGCAACTAGGATTAGTGTCAGGGACTGCTGTCTGAGCTTCCGAACCACTCATGGAATGAGTGGGAGAGGCGGAAAAGCGTAAGCAAATATCCCTGACCAATTCATCCATAGCGCATTGCCTTTGGACAATGGGTGTGGATACCTGGATGCAAAGTTTGGGCATTTTGCGTTTAGGTGGGTGGCGAACAGATCTATCTCTGGGAAGCCCCACATGTGGAAGAATGGGAGGAGAACTGGAGGGTGGAGTTCCTATTCGTATATCTGCTGTCGTTGACGGCTGAGCAGATCTGCAATCTGGTTGTTTACTCCTCGGAGGTGTTCTGCAAGGAGATATATTTTTTGAGGTATGTCCCATCACCAGATGCTCTGGGCTAGCTGTGAGAGCTGGAGAGAGTGTCTCTCCCCCCCCCCCTGTTTTTGTATGTAGTACATTGCTGTCATGTCTGTGCGAATCAGGACAGCTTTGCCTACTAGATTAAGTTGAAATGCTTTCAACGCTAGAAAAATTGCTAGCATTTCTAGATGGTTTATGTGGAGTTGCTTTTGATGGGGAGCCCACATGCCCTGAATGGTATGTTTTTGAAGATGAGCTCCCTAACTAGTGAGCGATGCGTCTGCTGTTAGCACTATCTGTGGAACCGGGTCGACGAATGGCCGCCCCTTGGAAAGGTTTTGTATGTTCCACCACTGGACAGAGCAATGGGTGCGGCCATCCACCAACACTAGATCTGATAACTGACCTTGAGCCTGGTTCCACTGACGTGCTAAGCATTCTTGTAGGGGACGCATTTGGAGTCTTGCGTAAGGAACGATTAAAATGCAAGATGCCATCATTCCTAACAATTGCATGAACACTCGAGCTGGTAGCGAGTGTTGAGGTTGAAACTGCGATATTGGAGTCTGCATGTTGCAGATCCTGACTGGGTTGGGACACCCCAGAGCTTTTTGAGTGTCTATTGTGGCTCCTAGATACACTTGTGTGTTGGATGGTTGGAGATGAGACTTGGGGAGGTTTAAAGTGAACCCGAGGTCGTGAAGCAGTTGGACTGTTTTTTGAGTGTGGCGTAGGCAGCTCTGTTGCGAGCTGGCTTTTATTAGCCAGTCATCTAGGTAGGGGAAGACGTGAATGTGCTGTCTTCTTAGATGAGCCGCAACTACTGCTAGACACTTTGTGAAAAGCCTGGGTGCTGTAGTTACTCCGAATGGGAGAACTTTGAATTGATAATGTTGGCCGTCTACCATAAACCTGAGGTATTTGCAATGAGCAGGGTGAATGGGAATATGGAAATAGGCGCCCTTTAGATCCAGAGTGAACAGGAAGTCGCCTTATTGAAGGAGCGGGAGGAACCTGTTGAAGTGTGACCATGTGAAAGTGGTCTGATTGGATGTAGATATTTAGTTGTCTGAGGTCTAATATGGGTCTTAACGAGCCATCCTTTTTGGGAATTAAGAAGTATAGGGAGTATACCCCGGTCCCTTGGTATTGTAATGGGACTGGTTCTATAGCTTGTTTTCCTAGGAGAGATAGAACCTCTTGCTTTAAAAGTGAGAGATGTTCCGGTGACATTGTATGTGGTCGTGGAAGGATATTTGGGGGATTGGTTGTAAGTTCCAGGCAGTAACCATATTGGATAATTTGCAGTATCCATTTGTCTGAAGTGATGGAGTTCCAGACAGGGAGAAATTGGGAGAAACGTCCCCCGACAGGAGTGGAATGATCGGGGTACAGGAAGGAAGTCACTGTTTGTTGTTGGAGGGGGAAGAGCGTGTGGAGTTGCCTCTGCCGCTTCCCTGGCCATTGTTACCTCAAAAACCTCCTCTAAAATAACCCTTTGGTGAGGGGGATTGATTATTACCCTTGTAAGAGGAGGAGGTAGTGTCAGTGGATATGTTTTTAGAGCCACCCCTGTAAAAGGAGCGGCGAAAGGAACCCCTATTGGAGGGTGACTGCAAAGCCCCCATGGACTTTGCAACCTCTATCTTTTTTCATTTTTTCCAGCGAGGTGTCAACTGCTGGTCCAAAGAGATGTTCCTTATCAAAGGGTTGGTTGAGGATGGAGGTTTGAAACCTGAAATTCTCAACAAAGCATGCCTTCGTAAAAGTACACTGGTGTTAATTGTACGGGCTGCTGTGTCTGTCGCATCTAGGGCACACCGGATAGAGATATTTGTAATGAGTTTACCCTCTTGAATAAGGTCATTAGCCTTAGTCTTATGTTCGTCAGGTAAGAACTGCACTAGTTTCTCTAACTCATCATAGTGAGCCCTGTCATAACGAGCTAACAAAGCTTGAGTATTGGCAATACGCCAACGCACACAAGGCACTCCACAAAACTGGCCCAGCCTACCTCAACAGACGGCTCTTCTTCTACGTCCCCAACCGCCAGCTCCGCTCCGCCGACCTCTCCCTCGCCACCGTCCCCCGCATTCGAAGAACCACCACCGGCGGCAGATCCTTCTCACACCTCGCCGCCAAGACCTGGAACACCCTTCCACTAAGCCTACGAAAGACCCAAGACCTGCTGACCTTCAGGAGGCTACTCAAGACCTGGCTGTTCGACCAGTAGCAGCATCCCCCCCCTTCCCTCTCCCCAGCGCCTTGAGACCCTCGCGGGTAAGTAGTGCGCTCTACAAATTCTGTGATTGATTGATTGATTGAATGGTTAGCTGCTTGTGAAGCTACTCTTTTGCCTGAGGCGTCAATGAGCTTGGACTCCTTATCTGGAGGAGGAGCTTCACCTGATGTTTGGGAATTGGCTCTCTTGCGAGCATTAGAAACTACAAGAGAGTCTAAAGGTAATTGACCTTTGATGTATGTAGGGTCGGTGGGTGCGGGCTTATATTTTTTTCTCCACCCTAGGAGTAATAATTCTTGCCCTGACAGGGTTTTTGAAAATGTCCTCAGTGTGCTTTAACATGCCTTTGAGCATAGATAATGTCTGAGTGACTCTGTGAGAGGAACTAAGAATCTCAAAGAGGAAATCCTGGTCTAATGGTTCTGAATGTAACTCCACCCCATGATATTGAGCAGCTCTATTAAGGAGCTCAACGTATCCAATGTTGTCATCTGGTGGGGAGGGCCAGGAGAGGTACAAATCTGGATCATTATCTGGATCAGTGTGATAATCCTGCCAAGGATCAGTGTCTTGTGGGGGATCTTGGTTGTCATCCGCATCATCTTGTGGGTTGGGTGAAGGTGGTGGCGAATTTTCAGGTGAAATAAGTAAATTGGGATTAGTAGGAGAAGTAGGTGGGATGTAAGGAGGGGAAGGGTTAGTACCCACACTTTTCTTCTTTAGAGGAATGTGGTAGTCCTTTGGTAAGTCCAACTTCCTCTTTTTTGGCAAAGTAGCCTAAATATAGCCTGTATCAGGGTGGATCACCAACTTTTTCTGTTTCGGATCCGAAATGGAGTGATTGGACCGAGGCTCTTTGGATGGAGTCTCTTTTTCCTTGGTTGCCTGTTTCGGCATCAAAGGTTTCGGCTCCGAGCCTTTCGGGGCCGGCAGTGTCGGCTTGGACTTGTGTTTCGGTGCCGAAGGTGTTGGGTCGGCACAGAGATGAGGCCGGATCGAGCCCGAACCGGAAGGCTTTTCTTTAGGGTTGTCATTACTCACGGTACGCTGACCCGGAGTAACTTGCTCCTCTTCTTCGACATCTGAGTCGGACACGGAGAATGGTTCTTCTTTTTCGGCTCCTTGTGCATGATGTTTGGAGTCGGAATCTTCGCCGAAGATGTCCGGTGCGGAGCCGCTTTGCTGTTGCATCTCGTGACGTCGAGCCAGACTATCACGAAGAGCCTTTTTCGATCGGAAGGATTGTCACGCGTCACAGTCATTCTCGTCGTGTTCCGGGGACAGACAGAGGTTGCACACTTCGTGCAAGTCGGTGCGTGGAAATTTAGCACGACACCCGGGACATAACTTGAAGGGAGTCCGTTCCATCGACTGCTAGAGCGGTCGGCACGGGTAGGCCCGACGGCCTTCCACGAGTTTCCGATCGAAGATGTTAAAATTGAAGTAATACGCAACTAATGGGGAACCGTGATCGATAATACCGTCGAGGGTATGGATTGCGCGTCGAAGGGGTCCGAGAAACGATGCCGAACCGGAGCGCAGCAATACACATCCGAACCCGATGGCGGAAAAAAACAATCTAACAATGGAGTCGATGCCCATGCGCACTATCACCGAAAGGAGGAGTCACCTACCTCGTGACTGGAAAGACTTCTTCGAAGAAAAACAAAGTGCAAACATCCGGACCCAACACTAGATGGCAATCATGCATAAGCATATGATCTACAGCTCATATGCCTCGAACAGAATATTTTGATACAAAACCAATTGGTCTGAAGTTCAGTCTTTGAGTGTGTGAATTCATTTGCTGACTGAGTGTGTACAACAAAGGCTTAACACTGTCCTCTGATAAAGCCTTACTGCTCGACCAGACTACCACAAATGGAGAGTGAGGTGCTATCTACTTTACCTCTGCCTACCTTTTGGGTTCCACTGGACCCTGTGCACACTATACCTCACTTTGGTATAGTATATACAGAGCCAGCTTCCTACACAGGTATGTTTGAGGGCTCGGGGATGTAGGTGCACCTCGTGTTCTCTTCTCCAGGGCGCAGGGCGGCTGGATGCAGGGGTGTATTTTGAGGTCGGATTTCACCTTACGGGGCCACTCGCGGTCGGGGGGGGCGGGGGGTCTCCGTGAAGAGGCTGCAGGCGATGTCGGGGAGTCCTGGAGGGGTCAACCCACAGTGGACTTAGACTCTGGAGTGTGAGGGACCTTGCTGGGACCGGAGGGCCACCCGGATTGGGGCCGCAGGAGTCGGGTGCAGTGGTGGTTCCATGCATCTTGTTTCTTTGTCCTCAGCAGGCTCGGAGTCTTTCTTGGCTTTATCTTTTGAACAGAGCTGCTGTTCACAGGAGATCCGGTCTTTGTTGTAATCAGTCAGTCCTCCCAGGGGTTCTGGAGGTCGCTGGCTGCAGGACAAGGTGACTTTTGGCGCAGGATCTCTGGAAACCGCAGACGGGCCGGTAGGGCTGGGGCCAAGTCAGTTCTTCTCTGCAGTCTCCTCTGATGGGCGTCTTCTTTTGTCCTTCTTAGGTTGCGAGAATCTCTCTTCTTGGTTCAGGGCTGACCCCTAAATAATGTATTTAGGGAACGTTTTAGGGGTCTTGAGGTGAGTAGCCAATGGGCTACTGACCTTATGGTGACTTTACCCTTGGTGTGCTCACCCCACGTGGGTGAGTGGGCACAATACCTAATCCTGATTGAAGAGTGCCTGCCATCTGCAAGATGGCGGGCACTGAAGAGTGGGCTTCACCTTGCCTCCCCCACCTGAGGGGTAGGGTGGCAGATGTGGGCACACCTTCTGGGCTGCTCTAATTTTTCCTTCCTGTCTTCCCGCCGAAAAGGAGGGGAGACAGGAAGCAGGCCTGCTCCTGATAGCAGGAGAGGCTGGGGGCCACATTAAAAAGGCGGCAAGGCCTTTGAAGCTCCCTTGCCACAGATGGCTCTTCCTGACCTGGGGGAGGTGTGACTATCTCTGCCCAGGAAAGGCTTTGTTTCTGGGCTCAGGGAGCGAAGGCTCCCACCCCAGGGGTCCAGAAACATGTCTCGTGGTGGCAGGATGCCCTCTGAGTGCATTTTTCATTAAATCCCACACTGGCATCAGTGTGGGTTTAATGTGCTGAGAAGTTTGATACCAAACTTCCCAGTTTTCAGTAAAGTCATTATGGTGCTGTGGAGTTCGTAATGACAAACTCCCAGCACCATATACTCTTAATGGCATTACTGCACTTAAAATGTCTAAGAATTGGTCTAGACACTGTAGGGGTACAGGGCTCATACAGCTGTACCCTCACCACTGGTATAGTGCACCCAGCTAGAGGGGTAGATGACCTATGCCAGGGCAGAGGGTTGTAGGCATGGCACACAGGGATGTGTGCCATGTCGACTCTTCACTTAGTTCTGCACCAAAATACGCAGCCTGCAATGGGTGTGTGGGTGTGTGTGTGTATAAAGATAGAGGGCCTCTTAAGGGTGGCACAATAAGTGCTGCAGCCCTTAGAGGCCTTCCCTGGCACAGTGCCCTTGGTAGCCATGGTACCTTTTATAAGGGACTTACATGTGGCCAGAGAGGTGCCAATTTGGGGTACAAGTTACGGTTTTGGGAAAGAGCACAGGCCCTGAGAACCTGACTGGCAGGGACCCAGGGCATATCAAGTCAAAGTGCATCAGTAGTCTGGCAAAAAGTGGGGGGAGGTTACTGCAACAGAAACCCAGCTACCTACATAAGCCCGCTCTTTATATAGTATACCAAAAAGAGGTATGCTGTGGAAAGAGTCTAGGTATCCCTCACAAGTGGACAGGGGCTTGCTGTAGCAATCACACGGTGCTCTATCTAGAGAAGTGTGGTCGAACAGCCTTAGGCTCATCATAGAGGAGGAGTATTAGACACCTGTTGCACACAGTCAATAAAGGAGATCCACACCAATTTAGAAAAATAACAGGTAGTATTATATATATTTTGAAATCAAGAACTTTGCAAATAGGTAAGTACTTTTTCAGAATAGAGTTTACAGTTTTAGCAATGTTAACCAACAGTGCGTTTTTACGCGTAATGCTTTCCTATGGGAGAAAGAACATTCACTGCATACATATACTTGCAATTCTTTTTCTTGGGACCCCTTTCGGTCGTGAGGGGGTAAAGGGACAAGGACCAAAGTTCCACCAGCAGATTGGTCTCATCTGCCGTGGTGAGTCCGGGTGCAGAGGTGCGTATAGCCTTGCGCGCTACATGTTAGAAAGGACGGGGCACTTGGAAATACATTGCAAAAGGGGAATTCGGGACGAGTCCAGGAGCTCCCAATGGGGTGCCTGGGTCGTGAGGGTCCTGGGAGAACGAGGGAACAGTTGGTTTCCTTAAGCCCGGGCTGGGCAGCTCGGGTGCAGAGTGTTTGTGGCCGGCTGGCTCTCGGGAGTGAACGTGCTCATTGTTGTCGGTCAGTACATGCAAGGCGGACAAAATCAGGACAGCTGGGCCACCGTCGGTGCTGGCCTCTGCGGGGCTTACGCCCCTTGTCGACTGGCCGTTGTGATGTTGTTAGCGTCCGGTCTGGACTTTCAACAAGCTTTGGTCAAGGCAAAGGGTCCGGTACCTGGGCTTTGGTGCAGGAAGGCTCGTGGAGGTCTTGACATCTTCAGGCTTGGCAGGAAGACGGATCGGACCTCCTTGAGTGTGCCGACCTTCTCCTGGGCGGCTACTGCTCCGTGGACAGCAGCTTCTTTAAACCGAACGACGCGGTCAATGCCTGCAGGGGAGTAGCTCCTCTACTCCAAGGGAGATGCTGGCTGTTTGGCGAAGTGCTGGCAACCCTCCAGGGCTTGGAGAGGATGCACAGCTGCAGGAAAGTTGGGTCTTTGAAATTGTCGAGTTTCTGTGCGGCTGGCAGGGTTTGGTGCCAAACGTCCACAACAGTCTCCAGTTTCTGTGGGGATCTGCTCTTCAGTGTCCTCTTCTTTTTAGTCCATGGAATCTGACGTTTTGGATTCAGGAGGCCACCTAGGGCATTAGGGGAGGGAACAGTAGTAGATAATGGGCTACCTAACCTTGGGGTCACTTCGCCCCCTATATGATCACTTCCTTTGGGAAGTGGGCATAAACCTGTCCCAGTTTCCTAAATTCTGCCATCACCAAGATGGCAGAATTTTTCTTGAGTGGGGCACATCAGGTAGCTCACCTTAGGAGTGGATCTGACCTGGGTGTGCTCCACGCCTACTTTCATAATAATTTCCTATCTGTACCGGTGCCAAACGAGCCTCAGGGCAGGGGGTGGCATCTCCCAGGTCTGGGGGATGCCAGGGATGCATATTAAAGGCAGTGGAGGCCTTTGAAGCCTCCGGCCTTGGTACACTGATTGCTAGCCATCCTGTTTGGAGGAGGTGTAAACACTTCCTGCCAGAGCAGGCATTGTTCCTAACCTCTGAGAGAGGGTCTCTCACCTCCTAGGAGGTCAGAAACGCATCTGTGGTGGCAGGCTGGACTGTACCAGTCAGCCAGCACACTAGTGGACTAGTAGGTTTCAGGGGGTACCTCTACAGTACCCTCTGGGTGCATGTATTAATAAATCCATCACTGGAATCAGTGTGGTTTAATTAATACGAGAGGTTTGATGCCAAAATCCTTGGTTTTCAGTGAAGCCATCATGTAGCTGGGGAACTCTTATTTACCAGTGTCCAGGACATATACCTAAGATGGCTTCCCTGTCCACTTGCAATGTGTATGAATCGACTTAGACATCACAGGGGCATATCTGCTCATGCAGATATGTCCACACAGGTAATATGACCCTCTGTCTTAGGACTGTACGGCCTGCTATAGGAGTGATTTATATATATTGCCCGTAGCGTCTGCAGGCATGGCACACAGGAGGTGTGCCATGTCGAGTGATCACTTTTGTCTGCACCATGTCACAAACGCTGCAATAGCAGTTTGCATGAGTGTGGTGAGGGGTCCCTTAGGGTGGCACAATACATGCTGCAGCCCTTAGAGACCCTCTTTAGTAACCGTGCACTAGGTTACCAGGGGTACCATCTACTAGAGACTTACAGGGGTGCTAAAGGTATTGCCAATCTGGGAACAATTACATAGTTTTAGTCAAAGAGATCTGGCACTGGGGACTTGGTTAGCAGGAACCTAATGCACTTCTGTCAAAATTGCATCTATTACAATGCAAAAAGTGGGGGTGACCATGTCAAAAAGGGCACTTTCCTACAATCAGGCAACAATTCTGCCTGGTCTTCTTCCAGATAAAAACCATATAGCTTTCCCGTCCTCTTCAATACTGCATTGCATGCAGTAATGTCATCCAGGATTGGGGTTTACTGTCTAGATGGGTACGAATTTACCCCTTCCTCTGGTGAGTCTGCATTTAAGTGCTGCCAATTCCTTGCTGATTTTCTTACCGGAGATGGATGGCTCTTGCTTGATAATTTCTTCCTCTTCTTCACAGCAGAACAATTCCTCAACTTCCTCTTATGGTTCAGGTGTAAGAAGAGGGTCTAATTCCATCACCTCTTGCACCTGCTGTTTCTAATTTTATATTTAAGAAAACCATCTTCGGAAGACAAACTGCAGATGTTGTGGTTGTCCTTTTGTGGGTACTTGTGATAGCAACTGGGGAAAAATTAAAGGGGGTATGCCTCAGAACCCTTACTAACTGCCAGGCACACGTGGTCGCAGTAGCTTGTTCAAAGAACCGTTCGTGCTTTGTGAGTCTTTTTTCTCCCGATGTCTGTTGGAAGTTAGGTTGTAATCACCCTAGTCTTTGGCGCCCTTAAATTTTTTATGCTTTTGATGAAATCTTTCCTCTCCGAAGCCCTTGGCTGTGCTTCGACACCCCACACCTGAAAAGAGAGTCTTAAGATGGTGACCACACCGAAGGGTTTCCTGGACATATGTTTAATGTTATTCAAGGAGGAACATCGCATCAAGTGGTTGATGATGCCAACACAAAGTGGAAAAAAAAAAAAGAAAATTTTGATCCGACCACTAGATGGCGGAATAATGCACAGCATATGATTCCAAAAAAGATTCACACTGCAAAACTGATAGCTCTTTTGTGTGCATTTCTCGCAGATGGGGTAGGGAGAATCATATCAGAATGTTTCGCTTCTGCTGGATGTTGCTGCTTTCTTGTATTGGGGATCTTGGAAAAGAATCCACCTTCTAGCATCCACTTCTATGTGATTGTTGGCTACTGAGCCATGGCCATTAGGTATTTAAGTACAACTTTTTGAGCTGTTTGTGAAAGCGAGAGGTTTGTTGCAAATTTACATTAGCTAAAGGTAAACTGCTTGATTATGCCTGGAAGTTGAATGCACTTCAGAGTAGCTCAGGGCCTGCGTATTGTTTATCCTGCAAGTGTGAGATTACAAAAATGACTTTCAAACATTTAAAAGAAATGATGGAATGTCCAAATTAGTAAATTCCAATGTACGTTATTAATCCAATACATATCCGTGAAAGGAGTAATCAAATTACTTGCAGAGGGACCTAAAGCGTCTAAGACAGACCAGTAAATGTCAGTTAATAAAAACAAAAATATTTTCAAATATCAGTTTAGTTCTTTGCTCATTTGTGGATACAGTTTAGTTCCTTACCAGTTCAGAGGATGTTTCGTGAAACAAACCAATTTGAAAATCCCCAAAAGAGATTGCTGTACAGAAAATGTCTTCTCTGCTTTATCTCCCGGCCCCAGGCTCATTCATCCCATCTCTCCAGCAACATTAACTGGTGGCCTTTTCCTCTGCAAAACATCTCTCTCTCTCACCACTTACACAATGCTTTCAGTCTCACTCAAATCCTCCTCTTTTACTTCGTCGTCATCCAGTGTCCCCGTCACTATTGGAGTCTTCATCTGCATCTGCCCAATGCTGAAAAAAAACATTGTTGGAAAATCGGTAGAGTTGTTAGATCTGGGAATTTTTCACTAAAAGATACTTAGCTTGATTATCAGTACTGTGAATAACTAAGCATCACCATAAGACCACCATGAATCCTCGCTGTCAATGGGCTCAGAAAACTCACAATACATTTTGAGTTACTTTAATCAGTGTACAAAATTATTTCTTCTATACTTATCACTGCAACACTTCATGTTATGTTTAACATGATAATGAAAATCTGGTGCATAGCCACACTACTGGAATATTTCTCAGTGTGACTGATGACATCGTCTGTTCTGGATGAAGAATGATATCATGGATGGATGCTGCCACATATTAGTAGAAAGATTGGTTGTATTTTCTAATAAGGTAATCTTAAAAGGTAGATTGAGTCAAGTACATTGTAAATCTATGGACATAGATTTATTGGGAAACAAAATATTGGACATTTTCATTGCCATCAATGCAACAGAAGTAATGTGATCAAACGTTCCTAGACCAGTCATCAAAATCCTAGATAGGATATCAAATTGAAGCATTATGCAACTTCAGCAACTGAACAGGTGTTCTACATACTAAAGTGCCCTGTGGTAAGATGTGACCAGGGGGCAAACAAGATTAAGAATAACTGAACACAAGTCTGATATTATAAGCACAAATGTGGAGTCCACCATTACACACCACTGCCATCAATACAAGTACAATGCAGCCAAAGGAAAATGCTACTTACCGGTATGCATCTGTTCTTGGCATGTAGAGATGCAGATCCTCACACTGTGCATTAGATCGCCATCTGGTGTTGGGCTCGGATGCTTGCACTTTGTTGTTGTCTTCGAAGAAGTCTTTGTAGTCATGTGATAGGTGACTCCTCCTTTGGACATTAGTGCGCATGGGCATCGACTCCATCCTCAGATTGTTTTTCGCCATATTGGGGAGTGATGGAGTTAGTAGAAAAGGAAAGAGATGTCCATGTGTGTGTATCTAATTAAGATAGGACTGGAACACATACAGGTCCTGGGGAGGTGGGTGGGTGTGCGAGGATCTGCAGCTCTACATGCCAAGAACAGATGCATACTGGTAAGTAGCATTTTCCGTTCGAGGCATGTGAGCTGCAGAGCTCACACTGTGCATAGACTGTACAGCAGTATCTCCCCTAGCGGTGGTCAACTGTATGTGTTGCAGTAGTTTGAAACAGGGTTTTAAGGACAGCTTGGCCCACTAAAGCTTGTTGCTTGGCTTGCACATCAACACAATAGTGTTTAGTGAAGGTGTGTGTTGTAGACCATGTGGCTGCCTTACATATGTCTTCTAGGGAATGTTCCCTAAGAATGCCATGGAGGCCCCTAGCTTGCGTGTTGAGTGCGCTCTAGGGGAACTGTTAATGTGCGTTTGGCTTTTGGTAGCAGATTTGGATACATTTAACAATCCACCTTGCAACCCCGGCTTTTGAGATGGGATTACCCTTATGTGGTGGAGAGAAAGCTACAAACAATTGTTTGGTTTTGCGAAATGACTTGGTTCTGTCAATGTAATACATTAGAGCTCTTTTGACATCTAGGGTGTGGAGAGCTCTTTCTGCCACGGAATCTGGGTTTTGGAAGAACACGGGTAGTTCTACTGATTGGTTAAGGTGGAAAGGCGAAATGACTTTGGGAAGGAATTTTGGGTTTGTTCTGAGAACTATCTTATTATGATGTATTTGTAAGAAGGGCTCTTGTATAGTTAAAGCCTGTATCTCACTGACTCTCCTAAGAGAAGTGATTGCAATTAGGAACGCAACTTTCCATGTAAGGAATTGAAGTTCACATTTATGTAGGGGTTCAAAAGGTGGTCCCATGAGCCTGGTAAGTACTATATTAAGATTCCACACTGGGGAAGGTGGTAATCTGGGAGGTATGATCCGCTTAAGGCCTTCCATAAAGGCTTTAATGGCGGGGACTCTAAAGAGTGATAAGTGTTGCCTGTTTTGTAAGTAAGCAGCAAGGGCTGCGAGGTGCAGACGTATGTATGAGTATGCAAGATGCACAAGTTACTAACTTGTGTAACGATATATCTGTAAGAGACAGTAGTTAGTGACAGATTCCTTACCTTAGAATATCCCCAGGCGTCAGGCTGGATCCGGAAAGTTTTGCGTAGCAGTACCCTTGCGCGTCGGTAGGCGGCGTCGTGCGGCTCCGCGTCCGTCGTCGGCGTCGTGATCGCCGGGATGACGTCGCGGGCAGTACTTAGGCGCCGCCCCTGCGCGCTGACGTCAGTAAAGGCCTGTAATGGTTGGATGTTATTATTAGTGCAGTAAATAGCGAATCTTTTCCATTTGGCTGCATAGCAGGCTCTGGTAGTTGGGCGTCTAGCCTCTTTAATAACGTCCATGCAGTCTGGCGGTAGGTTAAGGTAACCGAATTCTAGGACTTCAGGAGCCAAATCGCAAGGTTCAGTTGAGATGGATCTGGGTGCCTTATCTCTCCATGGCTCTGCGTTAGCATTGATGGGGAGAGGTGTAGTCTTTGGTATGGGACTACTGATAGCTCTAGTAGTGTGGTGAACCACGGTTGGCGTGCCCACGTGGGGGCTACTAGTATCATTTTTAGAGACTGTTGTCAGAGCTTGCGTACTACAAGTGGGATCAGTGGTAGCGGTGGAAAAGCGTACACAAATCTGCCGGACCAGTTCATCCATATCGCATTGCCATTGGACTGCGGGTGTGGAAACCTGGCGGCGAAGGTTGGGCATTTTGCGTTTGTGTGTGGCGAACAGATCTAAGTCTGGCTGGCCCCACATCTGGAAAAAGGGTAGAAGAACTTGTGGATGTAGTTCCCACTCGTGAATCAGTTGCGTCTGTCGACTTAACAGATCGGCAATCTGATTGTGAACCCCTGGTAGGTGTTCTGCTAGAAGGTATATTTTTTGTGGAATGGCCCACCTCCAAATGTCCTGTGCCAGTTGGGACAGTTGTGGAGAGTGTGTCCCCCCCCTGATTTTAGGTCTCGCCTGGCGACGCAGCGCAGCTGCTCGCCTGGCGAGAGTATTGTCGTCGGTTTACTTTCGGAAGGGGGACAGCCCATGTGCACGCGCACAGACACGTCTGTTTTGCTGAGGAGATGTGCACGCGTACAGACAGGCGATGTGCACACGCACGGCGTCTCGCGCATCGTGCTTTTTTTTACAGTAGACACTCGATGTGCACCCGCACGGCGTCTCGCGCATCGTGCTTGTTCCTATTTACTTTTGTGTGTGGATTTTTGTGCCTATGGCCATTCCTGTCTGCGTGCGCAGACGGCGGCATCAATAATATACCGCTTGATTCATACTAATGAATGAAAGGGAATGAGAGGCCCAGAGGAGACGCCACCGAGCGTGACTGGTTTGGAGATGCGCGCGGGTGCAGCGCGAGCCGCGCGCGATAAAGCCAGCTGGATCCGCCAGCATCAAAGAGCTGAACACACCACTTATTTTGCAGAGCTGCGTCTTCACGATTTTGGGAAATCCAAACAAGCTGGTCCGCTTCTTTCTGGGCTTCAGGGGAGGCGCCATGCTCTCCTGGTCGCTTTTTGCCGGGGGAATCGCTGCTCCCGTGCAGTTGGCGGCTCTCTATTTCTGGCATGCCTGCTGTCTCCGGCCTCGTGGCTCTGCACAGCTTCGGGCTTGCGAGCGCACCGCCGAGAGAAGGCGGAGGGGGTCTCGGAGAAAACTAGGAAAGGATCAAACATTTGTATGAATCAGTAAGTGCTCAGTAATTATTATTTCAGTATTTAACAAGACCGCTCCGGCACTGTCCTCGTGTCTCTGTGTGCACACGTCAGTCCTTGCAGAGACCTGCACTTGCGAGTGTCGTCGTTTGTGTTTACCCGAGGAGTTCACTTCTAGAAAGGGCCTGGTCTCCCCTACCGGCCAGAGT
This sequence comes from Calotriton arnoldi, assembly GCA_963921515.1. NCBI lineage: Eukaryota > Metazoa > Chordata > Amphibia > Caudata > Salamandridae > Calotriton > Calotriton arnoldi. Next base: position 5,119,542 of record CAWUFW010000150.1, on the reverse strand, counting down.
GAGGGCCCTGCTGTCTCCAACGGGCGTCCGAGCCGCCTCTCCAGGGCATCGACCCTCTCTCACACTCTCGCGCCCCTTCTCATCTCTTCCCATCCCCCTATCTCTACCATGCTCTCTTTCCCTCATACTCGCCCCTCGTACTCTTTCCCGCCCCTGTTATTGGCTGCAATGGCCGGACGATATTTTGGGTTTCTTGGTAGCATAAAGTTCATGGCATCGAGGCGCTATGAGTTGAAGCCCCATTTTGTGAGGAAGGTCCCATGTTAGAAGGGGGCGACAGATATATTTCTATGTTTCTGCTCCAGGAACAAGATTCCGAGGAGCCCCCCCGCATATTATCTGGTTGATGCCATGGCATAATTTCATGTACATTTCTTTTATTAAGATAATTTTTTAAAATCAGGATGCGAGGGGTTACACCTCTGCAGTGAGATGCATGTGAGATTGCAGATACCCCTGGCTTTCGGGAGAGTTGTCTCCCTATGTAAAGCATTTGATCCCCAAGGCAGTATAACGTTTCTCGCTACTGTGGCAATAAACTGAAATCTGACCTTTGCACTTTAAGTATATTAGTACAGTGGTCTAAATCACCGGCGTTACCCTACATATTGGTTATAGGATTATTGTAACTGACACAATCAAGTCTACTTCTAAAATAATGACTGCTTCCGCAATCACCGGAAGTTACCATAAGGACAAGCAGAAATAACAAGCATTTGCAATGCAATAGGTCTCGCATTTACGCGAGTTGGAGCTATTAGCATTGTAATGACAATGCCTTTATTTATGTTTTGGTTTTTAAAACATAAATAAAGGCATTGTCATTTACAATGCCAATAGCTTAAACTCGTGTAAATGCTAGACCTATTGCATTGCAAATGCTTGTTGTATATAGTACATGGCTGTGATGTTGTCTGTTCGGATCAGGACAGCCTTGTTTTGTACGTGGAGTTGGAAAGATTTGAGAGCTAGGAATATAGCTAGTAACTCCAGGTGGTTGATGTGGAACAGCTTTTGTTGAGTGGTCCACTTGCCTTGTGTTGTATGATCTAACAGGTGTGCTCCCCATCCTGTGAGGGATGCGTCCGTGGTTAATACTATTTGTGGAACTGGCTCTAGGAACGGCCGCCCTTTGGACAAATTGTTGGTGTTCCACCACTGCAGAGAGCGATGTGTGCGGCTGTCCACCAACACCAGATCTGTAAGATGTCCGTGAGCCTGGTTCCATTGGCGCGCTAGGCACTCCTGTAGAGGACGCATTTGAAGTTTTGCATGAGGGACGATAAAGATGCAAGATGCCATCTTGCCGATTAGCTGCATAAACACTCTGGCTGGGAGAGAGTGTTGCATTTGAAACCTGGGGACAAGGGTTTGTATACTGGCTATCCTGGCTGGGCTGGGGTAAGCTAGAGCAGTGGAAGTGTTTATTGTGGCTCCCAGATATGGAAGGATATGGGAGGGCTGAAGGTGCGACTTGGTATAGTTTATTGTGAACCCCAAGTTGTGTAATGTTTGTATTGTTTGGTGAGTGTGTTGGACACACTGGTTGAATGATTTGGCTTTGATGAGCCAGTCGTCCAGGTATGGAAAGACATGTATTTGTTGTCTTCGTAAGTGCGCCGCTACTACTGCAAGGCATTTGGTAAACACTCTTGGAGCCGTGGTGACTCCGAATGGAAGTACTTTGAACTGGTAGTGCTGTCCATTGAGTACGAACCTTAGATACTTCCTGTGAGCAGGATGTATGGGAATGTGGAAGTAGGCGTCCTTGAGATCTAGTGTGGCAAGGAAGTCTTCCTGTTGCAGTAGGGGAAGCACTTGTTGGAGAGTGATCATGTGAAAATGATCCGGATGTATATACTGATTGAGGGGTCTGAGGTCTAGAATTGGCCTTAGGGTCCCGTCCTTTTTGGGGATTAGGAAATACAGGGAGTAAACTCCTGTGCCCTGCTGTAGTAGAGGAACTGGCTCTATGGCGTGCTTTTGAAGCAGGGAAAGTACCTCTTGCTGTAAAAGGGTAAGATGGTGTGCGGACATAGGCCGCTGCTTGGGTGGTATGTTGGGGGGTAGCTGTTAGTTTTAGGCAGTAGCCATGTTGGATAATTTGTCTTACCCACCTGTCTGTTGTAATGGAGTTCCAGACAGGTAGGAACTGTGAGAGCCGTCCCCCGACAGGGGTGGTGTGGTCGGGGGAAGCGGAGGGAAGTCACTGTTTAGGAGTGGTGGAGGTACGGGTGTTATTACCTCGACCTCTGCCCTTAGTGTTATTGCCTCTGTACCCACCTCTAAAGTATCCCCTATTGGGAGAGGTTTGGGTGGTGCTTCTATATGAAGAGGAACTGTCTGCGGTGGTGTTCCTAGAGCCCCCTCTGTAAAAGGAGCGGCGAAAGGAGCCACGTTGTTGTGGGACTGCAATGCTCCCATTGACTTAGCAGTGTCAGTGTCCTTTTTAATTTTCTCTAGTGCTGTGTCAACAGCAGGACCAAAGAGTTGGTTTTGGTTAAATGGCTGATTTAAGATGGTAGTTTGGACTTCTGGCTTAAAGCCTGAAATGCGGAGCCAGGCGTGCCGTCTGATGAGTACGCTAGTGTTGACGGACCTAGCGGCAGTGTCGGCTGCATCGAGGCGCACTTAATAGAGGCATTTGAAATAAGTTTGCCCTCTTGAATGAGGTCAGTGGCCTGTGTTTTGTACTGATCAGGGAGATGTTGAAAGAGGGTCTCTAGCTGATCGTAGTGGGCCCTATCATACCTAGCTAGTAGTGCCTGGGTGTTAGCTATGCGCCAGATGTTGGTGGCTTGCGCAGCTACCCGTTTGCCAGAGGAATCTAATAATTTTGACTCCTTATCAGGGGCGGAGCATCCCCTGAAGTTTGGGAATTAGCTCGTTTACGAGCATTAGAGACGACCAGTGAGTCAAGAGGGAGCTGACCTTTGATGTAGGTGGGGTCATCAGGGGCAGGTCTATACTTTCTATCTATCCTAGGGTTAAGGATCCTGGCCCTTACAGGGTCATTGAATATGTCAGGTGCATGTTTAATGACACCTTTGATCATGGGTAAAGTTTGAACAGTTTTTTGAGACTGTTCAAAGGTGTCTAGAAGGAAATCCTCCTCTGGTTGGTTGGTGTGTACATGCACGCCGTGAAAGACAGCAGCCCTGTGGATGAGTTGCCCAAAACCAATGTGATCATCTGGTGGAGATGGTTTTGAGGGATAAGGTGGAGGGCTGGGGAGGTCTGTAGGATCTATGGGGTGGTTGTAGCCCCAGTCGTCCTGTGGTGGGGTATCTGGGTCCAGAAGTGGATCATCAGGGTCATCACCATACCCCATGTCGTCCTGATATTCATGTGGGGGAGAAGTTACAGGCTGAGGCGGTGTAACAGGGATGTGGAGAGGAGGGTGTTAGAGAGAGGTATAGGAGAAGAAGGAGGCATAGGGGAAGTAGAAGAGTCCTTCTTGTTTGAAGGGACAGGCTTGTGGCGTGGCACAGAGGAAATGTGTCCAGTTTTAGGGTTGATATGCAGTTTCTGTTGATTAGGATCGATGGGATCCGGTCGAAACAGTTCCTCCTGTGGAATAGTTGGCTTCGGCGCCAACTTTTTCGGCTCCGAGCGTGGTGGCTTGTTTAAATGTTCCTTTGCCTTAGAAGGCGTAGAGGAGTCCTTCGGCTTCGGTATGGGCTCGACCAGCTTTGGTTTAGGGGCTGTGTCTTGGAGCCTGGGTTTCGGCGCCGAGTGATCCGCGGGTTTGGAGGCGGATTTTGGAACCGAACTGGATTTCGGCGCCGGGTGTTCTTTGGCCTTCGGCGCCGAAGGTGCCGGAACAACGGCCACATGGGGTTTGGTCGGTGCCGAGGAGCTGGAAGGCTTTATTTTCTTCTTCAGCGCCGAGCCGGAAGGCGGGGCGTCCGAAGTACGTTTACGGTCGCGACTGGGGCCCGTAGGCGAAGTGTTGACCGGTGCCTTCGGTTTTGTAGGTGGAGTTGGGGCAGTAGTACTCACACGTTGCCCTGGAGTGATGGAACCGTCTGAGTCCTCTGCCTCCGAGACGATAGTGAGGTCTTCGGAGTCTTCCTCTGGAACGTCGGGACCCTCATCGAAGATATCGACGGGTTCCGGAGCGGACCGTTGCGCCATGATGTGCCTTCGGGCTTGACGATCGTGGATGGTCTTTTTGGAGCGGAAGGAAGCGCAGGCTGGACAGGTGGCCTCGTTATGGTCTGGTGAGAGGCACAGGTTACAGACCTTGTGGTGGTCACTGTGGGGGAACTTTGCTCCACACTGAGGGCATTTTCGGAAGGGCGTCCTTTCCATGGGCAGTAGGCCTTACGGCGTCGATGGGCCCAACGGCCCGCGTCGACGGCTGGAAAGGAGATCGAGGAAGGGACATCGAGATGTCGATGTCGGTATGAAGTCTTGAGATGTGAAAACGTTGAAAAACAAGTTTCGAACCGGAGTGTCGAGTTGCATCCGAACCCGATGGCGGAAAAAAACAATCTGAGGATGGAGTCGATGCCCATGCGCACTAATGTCCAAAGGAGGAGTCACCTATCACATGACTACAAAGACTTCTTCGAAGACAACAACAAAGTGCAAGCATCCGAGCCCAACACCAGATGGCGATCTAATGCACAGTGTGAGCTCTGCAGCTCACATGCCTCGAACATAGAATTCTATGCATGTGAAAGTGTAAATGTGCTCCTTTTGTGGAAGGAGGAATTAAAACCTCTCCAACAAATAGAAACATGGTAGATTTATTCTTTAGAAATGGCACACCAGAGAGGGTTAAATGAGTACCATAATGTAGCAAGTTTTTGTAAGTAGAATACAGACAACAGGTGAACTAGGCACTCGCTGCTAATAAAAAGAAATTACATTCTAAATTAGACAGTACAGTCCACATCCCTGGGAAAGCTTAAATCACAATCCGATTGACCCTATTGTATTATCTATATTCAGCGCTTTATACTGCTTGACTAGGTTGGGAATCACTCAGATTTGCACAGAATTTCTGTATCTCCTTTGGAGTGCATGGTTAAAAGGGTGTTTGACCTCTGAGGGGCATGTCTGGTGAACTGTGTGGGTTGTTGGTCTCGCCAGTCGAAGGTGCAAAAATCAGGACATGTGGGCCACTCCGGTAGTGGGTCTCGGCAGTGCTGATGTTCCTCAGCGGCTGCTCGATGTCACTAGAGGCCGAACTTGACTCGAACAGGCTTGGGTTGCTACAAGGGGTCTGGTACCACAAGTATTGGTGCAGAGTCTCACTTGGTGGAGACACAGATCTGACCTTCCAGAGCACAGTGACCTCTTCCTGGGCGGCTGCTGTGTCGGTAGGACCAAGAAGTGGCAGCACGGTAAACCGGACTCTGTGTTTTGGTGTCTTTGGACTGCAGGGGAGTAGCGCCTCTACTCCAAGGGAGATTGCTGGCAATTTGCAAAGGGTTGCAGTCTACCTGGGTTCTTGGTAGAGTTTCAGCTGCAGGACCGGTCGGTTTCTTCATGGTTGTCGAGACTGGTGCAGGCAGACAGGGTGTGGGGCCAAAAGTCCACAGCAAACCTTCAGTTCTTGTTTTGCAGCTCTTCTTTTTCCTCTTCTTCTAGGTCTGTGGAATCAGAGTTCCTGGCATCAGGGGTGCCAACCTGAAAACTCAATTTAGGGGCGTTAAGGGGAGTGGCAGGTGGTAGCCAATGGGTTGCTTGCCTTTAGGGTGAATACACTCCCAATATGACCACTTTCTGTGGGAAGTGGGCATATCCCTGATCCAGTGAACCTAATTCCACCAAAAACCAAGATAGTGAAATTCTAGTTTTTGGGTTCACATGAGGTAGCCCACCTTAGCGGTGGAACTAGCCTGATAGTAAACACGCCTCTTGACTAGCTAATTTTCTCGCCTGTCCTGGCATCAAATGGGCCTGGGCAAGGGGGAGGCATTTCCCCTGTCTGGGGGAAGCTTGGTTCGCATATCAAAGGCGGCAGAGGCCGTTGAAGCCACCTGCCTTGGTATGCTGATTATTTGAGATCCTGCTTGGAGGAGGGGATAGCACCTCTGGCAGGAGCAGGCATTGTTTCTGCACTCAGAGCGCAGGCTCTCACCTTCAGGGGGGTCAGAAACGTGGCTGTGGTGGAAAGCTGGTCAACATCAGTCGGCCAGTACAATCCAGGCTGGTAGGTTTTCCAGGGGATACCTCTAAGGTGCTCTCTGGGTGCATGTATTAATAAATCCATCACTGGAATCAGCCCATTCAAAGTATATGTACTGTATTTACAAAGCATTGCCTTTCTCAGTAACAATACTGTAAGTCAAAACAAAGTGCATATGCTATTACAATCCAAACTGTATTACAGCTGTATATTTACTGCAAAGTATTTATCACTTACCTGTGCCAGCCTTGCTTGGTTCTAGGAAATAAAATAACTAAAAGAATATTTTCATACAAAAACAATTGGTCTGAAGTTTAGTCTTTGAGTGTGTGAATTCATTTGCTGACTGAGTGTGTACAACAAAGGCTTAACACTGTCCTCTGATAAAGCCTTACTGCTCGACCACACTACCACAAATAGAGAGTGAGGTGCTATCTACTTTACCTCTGCCTACCTTTTGGGTTCCACTGGACTCTGTGCACACTATACCTCACTTTGGTATAGTATATACAGAGCCAGCTTCCTACAGATATGTCCTCACATGTAATATAATGTACCCTGCCTTAGGGCTGTAAGGCCTGCTCTAGGGGTGACTTACATATATTACAGAAAGAGTCTGCAGGCATGGCACACAAGAGGTGCCATGTTGTCTCTTCTCTTTTGTCTGTACCATGTCATGCAGACTGCAATGAAAGTTTGCATGATTGTGGTGAGAGGTCCCTTAGGCTGGCACAATACATGCTGCAGCCCTTAGGGGCCCACCAGAGCAGCCATTTACTAGGGACTTAACAGGGGGTGCTAAAGATATTGCCAATTGAGGAAACAATTGTACAGTTTCAGGGAAAGAGATCTGGCACTGGGGACCTGGATCGCAGGAAACTAGTGCACGTCTGTCAAAATTGCATCATATACCAGGAAAAAAGTGGAGGGGGTGACCATGCCAAAATGGGACACTTTCCTACACAACCCTCCCTCCCAATCAAAGAGAATGAGAAACCTTTCCCAAGACAGTCCTCATCTAAGGGGAAAAACGTGGAAAGGCTATCTGTATTGGCATGGTCAGTCCCAGGTCTATGCTCCACTGTAAGGTCCATACCCTGTAGGGAGATGGACCACCTCAACAGTTTGGTGTTTTCACCTTTCATTTGTATATGCCATCTGAGAGGCCTGTGGTCAGTTTGGACAAGGAAGTGAGAACCAGACAAGCATTGTCTCAATTTCTTCACGGACCAACCCACAGCAAATGCATCCCTCTGAATGGCACTCCCAACACTGCTCTTAGGTGAGTAACCTCCTGCTAATGAAAGCAACAGGCTGGTCAAGGCTATCATCGTTGGTCTGGGATAGGACCGCTCCTATTCCATGTTCAGAGTGAACTGCTTTGAATAACCTGGAGCTTTTAGAATGGGTGCCGAGCACATTGCTTCCTTCAGAGAGTCAAAAGTCTTGACAGCTCACTGACCAGTTTACTTTCTTTGGTTGGCATCGTCTTGGAGGTTAATTCTATGAGGGGTCCAAAAATGGTGCCATGTGCCTTCAAAAACCTCCTGTAGTACCCAGTCAAGCCAAGCAATGCTTCGACTTGAGTCTTGGTGTTAACGCTACCCAGTCCACAACTGTCTGGATCTGGGGCTGTATGGGGTGAACTTGGCCACCTATAAGTGCCACATCATGGGTACACCAGCTAGTCTGACCAGGGGTGATGGAAAGAGCCCAGCATATTGCTTCGACAGTAGGGGGTCAGAATTGGGTTGCACGCGGAAGTCTATCCAAGTGCGTGTTTTACCTTTTTCACACTTTCAAATTATTTGTGCACTTTTTTCCACACTATTTCTTTATGGTTTTGGAGGTTGCCAATGATGAGAATCGGAGCACACTGGTGAGAACCTACCAGGAGCTCCCATGGTGGTGTTTCCGTGAGGTACCTTAAAAACTTTCACATATTTTTCTTTGTTGTGATATGCACATTGACTTTTGTTGTGAAATATATATGTTTAGTTGTATACTGGGAAATGACACTAAACTTTTAAACTAGGGATAGGAGCACCTAGATTGGACAGCATTATATAAGCTGGTACTAAAATATCAGAGCCAAGATATGGCTTTGGGTATGCTCACGAAGATTGTCCCATATAAGAGCAGGTCAAGGTTCAAAATCAGCTTTATTCGGTGTTACAAAATGTCACCATAAAAGCATTCTTCAAGCAATGATAATTAATCAAAGACAAAAAAATTCCAACCATTTATACTAATTTTAAAAAAGCGTAAATTAAAAACCGAATAATCATACATAATACAGTACCAGAATATGTGCAAAAAAGCAATTGACAAATCATTTATGGACTAACTCCCACATGTTCAATTTTTAAAACTCATATACATGCATATACGTTAATCATCATGTTTCTCATATACCAAAGCATCCAAGTGTGAAAAATCCTTTCTTTTCCGTAAAGCCAATAAAATAAATATAGTGACAGAGTTCATAATTTCCACATTTTCCATATTACGTAAAAAGTTAAAAGCATTTTTGTGGGTAAAAAGCATATTTGATAAGAAAAGTGGTCTTAAAACTAATTTCCGAATTTCTTTATAAAAGCCACAAAAGAGTATCAGGTGCATTGTAGACTGTATGGACTTTCCATCACAAGGGCAATTAGGGAATTTATTACACCATTTCTCATTCTTGGGGAAAGCAAAAATGTTATGAAGGGTACCCAAACGGAACCTCGTTAAATAGAAACGATGTTGGATGTTCTTTACCGTTGTTAAATACAATTGTGTACCCTTCATAGGCCAACATTCACAATAATTAGCAACACTAATTTTCTTGCTCGCTAAGAGCAGGTCATTTTTTGTGATTGTATACTTTGAGTGGAGGGCGACCTGTTCTAGATCCCTCTTGAGCTCCTTTTTGTGTACGACACATATAAGGTGGCCCAACTATACATCAGAGCCCTACCCTATCTGGCACTTGCTTGCCTTGATAGTGAGGCCTGCACTCTGCAGAGCCGCAAAGACCTTTCCAAGGCAGCTCAGGTGATCCGGCCAAGATGAGCTATAGACCGCAGTATCTAACATATGTTGCACTAAAAGCTGCCAGCCCAGCAAGGACTTAATTCACCAACCTTTGGAAGGTGGCAGGGCCATTCTCTAGTCCAAATGGCATTACTGTAAATTGGTAATGTCCATCTGGAGTAGAGAATGCGGACTTTTCTTTTCCTCGAGGGGTCAGACCATTCTGCCAGTACCCAGATGTTAAATTAAAACTACTGAGAAATTTGGCTGCACCTAGCCTGTCAATAAGTTAATCTGCCCTTGGGATAGGGTGTGCATCTGTCTTAGTGAAAGCACTGAGATCACTATAGTACTCACAAAACCTCAGCTTGGACTTACGACCCTTGAAATGGGGTTTAAGGAATAAGCCTACTGGGTTAGGCCAGGGACATCAGAGGGCTGAATCACCCCTAATTACATCATCTTGCTGACTTCAGCCCTGATGCCTTCCTACGCTTGGTCAGACTGTATGTAAATCTTACTTTTCACAGGCATACTGTCAACAGTGTCCACATCATGGGTACACCAGCTAGTCTGACCAGGGGTGACGGAAAGAGCCCAGGCATATTGCTCCAGGACTTGCCTGCAGTCAGCTTGCTGTTGGGCAGAGAGGGTGTCTGGAGAAGACAACGCCATCAACCGACCCATCTTTAAGACTGTGGGAGAGGAGGCAGAAAAGGTTCACTCTCTTCTTCCTGATCCTCATCAGTGACCATCAGCATGTTCACATCAGCACTGTCCCGGAAAGGTTTCAGGCAGTTCACACGGATGGCCCTGTGAGGGCTCCTGCTAGTGCCTAGGTCAACTAAGTAGGAGACCTCCCCTTTACTTTCAAGGATAGGCTAAGGACCACTCCATTTGTCCTGGAGGGCCCTTGGAGCCACAGGCTCTAGTATCCACACCTTCTGATCTGGTTGGAACTCCTCAAGTGCAGCCTTTGGTCATACCAAAGCTTCTGGAGCTCTTGCTGGCCTCAAGGTTTTTGAATGCGTTCTCCATGTACTCAGCTATCCTTGAACACAAACCAAGTACATAGTTCACACTATCTAGCTTAGGGTCTTTGAGAGGTCTCTCCCAGCATAGGAAGCCGACTCTTTATACAATATACCAAAAAGGCGTATATTGTGTTGAGAGTACAGGTATCCCTTAGGAGTGGACAAGCCCAAGATGCTCTTTTTGCGGTAGTGTGGTTGAGCAGCTTAAGGCCTATCAAGGAATGTTAGATAGTTGTTGCACACACAGTCAAATTATACACACACTCAATAAGGAGATCCACATCACTATAGAAAACAAACATTTTTATATAATTTTTGGCACCAAGAACTCAGATATTCGGTAAGTACTTTCTAAAACAGCAGTTTTGAAGGAAATATGTAAATATACTTGTATTGTCTCTAATTCAGTAATGTTATCCTATGGGGACTTACAGGACCAATCTTAAGGCGCTAAGGCAAGTATGGGGCAAGGTCCAAGGCAGCACCAAGAGGTCACCTCAGTAGGCTCTGAGGCTTCGGGTGCAGAGGTGCCTTTCGGCATCAGGTGCCCCGTTGGCTTACAATGGGGAACAGTCCTGGGAGAAAGAGATTGCCTGCGGGGACTGGGGGGGAGAAAGGGACAACAGTCCAGTTGAACCCACAGAGGGGACAGGTGTGAGAAAGTGTCCTCTTTCTGCATGATTGCCCCCACTTTTTGCTGAATTGCTGATGTGCTTTGACTGTGTGCGCCCTGGGCTCTTGATAATCAGGTACCCAGGGCCTATGTTCTTTCCCTAAAACTGCATTGAAGCCTAAACTCAATTGGCATCTCTGGCCAATGGTACCACAGGTACCCAGGACACTGACCAGAGAAGGCCTCTAAAGGCTGCAGCACTTATTGTGCCACCCTTAGAGGTCCTGTACCACTACACACACACACACTGCCTTTGCAGGCTACGTGTTTTGGTGCAGAACAAAGTGTAGAGTCGACATGGCACACATCTGTGTGCCATGCCTACAACCCACTGCCCTGGCATAGATGAGTCACCCCTCTATCTGGGTGCACTATACCAATGGTGAGGGTACAGGTGCATGAGCCCTGTAACCCTACAGTGTCTAAGCCCAGTCTCAGAGATTGTAAGTGCAGTGCTGCCATTAAGAGTATATGGTGCTGGAAGTTTGTCATTACGAACTCCACAGCACCATAATGGCTACACTGAAAACTGGGAAGTTTGGTATCAAACTTCTCAGCACATTAAACCCACACTGATGCCAGTGTGAGATTTAATGAAAAATGCACACAGAGGGCATCTTAGAGATGCCCCCTGAAAAACGACCCACCCCTAGTGTCCAGGCTGAGTGGCTGCTTTCAGCTGCCACCACCAGACATGTTTCAGGACCCCAGGGCCGAGAGCCTGCTGCTCTCGGGGGCCTGAAACAATGCACATCCTGGGACGAGGTGCCAAGCCTCCTCCCCCAGGATGGGCAGGGTTCACGAAGGGGAAGCTTCAAAGGCTTGCCGCCTTTGTGAGCTTCCCCAGGCCACTTGCTGCTTTCAGTAACTGGTCCCCACTGGTTCTGACCCCTACTTTGGGCGGGAGAACCGGCGGGAAAAACAAGTGAGGAAGAGAGGTGAGCCCATCTCTGCCAACTCCACCCCTCAGGTGGGGGGAGGCCAGGTGAAGCACAACTCTGAGTCCCCGCCATCTTGCAGATGGGGGGACTCAGCCAACCAGGGACAGGCTCATCCCCCCCTCCCACTGGAGGGTGGCATAATAGGGGGTGTACCCACCCCAGGGAAGGGACCCATTGGTCCCTGCCTTTTACCTACCTGTAACGCCCCTAAATCTAGTATTTAGGGGCACCACTGAACCTTGCTTCCTCAGACAAGAAGAAACTACACGAAGAAGGACCGAACAGCCATGCAGCAGCTAACAAGAGGAAGACGCTCACTGACTTGGCCCCAGCCCTACCGGCCTGTCTCCCCCTGGAACCTGCTCCTGCGCAATCCTGGTGTGTCCTGCAGCCAGCAAACTCGAAAACCCAGAGGAGCTGCCTGCCTTCAAGAACAAAGACTTTGTCTCCTGTGAACACCGGATTTGTTCATCTGCAACCTCTGGCTCCAGCCAGACACCGCAGATCCGCCCCACTCTGCACCTGCCGTCCACGGCCCGAGCAGGCAAACACCACGAGGAGGTCACCCCGGCGATTCAGACCCAAGATCCAGTGACCCCTGACCTGCCTCGAGCCTCCAGCCGATGCCTGCAGCCTAAATCCGGAAGCCCCCCCCCCCCCCAACCGCGACCAGGAGCTGGTAAGAAGATCCGACCCCAAAAGGCACCCCTGCACCCGACGCCCCACAGCCTTGGCTGCCCAAACCGACGGTGCCTAACCAACCCCTAACTTCCCAACTTACCTCTCAAAGTGGTGGTCGCACCCAGAAGACCTTCGTCCCCAAGCCTGCAGTGCCTTTGCAAACCGGAGGTTCCCCATTGAAAACAACAGGGCGCCCGACGTCGAAACAGCACCCTGCACCCGGCCGCCCTAGTGCCGCTGAGGGTGCACCTTTGGTGCTAATTTGTTTCCCCATTTGCCCTGAGCTAAAGTCCAGGAGCTTTGCTCCCACACCCAATTGGCCTGCTTGCCAGCAGCCACCAACCGGAGGCCCTCTATCCCCAATGGATAACATTGGGCCTCAGCACTCGGCCACCCTAGTGCCGCTGAGGGTGTAACTAGAGTGCATCCTTGACTCTGGGGGACCCCTGAGTCTACCCCCAGAACCTCAACTCCCACTACCAAATACTTGCCTCAAAACCGATAACACTATTTTCCTCCATAGGATAACATTGACTCTTTTTCTTGGAAAAGTTTCAAAGTGTGGAGTTTGAAAACCTTTAAAAATTCTTTAAAATTGCACTAACTAACAAAAACGATTTTACTTACCTGTTTGCAGGAAATGTCCCAGAGTAGTATCTAGGTATACTACTCTGAGTAAGAAAAGTAATCTCAAAAGTAACTTACCTGTAATTTTCCTGAAAAGCCCATTCAAGTCTATGTATTCTATTTACAAAGTATTGCATTTCTTTGAAACCATACTGTAAGCCAAAACAAAGTGCATATACAATTTAAATTCAAACTGTTTACAAACTGCATTACTACTGTAAAGTATTTATTGCTTACCTGTGCCAGGCTTGCTTGGTTCTAGGAAATAAAATAACTAAAAGAATATTTTCATACAAAAACAATTGGTCTGAAGTTCACTCTTTGAGTGTGTGAATTCATTTGCTGACAGTGTGTACAACAAATGCTTAACACTGTCCTCTGATACTGCCTTACTGCTCGACCATACTACCACAAATAGAGAGTGAGGTGCTATCTAACTTTACCTCTGCCTACCTTTGGGGTTCCACTGGACTGTGCACACTATACCTCACTTTGGTATAGTATATACAGAGCCAGCTTCCTACACTAGGTCCTTGAGATGCTCGGGCACGTAGGGACACAGTCTTTCCACTTCTCAGGCTGTAGGGCTCTGGTGCAGTGGTGTCTTTGGGCGTTGGGTCCGTGCTGCAGGAGACACTCGTGGTAGAAGGGGTCTGCACAAAGAGGCTGCAGGTGGTGACTGGTAGTCCAGTATGGGCAAACCCAGGGTGAGATTCGACTTTTGAGGGTATCAGGATCCCGTTGCCACTGTTTGTAACAAAGTGCCCTCTTTTTGCATGGTTGCCCCCACTTTTTGCTAAACTGCTGATGTGCTTTGACTGAGTGTGCCCCGGGTTCCTGCCAACCAGGTACCCAGGGCCTATGTTCTTTCCCTAAACTGCATAGAAAACAAAACCCAATTCGCACTCTTTGGCCACAGGTCAGTCCCTTGTAAGTGGAACCACAGGTACCAAGGGCACTGTGGCCAGGGAAAGCCTCTAAGCACTGCAGCACTTATTGTGCCACCCTTAGAGGCCCTGTACCTTTACACACACACACACACACACACACACACACACACACACACACACACACACACACACACACACACACACACACAGCTTGCAGGCAGCGTGTTTTGGTGCAGAACAAAGTGAAGAGTCGACATGGCACACATCCCTGTGTGAAAAATAAACCAGTATGCAGTGTGTGCCCGTCGGGCATTGCAGCGCCGGCCCGACGAGGAGCAGGCCCAATGATGAAGCATGACATCCCCCGGGGTGTGTGAGGGCACTTCATAACAGACCTGATCACTCCCACACACTTAGGAACTGCTTACTGGTTTATTTTTCATATTATGTCTTAGGAGTACGTGTGCAGGACCCGTTTAAAAAAATCTCCTGGTTCCTATTGTTTATGAGACACATCCCTGTGTGCCATGTCTACAACCCACTGCCCTGGCATAGGTCAGTCACCCCTCTAGCAGGGTGCACTATATGTAGGAAGCTGGCTCTGTATATACTATACCAAACTGAGGTATAGTGTGCACTGAGTCCAGTGGAACCTCAAAGGTAGGCAGAGGTAAAGTTAGATAGCACCTCACTCGCTCTTTGTGGTAGTGTGGTCGAGCAGTAATGCAGTATCAGAGGATGGTGTTAAGCATTTGTTGTACACACTCAGTCAGCAAATGAATTCACACACTCAAAGATTGAACTTCAGACCAAATTGTTTTTGTATAAAAATATTTTTAGTTATTTTATTTTCTAGAACCAAGCAAGCCTGGCACAGGTAAGCAATACATACTTTACAGTAGTAATGCAGTTTGTAAACAGTTTGAATTGAAATTGTATATGCACTTTGTTTTGACTTACAGGATGGTTGCAGAGAAATGCAATACTTTGTAAATACAGTACATAGACTTGAATGGGCTTTTCAGTAAAATACCAGGTAAGTTACTTTTTAGATCACTTTTCTTACTCAGAGTAGTATGCCTGGATACTACTCAGGGAAATTTCCTGTAAACAGGTAACAAAAATCGTTTTGGTTAAATAGTACAATTTTAAAGAATTTCTTTAGGTTTTCAAACTCCACACTTAAAAACTATTCACAGAAAAACAGTCAATGTTTTTTACATTTTTTTTTTTTGTTTTAAATTTGTTCTGGTCAGCAAATACAAGGGATAGAAACAGGGTTACACAGCATGGCGTCATTTGGTATGGAAAATGCTACTTACCAGTATGCATCTGTTCTTGGCATGTAGAGCTGCAGATCCACACACTGTGCGTAGATCGCCATCTGGTGTTGGGCCCGGATGTTTGCACTTTGTTGTTGTATTGGTATAAGTCTTTGGAAGTCACGAGATAGGCGACTCCTTGTACGAAAGTGGGTTTCTGTTGCAGTAACCCCCCCACTTTTTGCCAGACTACTGATGCACTTTTTCCTGGTGTGCCCTGGGTCCCTGCCAATCAGGTTCCCAGGGCCTGTGTTCTTTCCCCAAAACTAACCCAATTGGCATCTCTGGCCACATGTCAGCCCCTGGTAAATGGTACCACAGGTACCCAGGGCACTGTGACCAGAGAAGGCCTCTAAGGGCTGCAGCACTTATTGTGCGACCCTTAGAGGCCCTGTACCCTGACACACACACACTGCCTTTGCAGGCTGCGTGTCTTGGTGCAGATCAAAAGTGAAGAGTCGACATGGCACACATCCCTGTGTGCCATGCCCACAAACCACTGCCCTGGCATACATCAGTCACCCCTCTAGCTGGGTGCCCTATGCCAGTGGTAAGGGTACAGGTGCATGAGCCCTGTACCCCTACAGTGCCCAAGTCCATTCCTGGGCACTGTAAGTGCAGTGCTGCCATTAAGAGTATATGGTGCTGGGAGTTTGTCATTACGAACTCCACAGCACCATAATGGCTACACTGAAGACTGGGAAGTTTGGTATCAAACTTCTCAGCACATTAAACCCACACTGATGCCAGTGTGGGATTTAATGTAAAATGCACAACAGAGGGCATCTTAGAGATACCCCCTGAAACTCGACCAACTCCTAGTGACCTGACTGAGTGGCTGCTTAGGCTGCCACCACCAGACATGTTTCTGGACCCCTGGGTCGAGGGCTTGCTGCTCTCGGGGGGCCTGAAACAATGCACATCCTGGGACGAGGTGCCAAGCCTCCTCCCCCAGGATGGGCAGGGTTCACGAAGGAGAGGCTTCAAAGGCATGCCGCCTTTGTGAGCCTCTCCAGACCATTTGCTGCTTTCAGCAACTGGTCCCCACTGGTTCTACCCCCCACTTTGGGCGGGAGAACCGGCGGGAAAAACCAGTGAGGAAGAGAGGTGTGCCCACCTCTGCCAACTCCACCCCTAAGTTGGAGGAGGCGAGGTGAAGCACAACCTCGAGTCACCGCCATCTTGAGGATGGGGGGACCCAGCCAACCAGGGACAGGCTCCTGCCCCCCTCCCACTGGAGTGTGGCAGAATAGGGGGTGTACCCACCCCAGGGAAGGGACCCATTGGTCCCTGCCCTTTACCTACATATAACGCTCCTAAATTTAGTATTTAGGGGCACCCTGAACCTTCCTTCCTCAGATCCAGCAACAACAAGAAAGGGAAGAAGAAGAAGGACGAGAAGCCGTGCAGAGCTAACAAGAGGACGACGCCCACTGACTTGGCCCCAGCCCTACAGGCCTGTCTCCCCTCGAACCTGCTCCTGCAAAACCCCGGCGTATCCAGCGGCCAGCAACCTCAAAAACCCCGGAGGACCTGCCTGCCTTCACTTTCCAAGCTGTTTCTCCCGTGAACACCGGACGTGTTTGAACTGCAGCTTTTGGTGTCAGCCAGAGACCGCGAATCCAGCACACTCTGCACCCGCCGACCCCGGCCCGAGCTCGAATGAACAAATACCCTGAGGAGGTCCCCCCGGCGATCCTGACCCGAGATCCGGCGACCCCTGACCTGCCTCAAGCCTCCTGACGACACCTGCAGCCTCAATCCAGAGGACACCCCCTACCGCGACCAGAGCGGGTAAGAAAATCCGACGTCCCAAGGAACCCCTGCAGCCGACGCCCCACAGCCTTGTGTGCCCAAACCAATGGTGCCTAACCAACCCTCTACATCCCAACTTACCCCTCGAAGTGGTGGTAGCTCCTGGAAGGTCCTCGTCCCCGAGCCTGCAGTGTTTCTTTGTCCCGGAGAATCTCCATTGAAATCAACAGGGCACCCGACCTCAAAACAGCACCCTGCACCCGGCCGCCCTAGTGCCGCTGAGGGTGCCCCTTTTGTGCTAACTTGGTCCCCAACTTGCCCTGAGCTTAACCCTAGGAGCTTTGCTCCCACAACCCTGTGGCCTGCTTGCCAGCAGCCACCAACCGGAGTCCCCCTATCCTCCATAGGATAACATTGGGCCTCAACACTCTGCACCTGGCCGCCCTAGTGCCGCTGAGGGTGCAACAACAGTGCATCACTGACCCTGGGAGACCCCCGAGCCTAACCCCAGAACCCTAACTCAAAAGACTGAATACTTACCTTGAAACCGATAACTCATTTTTCCTCATAGGATAACATGGACACTTTCTCCCAAAAAGTTTGTCGACTTTTGAAAACTACAAATATTCCTTAAAAATCAGCCGAATAACAAAAACGCATTTTCTCAACTGTTTTCAGGAAATGTCCCAGTGCTGAATCCAGGATCCAGCACTGAGTAAGAAAAAGTAACAATAACCTAACTTACCTGCTAAGTGAATTTCCTCCCATAGGAGAACATTGGTGATTCTATGTGAAAAAGTTTCTAAGTGTCAACTTTTGAAATGCAATAATATTCTTTAAAAATCGTACAAACTACAAAAACGTAATTACTTACCTGTTTTAAGTAAATGTCCCAGTGCTGAATCTAGGAGCCCAGCACTGGATTACAAAAGTAACGTTAAAGTAACTTACCTGCGAATTGAATTTCCTTCCATAGGATAACATTGGTGGTTCTAGGTGAAAAAGTTTCTAAGTGTCAACTTTTGAAATGCAATAATATTCTTTAAAAATCGTACCTTTAACCAAAACGCATTTACTCACCTGTTTTCAGGAAATGTCCCAGGGCTGAATCTAGGATCCAGTCCTGTGTTAGCAAAAGTAATCTGAAAAGTAATTAACTGCATTTTTACTTTAAAAAGTCCATTCAATTGAATGTACTATACCTGCAATGTGTTGCAAACTGCTTACTTAAAACTGTAACCAAAACCAGTACAAGTTACACTGCAATTTTGAACTGTGTTCATACAAGTAATTTACTACTGAAAAGTATTTTTATGCTTACCTGTGCCAGGCTTGCTTGGTTCTAGAAATAAAACAGTATATTTTTTATACAAAACAATTGGCCTAGAGTTCAGTTCTTGAGTGTGTGGATTCATTTGCTGACTGAGTGTGTACATCAAATGCTTTACACTGTCCTCTGATACTGCCTTACCAAGCTACCACTTTAGAGAGTAAGGTTCTATCTAACTTTAACCTCTGCCAAACCTCTGGAGACCCTTGGACCCTATACACACTGTACCTCACTTTGGTGCAGTATATATAGAGCCAGTTTCTTACACTCCTCCTTTGGACAATAGTGCGCATGGGCGTCGACTCCAGCTTCAGATTATTTTTTCACCAAGAAGGGAAATGATGGAGTTTTGTGAGAAACAGAAAGTGATGTCCATGTGTGTTGTATCTAATTAAGATAATACTGGAACAGATAAAGGTAGCCGGGGAGGTGGGTGGGCGTGTGTGGATCTGCAGCTCTACATGCCAAGAACAGATGTATACTGGTAAGTAGCATTTTCCGTTCGAGGCATATGAGCTGCAGATCACACACTGTGCATAGATTGCATAGCAGTACTTCCCTTTAGCGGCGACCGCCAGTATCTGTTGCAGTAGTTTGAAATAGTGTTTTGAGTACAGCCTGGCCCACACTAGCTTGTTGTTTTGCCTGCACATCTACACAATAGTGTTTTGTGAATTTGTGCGGTGTAGACCATGTAGCTGCTTTGCAGATGTCATCTAAGGGAATGTTCCCTAAAAATGCCATGGAAGCCCAAATTTTACGGGTAGAGTGGGCTTAAGGGGGAATAGATAGTGTACGTTTTGCTTTGTGGTAGCAAATTTGTATACATTTGACAATCCACCTTGCAATGCCAGATTTTGATATAGGATTGCCTTTATGTGGTGGTGAGAAGGATACAAAAAGTTGTTTTGTTTTGCGAAAAGGTTTTGTTCTGTCAGTGTAGTAAAGGAGGGCTCTTTTGACATCTAGTGTATGAAGAGCTCTTTCTGCTACTGTTTGTGATTGCGAGAAGAATACTGGCAACTCCACAGATTGGTTGAGATGGAAGGGAGAAATAACTTTAGGAAGGAATTTGTCCTGAGAACCACTTTGTTATGATGGAGTTGTAAAAATGGTTCTTAAATAGTTAGTGCCTGTAACTCACTGACTCTTCTGAGAGATGTGATAGCTACAAGGAAAGCAACTTTCCATGTAAGAAATTGGAGCTCACATTTATGTAGAGGTTCGAATGGAGGGCCCATTAATCTAGTGAGGACGATGTTTAGATTCCACACTGGAGAGGGTGGTACTCCGGGAGGAATTATTCTTTTCAGACCTTCCATAAATGCTTTAATGGCTGGTACCCTGAATAATGACAAATGTTGTCTATTTTGTAGGTAAGCTGCTATGGCAGCGAGATGCAATCTAAAGGATGTGTATGCTAGACTACATCTTTGAAGATGCAGCAGGTAACATATGATGTGTTGAATGGACGCATCTAGAGGATTGATTGTGTTATTGGTACAGTATATAACAAATTGTTTCCACTTGGCTGCATAGCAGGCTCTAGTGGCAGGGCGCCTAGCCTCTTTAATAACGTTCATACAATCAGGTGGAAGATTGAGGTAACCGAATTCTAGGACTTCAGGAGCCAGATCGCTAGATTGAGCTGTGCTGGGTCTGGATGTCTGAACTCTCCACGGTTCTGTGTTAAAAGATGTGGGGAGAGGTGTAGCTTTTGGTGCAGGACTACGGATAGTTCCAGCAATGTTGTGTACCATGGTTGTCTGGCCCATGTTGGAGCAACTAGGAATATGTTTTGAGGAATAGCCCACCTCCATATGCTCTGAGCTAGTTGAGAGCTGTAGAGAGTGCGTCCCCCCCCCCCTGTTTTTGTAAATAATACATTGCTGTGATATTGTCCGTGCGGACTAAGACAGCTTTGCCTGATATTTGTTTCTGGAATGATTTTAATGCCAGAAAGATTGCGAGTAACTCCAAATGATTGATGTGGAGTAACTTTTGCTGAGGCGTCCATGTGCCCTGTATGGTGTGATGTAGTAGATGAGCCCCCCATCTGGTGAGCGATGCGTCTGCTGTTAGCACAATCTGTGGAACTGGCTCTAGGAACGGTCGCCCTTTGGAAAGGTTTTGGGTGTTCCACCACTGCAGAGAGCGATGTGTGCGGCCGTCTACCAACACCAGATCTGTTAGCAGACCAAGAGCCCGGTTCCACTGACGTGCCAAGCATTCCTGTAAGGGGCGCATCTGGAAACTTGCATGGGGTACTATGAATATGCAAGAGGCCATGATCCCTATTAGTTGCATAAACACTCGAGCTGGAAGTGAGTGATGCGGCTGGAATTTTGTTATAAGGGCTTGCATGCTTGCTATCCTGGCTGGATTGGGGTATGCAAGGCCTCTTAAGGTGTCTATTGTGGCACCTAGATATTGTTGGATGTGGGACGGTTGGAGGTGAGACTGTGAGGTTTATTGTGAACCCTAAGTCATGAAGTAGTTGGATTGTGGTGTGTGTGCGATTTACACACTGGGTATGCGACCTGGCTTTTATGAGCCAGTCGTCCAAGTATGGGAAGACGTGAATTTGTTGTCTTCTTAAGTGGGCTGCTACGACTGCCAGACATTTTGTGAAGACTCTGGGTGCTGTGGTGACTCCGAATGGGAGCACCTTGAACTGATAATGTTGACCGTCCACTACAAATCGAAGATATTTTTTGTGAGCCGGATGAATGGGAATGTGGAAGTAGGCGTCCTTGAGATCTAAGGTGGCAAGGAAATCGCCTTGTTTGAGTAGAGGAAGGAGTTGTTGAAGAGTGACCATATGAAAATGGTCTGATTGTATGTAAAGGTTTAATGGTCCAAGGTCGAGGATGGGCCTCAGGGTTCCGTCCTTCTTTGGAATGAGAAAATACAGTGAGTAGACCCCTGTGTTTTGCTGATGCAGGGGAACTGGTTCTATTGCATGTTTTTGTAGGAGGGAAAGTACCTCTTGTTTGAGAAGCGTCAAATGCTCCGTTGACATTGGACGCTGTTTGGGTTATATGTCTGGAGGAGTTGAAGTGAGTTCCAGGTAATAACCGGATTGGATGATGTGTCACCCACCTGTCCGTGGTAATGGTGTTCCAGACAGGTAGGAACTGTAGTAATCTTCCCCCGACTGGAGTGGAATGGTCTGGGGGGAGTGGAGGGAAGTCATTGTTTGGAGGTGGAGGCAGTACGGGTATTGACGGTTTTGCCTCTACCCTTGTTATTATTGCCCCTGTAGCCGCCTCTGTAATAACCTCTGGTAGAGGAGGTCTGTGTGGGACTTTTATAGGACGTGGAAGAGTTGTCCGTGGTAAAACCTCTAGAGGAGCGACGAAAAAAACTTCTGGGAGTTTGTGATTGTAAAGCTCCCATTGATTTGGCTGTGTCGGTGTCTTTTTTCATCTTTTCTAAAGATGAATCCACAGTAGGTCCAAATAAATGTTCTTGGCCAAACGGCTGATTTAGTATGGCAGTTTGAACCTCGGGTTTGAACCCTGAAATACGGAGCCATGCATGTCTACGTAAAAGAACACTGGTATTAACGGCTCGTGAGGCTGTGTCTGCAGCATCCAGAGCACACCGAATGGAGGTATGTTATAATTTTGCCTTCCTGGATAAGATCATTGGCTCTTGTTTTGTATTGTTCTGGAAGGTGTTGTAGTAGCGTCTCTAGTTCGTCATAGTGTGCCCTATCGTACCTAGCCAGCAACGCCTGTGTGTTGGCAAGTCTCCAAATGTTAGCTGCCTGGGACGCTGTTCTCTTACCAGATGCGTCCAAGAGTTTTGACTCTTTATCAGGAGGTGGAGCATCGCCTGAGGTTTGGGAGTTAGCCCTTTTCCTGGCGTTAGAAACTACTAAAGAATCTAAGGGAAGTTGCCCTTTAATGTAAACAGGGTCAGCTGGTGCAGACATATTTCTTTTCTACCCTGGGGTTAATGACTCTAGCCCTTACAGGATCTTTAAAGACTTCAGGAGCGTGTTTGATTACCCCTTTTTGCATTGGGAGGACAGAAGTGGACCTTTGAGATGGTGCAAAAGTGTACATAAGGAAGTCTTCTTCTACAGGGTCTGTGTGTAAATGTACACCGTGGTATTCTGCAGCTCTATGTATGAGCTGAGTGAATCCTATAGTGTCCTCTGGAGGGGATGGTCTAGATGGGTAGATATCCTCTTGTGGTGTATCGGGGACATCTGGTGTGCCATAATTGTCCCATGGGTCATTAGGGATATTAGGATGACTAGGCTCGCCGTCGTACTCAGAAGGGTCCTCATCATCCTGAGGTGGAGGAGATTGTGAGGGTACTGGAGATGGAATAGGAGAGATGTGGTGTGGAGGAGGGGGTGGAGAAGGGATCCTGAAAGGAGAAGTGGCAATGTCTTTTTTCTTGAGAGGGAGTGGAGCTGGTGCAGGTTTGTCCGATTTCCTCTTCCTGGAAGGACTAACCACAAGTCGACCTGTATTTGGGTCTATTTCCAGAGTTTGTTGGGTTGGATCGGGTTGGAAAAGCTCCTTTGAAGTGTGGTGTTTCGGCACCGATTTTTTCGGGTCCGAGTGTTTGTATGGCACCAATTTTGGAGTTGTTTCTATTATGGAGGGTGCACCAGAATTCAAATCAGAAAGTATCAGAATAAGTCCACGTAAATTTTTCTTTTTATTCTTCACACAAGCCAGAATACAGACATCAGCCAACGCGTTTCGTTCACTAAGAACTTCATCAGGGCGTTAAGTGTCGATGAGAATAGAAAAATCCAAAATAGTATTAAATTATAAGCATGAAGTGTACATTGTAAAGTACATGAAAACCCCACGATCCTGGGAAGTTGCTGTACCATCCAGCATTAGTATTCTGAACTCCGTCCCGACTCTTCCGGCACACCGCATTCAAAAAGCTAGTGAACGAAACGCGTTGGCTGATGTCTGTATTCTGGCTTGTGTGAAGAATAAAAAGAAAAATTTACGTGGACTTATTCTGATACTTTCTGATTTGAATTCTGGTGCACCCTCCATAATAGAAACAACCTTTGCTCTGGATTACAGTGGAGTCTTTTTGTGGCAGGCTCCGGAGGTGCAATGCACAGGAAATTTTATTGTACAGTGAATAGAGATTGTAGTGCATAACATATGGTCAGCCACTCTTTGCCTTTTTGTTTTCTTATTTTGGAGTTGTTTTATACTCCCTAGGTTTGGAAACGGGAGTTTTTGTGGGTTCCGATGGGGTCTTTGGAGCTGGCACCGATAATTTTTTCGGCTCCGAAGGTTGAGTTCCGGCGGTTCTCGGAACTGGTTGCTTGCTCGGTTCCGATGGTTTTTTCGGAGCCGAAGACTCAGTGCCGGTGGGGTTCGGTGCCGAATGCGCCGATGTGGGACCGGGCCTTGGTGCGGGCGTAGACAGTGGTTTGTCTTTTGGTCTCGGTGCCGGGGATGGGGTTTCGGTACAGAGGGTAGGCTGGCTCGAGCCCGAGCGGCCTGAAGGCTTATGTATCGACTTCTTGGCCGAGCCGGAAGGCGGGGCGTGGGAAGTTTTGTCCCGGTGTGCACCTAGGCCCGAAGGTGAAGGTGTTACCGAAGCCTTTGCTGGAATGGATGGTGGGGAGGGGTCGACGTCAGTACTTACGACCCGTTGCCCAGGAGTGATGTCTTCGACGTCGGAATCGTCGGCTTTGGAGGCGCTGATGAGGCCCTCTTCGAGTTGTTCCTGTTCATCGACGCCTTCCTGGAAGATATCGTCTGGTATGGATGTGGACAATCGAGCCATGTTTCTTCAAGCTAGACGATCCCGTATCGTTTTCTTGGAGCAGAAAGAGGCACAAGCTGGACAGTCTTTGGCCTTGTGCTCAGGCGAAAGGCAGAGGTTACACACCTCGTGAAGATCGGTGTGGGGAAACTTGGATCCACATTGAGGACACTTTTTGAAGGGAGTCCTTTCCATGAGCCAAAAAGGCCTGATGGCGCAGGTAGGCCTGAAGGCCTGCGTTGACGACCGGAATCGAGGGATTGGAGTTTGTAGAGATGCGCGTCGAAAAGGGAAACGCGATCGAAAACAATACCGACGAAAGGGTGAAGGATTGCGCGTCGAAAGTTAGAACGGTGGCGACACCGAACTGGAGCGCGAGAAACACATCCGAGCCCGATGGCGGAAAAAAACAATCTGAAGATGGAGTCGATGCCCATGCGCACTATTGTCCAAAGGAGGAGTCACCGATCTTGTGACTTCCAAAGACTTATTCCAATACAACAACAAAGTGCAAACATCCGGGCCCAACACCAGATGGCGATCTATGCAGTGTGTGATCTGTAGCTCATATGCCTCGAACATACAATTTCGTATCATAGAGGTCTTACACACATGTCCACACATAGGTTATACAGTATAGTATTCGTACATCATTTAACCTTCCCCTGGTTGTTGCCTGTCGCCTTTACATATTTCTTAACAACCTCATCCTTGTCGCTAAGCTACCCCTGTGTTAATCAAGCATTATCTAGTCACTGCAGCCATAGTTTAGGCAGTGCCTTGTGTGGATCTAAGATATTGTACAAAAGGTTCCCAGAAATCCCTAGGTCTAGATGCCTGTGGTATTTCTTCTGCATATGACTCCAATGTCTCCTTACAGTAGGTCATATCGGATATCCAATCTTTATATCGTGGTGGGCGCTTGCTACCCCATCGCATTGCGATTCTGCGCTTAGCTAGTAATAATGCCACAGCCAGAAGCTTTCGTCTTCTAGCCAGCCGGATCTTGTAGAGTCCCAACAAACACACTAGTGGAGCATTTGGTATTTGCTCAGATAGCATAGCCGTTAGGGTGCTAGTGACTTCCCGCCAGTATAGTTTGAGTTGGGAACATGCCCATGCCATATGTATAAAGTCTGCATTCGGAGCTCCACATCTGTGGCATTTATCGTCTGGTCGAAGTCCATATTGATGTAACTTTACTGGAGTGTGGTATATCTCATGTGGAAATTTGAAGTGAATAATTCGCAAATTGCAATTTGATCTGAGCAAATGCATTTGTGTGCAACTAAAATCCCAGTCTTTTTTTATCTATGGGGTTCCCGACTGCCTCCTCCCATTCTCTGGAGCGATCTATTCTGAGCTTGACTCTTTTCCTCCTGTGATGCGTTATACAGGCGTGTTACTAAGCGTTGACGTGTGGGAGCTGTAAGCAGTATCTGTAGTGCATTAAGCTGTGGAGGTTCTCCGGGAACGATGGGTAGAGCTCCCTGACTGCCATACGCAGACGCAGGTACGCAAAGATCTTCAGTAGTGTGCGATGCACATTGAGGGACGGGTCATCTTGCGGAATAAATCTATCATGCGGGAAAATATCTCCCATTGTATATAGACCCATGTCCCCCAGTAAAGTTAGCATGTGTTTCTCTTGCGTGACTGTTATTTGTGGATGGTGGGCGATGGGCAACGCCGGGGCATATATCGGGAGTTTCTGTGCACGCGGTGCTAATGTGTGCCATGCTCGTGATGTGTTAATTACCGAGTGTATTTCCCCTCTTGGGGTGTATCTCTTCGGATCAGATATGTAGATGATCAGTGGCGACGGTAGCACACTTTCATGTTCTACAGCTATGTGCGGTATATGTGCATGTGGATGTAGCCAGTAGTGGGCATGTTGTGCCTGAGTGCATTAAAAGTATAATTGGAGATCTGGCGCCCCGAAACCCCCTTAATGGTATGGTTAGAACTTCCCATCCAACTCTCGCTTGTTTCCCCGACCCAAGTTAGTCGCTGCATGGCTGAATGCAATTTAGAAAACAGCGCTTGTGTGAGCCAAATCGGGATGTTCATAAATAAGTATAAAAATGTTGGTAAGACCACCATCTTTTGTATGGCAATCCTATCAGCCAGGGACAAAGGCAATTTGATCCACCTATCTACTTGCTCTTCTAGTTTCATTATTGCTTTAGCATAGTTCTCTCGAACCACCGTCTCCAGATTCCGGTGTATCCATACACCAAGGTATTTTACCGGTTCGGTCTGCCATTGTAGTGGGAATTCCAAATTGGGCTGTGTTGTTACTAGTGTGAGTGGTATGACTACCGACTTTTCCCAGTTGATACGGAGTCCCGAATAGCCTTCAAATTTAATATATTCTCTAATGAGCGGGTTTAAATTAGTATCCGGGTATCGGACATATAGAACCATATCATCGGCATATAATGATATGCCTATTGGACGGAACTGGAATTGAAGAGCAGATTCAGGGTGCTGTTGGCGAATTTTACATGCTAATGGTTCTAGTGCTATTACAAAGAGAAGCGGCGAAGTGGGCACCCCTGCCTTGTTCCGCGGCTTATATTGATCGGGTCAGAGGTATCCCCATTTATCCTAATGCGTGCACTGGGTTCTGCGTACAATAGCGCAATCCAGCGCAAAGGGTTCCGGGAAGCCCATCCTGCGCAGTACTATAAACATAAATACCCACTCCACTGAGTCAAAGGCCTTCGCCGCATCCAATAAGGCTGCTGGATTTAATTGGTGAAACATTGCAAAGATAGTCCTGAGGTTTTGCGTAGTGGATCTTGTCGCTATAAAACCGGCCTGATCCGGCAATACGAGCTTCTGCAACAAAGGTTGTATCCGTGTTGCAATAATTCTAGCTAAAATTTTGGCGTCTACATTTATTAAAGACAGTGGGCGGTAGGATTCGCACTTAACTGGGTCTTTGCCTGGTTTAGGGAGAGTGATCAAAAGCGCCACCCTCAGGGATGTCGGGAGCAAGCCATCCTCATACGCCTCTTCATACATCTCAGCTAGATGTGGGATCAGTAAATCTCGAAATTCTTTTTAGAATTCCCCGGGGAGCCCATCCACTCCGGGAGCTTTATTATTGGGAAGAGCGTTAATAGCCTCCTTGATCTCATCTTTCGTAATGTGATGACAGGTATTCCCGATGATCATTCGATAGCCATGCCAGTGCAAGGTCGAAGTAGTGGCAGATGTCAGATGGGGACATATTTGTTTGTGTGGAATAAAGGCGAGTATAATATTCTGCAAAGCAGTCTAGAATCGATGGGGTGTCACATGTAAGTTGTCCTTGCGTGTTTGTTATTTGTGTTATATATGTAGCCTGGTGTGGCCTTATTCTGTGCGAAAGCGCCCGTCCTGGTCTAGCCCCCTCTCCAAAATTACGTGCCGTGTATTTACGTGAGATATACTTAATCTCATCTTCTGCGAATCCATGATAGGTATCAACCTTCTGCCTAATATCCGCTAGTATCTTGGGGTTCTGAGTGAGCGCGAATTCTGTCTCTAACTGTTGGATCTCCCTTTCTGCCCGTGATAATTGCTGTTGAATGTCTTTCAATATACTGGCATGCTTTCCTATACAGTGTCCCCTTATAGTAGCCTTAAAGGCCTCCCAGAGTGTTTTCGCACTACTAACGGACCCTGCGTTTAGATCAAAGTAGTCTACTATAGGCTGATGCAGCTCAGAGCGAAATACCTGGTCTAAGAGTGCTCCCTGTTGCAAGCGCCAGGTAAACTGACGCAGAGTGTGAGTTGAAACTGCGAGCACCAGACGAACGGGCGCATGGTCTGACAGTGTCTTAGGCATGTGGTCTATCAATGTTGTCCATGTACTAACATCTTGTGTAGCTAGCCAGTAGTCTATTCTCGACCATGTATTATGTACCGTGGACGTGCAAGTGCCCTCCCTGCGACCCGGGTATCTGAAACGCCACAGATCAGTCATTGCGCATTCTACCATGCCATCCCTAATAGCCTTTGCCGCTTGCCTCCCATATCTTTCATTACCTGTGGACCTATCTAAGGCAGGATCTAAGCATGTGTTAAAATCCCCCCCCCCCATATAATGGGTGTGGGTGGGAGGTCTCGTAATTTTGCCCATATATGAGCAAAAAATAGCGGCTCATCCGTGTTTGGGCTGTATGTTGTGACTATGGTTAAGGCAGTGCCTCCAAAGTTGCCCTGTACTATGATGTATCGCCCCTGTTTGTCTTTGATGGAGTTAATAAGGGTAAATGGTGTACCACGTCGAACCAGGAGCATAACTCCTCTGGCATAGGTGGAATAGGAAGATGCCATTCGGTAAGAAGCCCACCTTGCACCTATGCTCTTCTCTGTGGTATCTGTAAGATGTGTTTCCTGCAGACCGGCAACGTCTACCTTATGTCGGTCTAGGTATGCCAGGACCTTGCGTATTTTCTGCGGATTCTGAAGGCCTTTGACATTCCAGGTCAGGAATGTTAATGATCTAGTGTGTTGTGCCCTTTTATCCGTAAGCATAATTTCCCGTGAATCGGACTTGCCGGTGACGCGTGGGTTTGCCTCTGCCATGTAAGATGGTATCTTCTAAAGTGATGCTGACCAGTATTTTGAATTTTCACCCCACCCATCCCCCTCCCACTTCGCCAACCCCATAACTACGGCGAAGACAATCCCCAATAAACCAGGTAACTCCCCCCACCCCTCCCTCCCGGTTTTGAAACTAGTACTTGGTGTGGTGCACACAGGTTGGTGGGAGCTGCCAGCCGAGATATTCCGGCGATATAAAATCGCACGGTTGGTCACTTCAAGAAGCTCAAAAGGGTTTGTGCACCCAGTGACCTATCCTTGATAGTGCAGCACATCTCTTATCATAAGTGTCTCTTTTTGTTTAACTAAGCGGTAATACACATAACACAATGTCATGCAAGGGTTACTATAACCCAGTATCAGAGTTTGCACTTATCTGTGCGAGTGGTTACAGAGGCATGTTCTTGTATCTGCATCCTGCAGCTCACTCCGGCGGTGCGGTTGGAGCAAGTCCATTATTCGACGTCGGAGGTATCCTGCTGTTCATCCGGGCCACCTCTCGGTGACCTCCTCCTGGGGGCCTGGGTGCCTTTTTGCTGTAATAACTTGAGCACATCCTTAGGTTCGTTGTACACAGTTGACTTGCCGCCATCCGTGATCCGCAACCGCGCTGGATAGATCATTGCATATGGAATGTTCTGGTCGCAAAGCTTCTTCTTCACTGGCAGGAACTTCTTTCGGGCTTCCTGGACCTGCTGTGTGAAGTCGGGGTAGATGGAAATGTCCATGCCTTCATGCTTTAGACTACCCAGTTCTCTGGATTTCCGGAGCGCCGCATCGCGAACTCGATAATTTAGTAGCCTGGCAATGATCGGCCTTGGTCTGGCGCCCGGCGGAGGTGGTGGGGCCAGTGATCTGTGCGCCCGTTCGACAATAAAAACGTCAGAGAAAGTGTCGCTTCCTAACAGGGTCGTTAGCAGTCCTTCGATATATTTTTCCATCGGGCCTGTGTTTGTCTCCGCAATGCCCATTAGTCGAAGGTTGTTCCTTCGTGAGCGTGCTTCGGAGTCTTCAGCCGACGCCATAAGAGCTGATATGGTTTTTTCCATCTTACCCTGCCGCTGGTCCATTTGCTGGTGCACATCTTCAACGTCAGAAATTCTTCTTTCAGCCAGGTCTATGCGCTCCGTATGTCTAGCCAACCGTTCAGACATCCCATCCACTCTGTATGTGAGGGTGTCTATTTTCCCATCTATATTTGTTAGGGTGGCCTGTATCGCCGTGAACATTGAGTGCACATCCCCAGAAGCTTCCGCACCTGTGGGCGCTGCTGCGCCCTGAGTAGGTTGGTGATCCTCCTGGCCCCCCTCGGTTGCTTTTTTCGTTTGTTCGAATTGTAACTTTGATTGGGTCCTGTCCGTTTTCCCCATGGTCCTCCTGCAGAATTTGTAGGGGGTGCGTACCTTTGCCTATTCGAATTAGATATCCAAAATGCGCCGTTATCTTTGACCTTTGCTCCTGTCTTTATGTTTAGCAGATATAGTCCGCACAGAGGTACCCTTCCTTCACCGACGCTGCGCCCTTGGACGTCACTGCCAGCCTCCCCACTGTTGAGCCTTTTCTCCCGGGTTTCGTTTTATGATTAGCTTGCTGTGTGCCAGTCTATGGCGAGGCAAGTGGACCTCCCCTCCAGCAGCTCCACTATATTACGGCTGAATTTGTACTGCTCTTTTTTCGGGGCCAGCGCCTTCCAAGCAGAACCCCAGTGCAGACTCTGGCAATGTTCGACCTTTGGTTCCTGAACTACTTGGTCTTGGGGGGCCCACCAACAGTTTGGTCACCTCACTGTTTCTGGCCGCAGCCCTCTAAGTCGCGCTAGGGTAGTAGAAGCAGTCCATAGACAAGGCCTCCGCTGGCCACACTATGACGGGGCTCGCCCTCCTATGTATAGAGGCTGTAGCAGGGAGCCCCTGGTCTTGGTCTGCCCGATCGTGCCGTCTTCCCCTGCAAGGTGTATGTGCTGTGACGACGAGGGCGCCGTCCTCCGCCGAATGGCAGCTGTGGCGTATCTTAATTACGTGCCAGGCTAGAGTCTACTCCAGCGCACCACTCTCACCCTTGGCTGCTCCCTCAGTCGACTCTCTCAATGCGTGTCTTCAATTTCTCTCAATCTCCGCTTTAGGGGCCTTGCAGTTTCACCTTCACGATCCCACGGCCGTGGTTCGCCTTTTGCCTTCAGTGCCGGTTTCTTGGGGATGATGCCAGCATACGTCTTTTGTGCCCTCCGGCACCGCAGCCGATGCAGTCTTTCCGCTGCGCGGCCGCCGACAGCGCTGGTCCGGCAGACCCTTTCCTGCCTCTCCCAGCTCTGTTTTTCTCCACCTCTCGTTCGTTGCTCCGGCCTCTGTTGCGCTTCTCCGGCCGTGTGAAGTGGTATTGAGTTTTATTTTGCGCCGCCTTCCAATAGCGGCCGCTCGCGCTCGCCGTCTCCCCGCTACTTGCAGCAAGGATCGGCGCCGCCGCACTGCAGGATGGTGCCTGCCGCTTGCGTGCACTACGTCACTGCCGGTGTTCACTCGAGCCCGCGACTTCAGCCCACGTCTTCCTAACCTGAGCCTCCCTTACGCCACACGGCCGAGCCTGATCTCCGGCTTCTACAGATCGATTTTCGCCGCCAAGCAGGTTTCCAAAGCCGGACCCAGTCCTCCGATGCAGTGCTGCTAGGGACACTAGCTTCTTGCAGCTCACTAGCTGCAGGATAGATTAAGGATTGTTAGGTGACCGAAGGAGCTCGCTCAAGCAGCGGCCATCTTCGAGCTTGGCTCAAAAACAGTCAATGTTACCCTATGGAGGAAAGGAGAATGCTATTTACCCAGTATCTGTTCTTGGCATGTAGAGCTGTGGAGTCATATGCTATGCATAGATCGCCATCTAGTGTTGGGTCCGGATGTTTGCACTTTGTCTTTCTTCGAAGTCGTCTTTCCAGTCACGAGGTAGGTGACTCCTCCTTTCGGTGATAGTGCGCATGGGCATCAACTCCATTGTTACATTGTTTTCCCGCAGAGGGTGATAATGGAGTTAGTAAGAGTAGTAAAAGGAGAGGTCCATGAATGCATGTATCTAAGTAAGATGTTACTGCAACAGGTATAGGTACCCGGGGAGGCGGGTGGGCGCATATGACTACAGCTCTACATGCCAAGAACAGATGCATACTGGGTAAGTAGCATTCTCCGTTCGAGGCATATGAGCTGTAGATCATATGCTATCCATAGACTATAGATTCACATGCTTTGCATAGCCTGCCATCTAGTGTTGGGTGAGGATGTTTGCACTTTGTTTTTGTTCGAAGAAGTCTTTTCCAGTCACGAGGTAGGCGACTCCTCCTTTCGGTGATAGTGCGCATGGGCATCAACTACATTGTTAAATTGTTTGCCGCAGAGGGTGATAATGGAGTTAGTAAGAGTAGTAAGAGATGTCCATGTATATGTGTATCTAAGTAAGTTGTTACTGCAACAGGTATAGGTACCCGGGGAGGCGCATGTGAATCTACAGCTCTACATGCCAAGAACAGATGCATTCTGGGTAAGTAGCATTTTTCGTTCGAGGTATGTGAGCTGTAGATCACATGCTTCGCATAGACTATACAGCAGTTCTCTCCCAAATCGGTGGCTAACCTGTATCTGTTGCAGTGGTCTGAAATAGTGTACGTAAAACTGCCTGGCCCACTCTAGCTTGTTGTCTTGCTAACACATCTACACAATAGTGTTTTGTGAATGTGTGAGGTGTAGACTATGTTGCAGCTTTGTATATGTCATCTATGGGTATATTTCCTAAGAATGCCTAAGAAGCCCCTAGTTTGCGTGTAGTGTGCGCTCTAGGGGGAATTGTTAACGTTCGTTTAACTTTTGCATAGCATATTTGAATGCACTTGACTATCCACCTTGCAATACCTGATTTTGATATGGGATTGCCTTTGTGTGGTGGAGCAAAAGCGACAAAAAGATGATTACGGAAAGGTTTTGTCCTTTCTATGTAATAAAGCAATGCTCTCTTCACATCTAATGTGTGTAGGGCACGTTCTGCCACTAAATCTGGTTGAGGGAAGAATACAGGTAACTCAACAGATTGATTGATATGAAAAGCAGAAATTACTTTAGGAAGGAATTTAGGATTAGTCCGAAGAACCACTTTATTGTGGTGCATTTGTAAAAAAAAGGTTCTTCTATAGTTAATGCCTGAAGCTCACCCACTCTTCTGAATGATGTGATAGCAACGAGGAAAGCAGTTTTCCAAGTGAGAAATTGCAGTTCACATTTGTGTAGTGGATCAAAGGGCGGACCCATTAGTCTGGTGAGAACAATGTTGAGATTCCACACTGGAGCAGGTGGACGTCTCGGGGGAATGACTCGAGTCCCTGCATAAAGGCTTTGATAACAGGCACTCTAAAGAGATAGATGTTGTTCATTTTGGAGGTATGCAGCTATTGCAGCTAGATGTAAGCGTATGGAAGTATATGATAAATTGGAACGTTGTAGATGTAACCAACAACATATAATTTGTACAGAAGCATCAAGCGGGTTGATGTGGTTATTACAGTATATCACAAACCGCTTCCACTTTGCTACATAGCAAGCTCTTGTGGCAGGGCATCTACCCTCTTTGAAAATATTCATGCAGTCTGGCGGTAGATTAAGATAGCCAAACTAAGACTTCAGGAGCCAGATCGCCAGATTGAGTTGACTGGGGTCTAGATGTTTTATGTCTCCATGGTTCTGTGTGAGAAGATTGGGTGTAAGACTTAGTTTTTGGTGAGGAACTACTGAGAGTTCCAATAGGGCTGTGAACCAAGGTTGACGTGCCCATGTGGGAGCAACTAGGATTAGTGTCAGGGACACTTGGTTGAGTTTCCGAACCACTAATGGAATGAGTGGGAGAGGCGGAAAAGCGTAAGCAAATATCCCTGACCAATTCATCCATAGTGCATTGCCTTTGGACAATGGGTGTGGATACCTGGACGCGAAGTTTGGGCATTTTGCGTTTTGGTATGTGGCGAACAGGTCTATGTGAGGGACTCCCCAACGTTGAAAGTATGGAAGGAGGACCTGAGGGTGGAGTTCCCATTCGTGTATTTGCTCTCTCTGCCTGCTGAGGAGATCTGCAATCTGGTTGTTGACTCCTGGGAGGTGTTTTGCTAGGAGATAAAGTTTGTGCTGAATGGCCCACTTCCAGATGTCTTGGGCTAAGTGGGACAGTTGGAGAGAGTGTGTCCCGTCCTGTTTTTGTAAGCAATACATGTCTGTCATGTTGTCTGTACGAATTAGGACAGTTTTGCCCTATAGGTGAGTTTGAAACGCCTTGAGTGCTAGAAATATTGCAAGCAGCTCTAGGTGATCGATGTGGAGCAACTTCTGTTGTTGGCTCCACAAGCCTTGCACTGTGTGCTGTTGTAGATGAGCTCCCCAGCCAGTCAGGGACGCTGTCAGTACTATTTTGTGTGTTCCACCACTGCAGAGAGCGATGAGTACGGCCGCTTACCAACACTAGATCGGTCAATAGACCTGGCGCCTGGTTCCACTGACTTGCTACGCATTCTTGAATTGGATGCATGTGCAGTCTGGCATGGGGAACGATCATGATGCAGGATGACATCATTCCCAGTAGCTGCATGTAATCTCGAGCTGGAATCCAATGGTTGGATTGAAAGCCGAGAACTAAAGCCTGAATATTTCGAATTCTGGCTGAGCTGGGGAAAGCAAGAGTTTTTTGAGTATTTATTGTGGCTCCTAGGGAGTCCTTTGTATTGGTTGGTTGGAGATGTGACTTTGGTACATTGATTGTGAATCCTTGTTGATGCAGTAACCAAATTGTCCTGAAAGTGTGCTGCAGACATTGTTGGTACGTGTTGGCTTTGATGAGCCAGTCGTCTAAGTACGGGAAGACGTGGATGGTTTGTCTCCTTAGGTGAGCAGCTACTACCGCCAGACACTTTGTGAAGACTCTGGGGGCGGTGGCGACACCGAATGGGAGTACCCTGAACTGATAGTGCTGACACTACCACAAACCTGAGGAATTTGCGATGAGCAGGGTGAACTGGTATATGACAGTAGGCGTCTTTTAGATCTAGAGAAGATAGAAAGTCGCCTTTCTGTAGTAGAGGAAGTACCTGTTGAAGTATCACCATGCGGAAATGGTCTGACTGAATGTACCGGTTGAGTTCTCAGATCTAAAATTGGTCTGAGAGAACCGTCTTTTTTGGGAATAAGGAAATAAAAAGAGTATACGCCCGACCCGTGATTTTGGGGCGGCACAGGCTCTATAGCCCCTTTCAGAAGTAGAGACTGAACCTCTTGTTTGAGGAGATATAGATGGTCTGGTGATAGTTTGTGGGGCTTTGGTGGAATATTTGGAGGAGTGTTGATAAATTCCAGGCAGTAGCCAGAACGGATAATTTGGAGTACCCAATTGTCTGTTGTTATTGATTGCCAGATTGGTAGAAAATCTGGCAGTCTTCCCCCGACAGGTGTGGAGTGGTCGGGGGGGAAGTGAAGGCAAGTCACTGCTTTGTGTTGGCGGGGGAGTTGCGTGTGTTTGAACCCCGGCCCCTGCTCTTACCGTTGTTACCCCTGTAACCTCCCCTGAAATAACCCCTAGATGGAGAGGGTTGGTTATTGCCCTTATAGGTGGAGGTGGCTTTCGATGAGGTATTTTTGGAACCCCCTCGGTAAAAGGAGCGTCGAAAGGAAGCACGACCCTGTGTGGATTGAAGGGCTCCCATAGATTTGGCTACCTCAGTATCTTTCTTCATTTTTGCAAGTGAAGAATCTACCACTGGGCCAAATAGATGTTCCTTATCGAATGGGGTATTTTAAAATGGAGGTTTGGACCACAGGTTTAAAACCAGATATACGGAGCCGGGCATGCCTCCTTAAAAGGACACTAGTGTTTATAGCTCTAGCAGCAGTGTCTGCAGCATCTAGAGAGCATCTTATTTGATTGTTAGCAATAAGTTGCCCTTCATTTACCAGATCTTGTGCTTTTGATTTGTGTTCCGGGGGTAAATATTGGATCAGTTGTTCCATTTTGTCCCAGTGAGAACGGTCATATCGCGCTAACAGTGCCTGAGTGTTGGAGACACGCCATAAATTGGCTGCTTGAGAAGCTACCCTTTTCCCAGAAGCGTCAATAAGTTTTGATTCCTTATCAGGAGGTGGAGCCTCTCCTGTTGTCTGGGAGTTGACTTTCTTGCATTGGACACAACCAGGGAGTCTAGTGGCAATTGTCCCATTATATATACTGGGTCTGATGGAGCTGGCTTGTACTTCTTGTCCACTCTAGGGGTGAGAATACGAGCTCTGACTGGGTCATTAAAAATGTCATCTACATGCCTGACCATTCCGTTAAGCATGGGTAGTGTATGTGATGACTTCTGTGTGGCACTGAGGGTTTCAAAGAGGAAATCCTCTTCTAATGACTCCTTAAGTAGTTACACCACATGGTAGTTGGCAGCTCTACCCAGTAACTCAATGTAGCCTACACTATCATCTGGTGGAGAGGGTTTGGTAGGGTACAGGTCGGGATTATTGCCTGTGGGCGAATTGGTGTTTTAATTGTCCCATGGGTATTGTAATGGCTGATCATCATCCCCATCATCTTGGTTGTCAGGTGTATGTGGTGGTGAATGTTCAGGTGAAATTGGTTGAAGCTGAGGGGAAGGTGGTGATGAAGGCAGAATAGGTGGAGGAAGAGGAGGAGGGGAAGGGTTGGTTCCAACGCACAAGTTACTAACTTGTGTAACGATATATCTGTAAGAGACAGTAGTTAGTGACAGATTCCTTACCTTAGAATATCCCCAGGCGTCAGGCTGGATCCAGAAAGTTTTTGCGTAGCAGTACCCTTGAGCGTCAGTAGGCGGCGTCGTGCGGCTCCGCGTCCGTCGTCGGGATCGCCGGGATGACGTCGCGGGCAGTACTTAGACGCCGCCCCTGCGCGCTGACGTCAGTTCTGTACACGACTTTCCGCGCCAGGAATGCAGAGCCATGCAAGAAGCTGACATAGGTGTCTGAAAAATACTAGGGCCCTGAAAGGGATGTCCTTAACCCTAGAAATCAGTTCGCAGAACGGGGAGGATGGGTGGGGCGGTAAGGAATCTGTCACTAACTACTGTCTCTTACAGATATATTGTTACACAAGTTAGTAACTTGTGCATCTGAAAGAGACACGTTAGTGACAGATTCCTTACCTTAGAATAGATACCCCAGCAATACCAACCCCGGTGGTGGGTCTGCGAACAAAGATCAGACAAGGAAGTCCCGGAGGACAGAACGGCCAAAGAAGCCGTCCCTCCGGACCGGACTGTCAAGGCAGTAATGCTTTGTAAACGTGTGCAGCGAGGCCCACGTAGCTGCCTGACCGATATCCTGCAGCGGAACACCGCGGCCTAAAGCCGTGGTAGCAGCCGTTGCCCTGGTGGAATGGGCACGCAGCCCAACAGGAGGCTCCTTCTTAGCCACAGAATAGCAGGCTTTGATACACAAGGTTACCCAGCAGGAGATGGTTCTCTTGTGCACCGCCCGACCTTTTTTGGCGCCCACGTAGCCAACAAAGAGCTGGTCATCCACCCGGAAGTGTTGTGTGCGGTCGAGATAAAAGGAAAGCGCACGTTTTGGGTCCAGACGGTAGAGCCTCTCTTCCTCTCTGGAAGGATGCGGAGGCGGAAAGAAGGTGGGCAAAGTGATGGTCTGCCCAATGTGGAAGGCAGTAACCACTTTTGGCAAGAAGGACGGACGCGTCCTAAGAACAACCTTGTCTGGATGGACAGACAGAAAGGGAGGTTTGCATGACAGAGCCTGGAGCTCACTCACCCGCCGAGCGGAGGTGATGGCCACCAGAAAGGCTGTCTTCAGAGTCAGAAGACGAAGAGGACAGTTATGTAGAGGCTCAAAGGGAGCACACATGAGAAAAGTAAGAACCAAGTTCAAGTCCCACTGAGGCATCATAAGCGGAACAGGAGGGAAGAGGTGTGTAATGCCTTTTAGAAACCTGTTAACAGGGGACTTGAAAAGGGAGGGCTGATCAGGAAGCCGGAGGAAGGCCGAAATGGCACAAAGATAGCCCTTGATGGTACCCAGGGCAGAACCCTGTTGGGCCAGAGAAAGAAGGAACAGAAGGACCTCAGAAAGAGGGGCAGAGAGGGGATTCACAGCCTTTGCTGTGCACCATGCCACAAACTTGTTCCACCTGCAGGCGTATACCACCTTAGTGGAGGGACGCCTGGCTGCCAGAATCACATCACAAACTTCGGGAGGCAAGTCGAAAGGAATCAACTGCCGCCGCTCAATCTCCACGCAAGAAGGTGTAGACTGGACAGGTTCGGGTGGAGGACCGTCCCCTGCTGCTGCGACAGAAGATCCTCCCGAAGAGGCAGACGGATCGGGGGATCGACGCTCATACTGAGTAGCTCGGGATACCAAACTCTTCGAGCCCAGTCCGGAGCCACAAGGATGACTTGGGCCCGGTCGCGCCGAATCTTCTTCAACACTCTGGGTAGAAGTGGTATAGGCGGAAAGGCGTACAACAGACCGCAACTCCACTCGCGACGAAAAGCGTCGCCGAGCGAGTGCCGCCTTGGAAATTCCAACGCGCAGAACTGATGACATTGCGCGTTCTCTTCGGTGGCGAATAGATCTAACCAAGGCTCTCCCCACTGTAGAAAGAGTCCTTGCGCCACTTCCGAGTGAAGACGCCATTCGTGATCCATCATGCTGAGTTCGTCCGCCCTGGCGTTCAGGGAACCTACCAGGTGTTGAACCATCAGGAACATGCCCTGATGTTCCAGCCATGTCCAGAGGCGCAGAGCCTCTTGACAGAGGGTCCACGACCCCACTCCGCCTTGTTTGTTGCAGTACCACATGGCTGTGGTGTTGTCTGTGAACACCTGCACTACCTTCCCTTTGACAGAAGGAAGGAATGCCTTTAGTGCAAGTCGGATCGCCCGGAGCTCCAGAAGGTTGATATGGAGCCGGGACTCCGCCGGAGACCAGAGGCCTCTGATCTCCGCCTCTCCCATGTGACCGCCCCATCCCAGAAGGGACGCGTCCGTCACAACTGTGTGCTCTGGCTGGGGAAGGGAGAGGGATCTGCCCATGACCCATTGCCGGTTCGAGAGCCACCACTGCAACTGTTTTGCAGTCCCCTCCGAGATCTGGACGTGATCGGACAGGTTGCCCTGGTGCTGCGCCCACTGGAACTTCAGGTCCCACTGCAGAGCCCGCATATGCCATCTGGCATGATCGACCAGCAGGATGCAGGAGGCCATGAGGCCCAGCAGCCTCAGGGTCATCCGTACCGAAACCCAGGATAAAGGCTGAAAGATTGGAATCATAGCCAGAATATCCCGGACTCGCCGTTCGGGAGGATAGGCCCGAAACTGCGTCGTGTCCAGAACTGCTCCGATGAAAAGGAGCTGTGGAGAAGGAATCAGATGCGACTTCGGCACATTGATGGAGAACCCCAGCGAGTGCAGGAGTTCGGCCGTAGTCTGGAGGTGGGAGACGACTGCCTGGGACGAGCCCGCCTTCAGCAGCCAGTCGTCGAGGTAGGGGAAGACTGAAACCCCTGCCCGGCGCAGATGAGCTGCGACCACTGCCATCACTTTCGTGAACACCCGAGGGGCACTGGTAAGGCCAAAGGGGAGCACGGTGAACTGAAAATGCTCGAGGCCTACCGTGAACCGCAGGTAACGCCGGTGGGCCGGCAGGACGGGGATGTGGAAATAAGCGTCCTGCAAGTCCAACGCTACCAACCAGTCTCCAGGGTCGAGGGCAGTCAAGACCTGAGCTAGGGTGAGCATCTTGAACTTCTCCTTCCGGAGGAAGCGATTGACGTTCCGGAGGTCCAAGATAGGAGGCATGTCCTCCTTGTCCTTTTTGGGCACCAGAAAGTAGTGGGAGTAGCAACCACGTCCTACTTCTGGGGTCGGTACACGCTCGATGGCCCTCTTGGCCAAGAGGGACGTGACTTCCTTCTGCAGAAGCATCAAGTAATCCCCTGACATGTGGTGGAATGGAGGTGGCATGGCTGGGGGGGTGGTCTCGAAGGGGAGGGATTAGCCCCTTCGGACAATGTCCAAGACCCACCTGTCCGAGGTGATGGGACGCCAGTGGTGAAGGTGATGGCTGACCCTGCCCCCTACCGGCGTGCTGTGCACCTGAAAGGAGGGACTAGGAGGGCTTGGAGGCCGCGGACGGGTTGGAGGTGGTGGCCTGACCCGCACGCTGGTTGCCCGAACCGCCACGGCAGTATCCACGTCCTCGGCCACGCGAAGACGCTTGCTGCGCGGGCCGGTGGCTGGGCTGCTGACGTGACTGGGCGCCCCTTCCGTGGCCACGAAAGGGGCGAAAAGCAGAGGTTAGCGGAGGGCGCACAACAGAAAGGCCCAGGGACTTGGCAGTAGCCCGTGAGTCCTTAAAACGCTCCAGCGCATGGTCTGCTTTGGAACCATAAAGACCGACTCCATCAAAGTAAGTAAAAAAAGGGCATGTCCATGAGTGTATTCTGGACATCACCCGAGAAACCAGTTGTTCTCAGCCAGGCGTGGCGACGCAGCGCCACCGTCGTTGCAAGCGATCTGCCCAGCGAGTCGACGGTATCAAGGCCACAACGTATGGTGTACTTTGCCGCATCCCTACCTTACGCAATGGTGCGGGTAAGCAGTGTCTGGACCTCCTCAGAACACTGGGGCAAAACAGTCGCCACCGAATCCCACAGGGAGTGGGTATATCGGCCCAAAAGGTAAGCGGTGTTGACGGACCGCAAGCCAACACTGGAGGAAGAAAAAGCCTTCTTCCCAAATTGGTCCAGGCGTTTGGATTTCCTATCCGGAGGGGCGGTAGGGAAGGCGGTTTGGGAGGCAGAGGCTTGGACAACCAAGCTCTCGGGGGTGGGATGTTGAGAGAGAAACACGGGGTCGCCCGGAGCAGGGCGATGGCGTCGGGCAACGTTCCTATCCACAGGAGCCCCTGTGGTGGGCTTGGACCAGGCGCCCAAAAGAACGTCAGTCAGTGCATCATTAAACGGCAGCACAGTCTCAGTAGAGGAGGCTGCCGGCTGAAGCACTTCCGTCAAGAGATTAGTCTTGACAGCCAGAGTAGGCAATTGGAGGCGCAAGGCTCCAGCTGCTCTACGCAACACCGTTGCGAAATTTGCTCCCTCCTCCGTAGCCACGGGAGGAGACAGCATGCCAGTGTCAGGGGAAGTATCTAGACCACTGGCATCCCCAAGTTCCTCTGCCCAGTCCTGATCATACTCACACTGCTGTGTGAGAGGGTCTTCCGACCCCTCCCAGCTCTCCTGGTCCTCCTCTGGTGAAAAATATGGAGGAGGAGGGACATTTGGGACCCAAGGTCTCATCGACGCCGGATCCGGCGTCGAGCGACGCCGGTCCTGCTCCATGTCCGGACCCGGAAAGAGCTGGGGAACGACGCCGTCCGGAGCCCCGGACGGCGTCCGGAACGGCACCGGGGACATCGGCGGAGGCGTGGTTAGGTCAACCGGCGTCGATGGGGGTTGCGGCACCACCGGCGCCGGGATCGAGGCCAGGGCCGGAGCCGAGATCAAGGCTGGCGGGACAGGCGATGCCGGGACCGGAGTCGTCGGCGACGCCGGAGCAACCCCATCAGGGCCCGCGGGGCCCGAAGGCGCACCGGAGGGACCTTGAGGCCCGAAGAGGCGGGCCATGGCCGACAGGAATTCCTGTACTTGGGCCGGAGTCGCCCCGAACCCGGAAAGGAC
Organism: Calotriton arnoldi; assembly: GCA_963921515.1. Lineage (NCBI taxonomy): Eukaryota > Metazoa > Chordata > Amphibia > Caudata > Salamandridae > Calotriton > Calotriton arnoldi. Next base: position 5,078,038 of record CAWUFW010000150.1, on the reverse strand, counting down.
GGGTAATGCGGGGGCGGCTCGACAGGCACGTCCGGGGCCGCGGGGGCGGGGACGGTGCCAAAAGGGGCCTCAGCCGAGTCGTGAGACCGGCGAGGCGAAGTCTTAGAGCGATGATGCTTCTTAGACTTTTTGTGCTTCGACTTACCCGAGGAGCGCGAAGACTTGGACTCAGACGACCGGCGGGGACTCCGCGACCGGCCCCTCGACCTCTCCCGGGACCGGGGCTTGGTGTGGCGCGGAGCCGACTGCCGGACCTCGAGTAGCTTTCGAGACCGCTCTCGCAAAGCCTTCGGGTGAAGTTTCCGGCAGTTAGGGCACGACTTCGTGTCGTGGTCTCGGCCGAGACAGAAGAGACACTCTAAGTGCAGGTCTGTGATCGACATCATTCGACCACAGACGTCGCATGGCTTGAAGCCGGGCATCCCTATCGACACCTAGGAGTCGAGACGACTCGAAAAGAAACAGTGAAAAATCACCCAAAAATGTAGTCAAAAATTGACTAGGGCACTGCTCTTCCCGGATCGGCGCTTACTGGCGCAGAAAAAGAAGAACTGACGTCAGCGCGCAGGGGCGGCGTCTAAGTACTGCCCGCGACGTCATCCCGGCGATCCAGACGACGGACGCAGAGCCGCACGACGCCGCCTACCGACGCGCAAGGGTACTGCTACGCAAAAACTTTCCGGATCCAGCCTGACGATATTCTAAGGTAAGGAATCTGTCACTAACGTGTCTCTTTCAGATAGATCTCTTCTTTAAAGGGATGTGATATTCTTCTTCTGCATCAGTCCTTTTTAGAGTCACTTTAGTGGTGATATGGCCAGTCTGTGGATGGATATACAAAAGCTTTTGTTTCGGATCCGGTTTTTCAATTGGGGCATCAAAACTGGGCTTTGTAGCTGTTTTCCGCACTTTCTGTTACTGCGCCGAAATTTTCGGTGCCGGAGTCGAAACCGTTGATGTCTTAGGATCAGACAATTTTTTCCCGTCGGTACCGGACTTGTGTTTCGACCCCCAAGGTCTGGGCTCCGAACTCGGTTTGGAAGGAGTCATTTCGGAGCCAGAAGTCTTTTGGTAGACTTCGGTGCAGAGCCAGAGGGCGGGGCGTAAGAAGCGTGATCTCAGTGCCGACCGGGGCCCGAGGGCGCGGGTTGGACCGGAGCCTTCTTTTTATTTGAAATTGTTTCCTGGGAAGAGGGGGGAGGTGTACTCACGGTACGTTGACCATGTGGGATGTCGTCCTCTTGGTCGGATTCGAATTCTGAGATGGAGACCGGCTCCTGGTCCTCCTCTGTTCCCATGGCCTCGCCGGCCTCTTCGTCCGACTGTTGACCGAAGATATCCGGAATGGAGCTTGTGTGCTGCCTCTGCACGTCGAGACGCCGAGCCGGACGGTCACAAAGTGTTTTCTTGGAACGGAAAGCCTGGCACGCGTCGCAGTCTTGTTCTCTGTGTTCGGGGGACAAACACAGATTACACACTTCTTGTGAGTCGGTGGGCGGGTATTTCGCGTGGCACGGAGGGCAGAATTTGAAGGGCGTTCGTTCCATCGGCTGCAGGTCGACCCAACGCGGATAGGCCCGACGGCCTTCCACGAACTTTCCGTTCAAAAGATTATTTTAAGTAATTACGATAAGCGATAGAAAGGGAGAAGCGATCGAAAACAATACCGTTGAGGGTGAGTATCTTGCGCACAGAGGGAAACCGAAGGAACGGTGTGGAACCGGAGCGCAACGATAGACGTCCGAACCCGATGGCGGAAAAAAACAATCTAACAATGGAGTCAATGCTCATGCGCACTATCACCGAAAGGAGGAGTCATCTACCTTGTGACTGGAAAGACTTCTTCGAAGAAAAACAAAGTGCAAACATCCGGACCCAACACTAGATGGCGATCTATGCATAGCATATGATCTACAGCTCATATGCCTCGAACATAGTGTTATCGGTTTTGAGGTAAGTATTTGGTAGTGGGAGTTGAGGTTCTGGGGGTAGACTCCGGGGTCCCCCAGGGTCAAGGATGCACTGTAGTTACACCCTCAGCGGCACTAGGGCGGCCGGGTGCAGAGTGCTGAGGCCCAATGTTATCCAATGGGGGATAGGGGGCCTCCGGTTGGCTGACGAGCAGGCACTTGGCTGTGGGAGCAAAGCTCCTCTACTTTAGCTCAGGGCAAATGGGGAAACAAAGTAGCACCAAAGGTACACCCTCAGCGGCACTAGGGCGGCCGGGTGCAGGGTGCGGTTTCGACGTCGGGCGCCCTGTTTTCAATGGGGAACCTCCGATTTGCAAAGGCACTGCAGGCTTGGGGACGAAGGTCTTCTGGGTGCGACCACCACTTCGAGAGGTAAGTTGGGAAGTTAGGGGCTGGTTAGGCACCGTCGGTTTGGCCACCCAAGGCCGTGGGGCGTCGGGTGCAGGGGTGCCTTTTGGGGTCGGATCTTCTTACCAGCTCCTGGTCGCGGTTGGGGGGACCTTCTGGATTTAGGCTGCAGGCGTCGGCTGGAGGCAGGTCAGGGGTCGCTGGATCTCGGGTCAGGATCGCCGGGGGGACCTCCTCGTGGTGCTTGCCCCCACTCGAGCTCGGGCCGTGGACAGTGTGTGCAGAGTGGGGCGCCAGAGGTTGCAGATTAACAAATCCGGTGTTCACGGGAGACAGTCTTTGTGGTTGAAGGCAGGCAGGCAGGTCCTCCAGGGTTTGAGGTTGCTGGCTGCAGGACACACCAGGATTTGGGAGGAGCAGGTTCGAGGTGGAGTCAGGCAGGTAGGGCTGGGGCCAAGTCAGTGGGCGTATTCCTCTTGTTAGCAGCTGCACGACTGTTCGGTCCTTCTCCTTGTAGTTTCTTCTTGTCTGAGGAAGCAAGGTTCAGGGGTGCCCCTAAATACTAGATTTGGGTGCGTTAGAGGTAGGTAAAAAGGTTGGGACCAATGGGTCCCTTCCCTGGGGTGGGTACACCCCCTATTATGCCACCCTCCAGTGGGAGGGGGGCATGAGCCTGTCCCTGGTTGGCTGAGTCCCCACATCTGCAAGATGGCGGGGACAGAGTTGTGCTTCACCTCGCCTCCCCCACCTGAGGGGTGGAGTTGGCAGAGGTGGGCACACCTCTCTTCCTCACTTGTTTTTCCCGCCGGTTCTCCCGCCCAAAGTGGGGGTCAGAACCAGTGGGGACCAGTTGCTGAGAGCAGCAAGTGGCCTGGGGAAGCTCACAAAGGCAGCAAGCCTTTGAAACTTCCCCTTCGTGAACCCTGCCCATCCCGTGGAAGGAGGCTTGGCACCTCGTCCCAAGATGTGCATTGTTTCAGGCCCCAGAGAGCAGCAGATGGGGGGACCCAGCCAACCAGAGTGAGGCATATGCCCCCCTGCAACTGGAGGGGGGCATAATAGGGAGTGTACCCACCCCAAGGAAGGGACCCATTGGTCCCAACCGTTACCCACCTGTAACGCCCCTAAATCTAGTATTTAGGGGCAACTCTGAACCTTGCCTCCTCAGACAAGAAACGGCTTAGGAAAGAAGAAGGACCGAAGAAGCCGTTCCGAAACTAAGATGAGGACGCCCACTGACCTGGCCCCAGCCCTACCGGCCTGTCCCTACCTCGAACCTGCAGAAGCGAAATCCCGTTGTGTCCTGCAGCCAGCAAACTCAAGAACCCCGAGGACCTGCCCTGCCTTTCACAGAGAACACTGTCTCCCGTGAGCACCGGATTTGCTCACTCCCAGACTCTGGCTCCGGCCAAATCCGCGAGTCTGCACCACTCTGCACCCTATACCCATGGCCCGAGTTAGAGTGGCCCAACACTACGAGGAGGTCTCCCCACCGATCCTGACCCAAGATCTGGTCATCTGTGACCTGCCTCGAATCTCCCAGCGAAGCCTGCAGCCTCTTTCTGGAGGATCCACCCAAACCCTCCCCCCCCTCTCCCTTGCGACCGGAGCTGGTAAGGAAAACCCGATGCCTAAAGACACCCCTGCACCCGAAGTCCCATGGCCTTGGGCGGCCCAACCGACTGTCCCAGCATCCCCGGGCATCCCAACTTGCCTCTCCAACCAGTGGCCACATCCAAAAGATCTTCATCCCTGAGCCTGCAGTCTTTAGTTGAAACCGGAGAATCCCTATTGAAATCAACAGGGCACCTGACACCAAGCCAGCACTCTGCACCCAGCCACCCCTGCGGGTGTACCTTGGGTGCTAAATCGGATCCCCCTTTGCCCCGAGCTAAACCACAGGAGCTTTGCTACCACAACCTTGTGGCCTGCTCGTGAGCAGCCACCAACCGGAGGCCCACAATCCCCCATTGGATAACATTGGGCTTCAGCACTCTGCACCCGGCCGCCCTAGTGCCATTGAGGGTGTTTTGAGAGTGCATCCTTCATCCTGGGGGAACCCTGGTTCTAACCCCAGAATACCAACTCCCACAACAAAGTACTTACCTATTAACCGATAACTTCATTTTTCTCCATAGGAATACATAGACTGTTTTTCCTTTAAAAATGTTTTAAGTGTGGAGTTGGTTTTGTATTCAACTTTAAACAAGCATTGGCATAGCCAATAGGTCTCGCCTTTGGGACCTTATAAGTGTTTAGTTATCCAGCACAATATCCTTGGTGCAACAACATCAAGTGTTGCATGGCTAAACACTTATAAGGTCCCAAAGGCGAGACCTATTGACTATGCCAATGCTTGTTTTGAGTGAGTGGCTTGTGCAGGTATGCCACTGTGAGGTAGAGATGCTGCGAGTGCTTTTACAGGAGCCCCTGTGACATCGCGCCTCTTTAAAATGTATCTTGGGTCTGGTGTAATACTTCTAGCCCCTATTCCCGTCTTCTCGCACCCAATGCATCCTTAAATGTCCCATGTACAGCCGGGGTTGACACTCCTATTACCCCTGCCCTCCAGTGACACTTTACCCGTCACGGGTGGTGGACGTGGTGGTGGTGGTGGACGTGGTGGACGTGGTGGAGGTGGACGTGGTGGTGGTGGACGTGGTGGTGGTGGACGTGGTGGTGGTGGACGTGGTGGTGGTGGACGTGGTGGTGGTGGTGGACGTGTTGGTGGTGGTGGACGTGGTGGTGGTGGTGGACGTGGTGGTGGTGGTGGACGTGGTGGTGGTGGTTGTGGTGGTGGTGGACGTGGTGGTGGTGGGATGTGGTGGATGTGGTGGATGTGGATGTGGTGGTGGTGGATGTGGTGGTGGTGGATGTGGTGGTGGTGGATGTGGTGGTGGTGGATGTGGTGGTGGACTTGGTGGTGGTGGCGGACTTGGTGGTGGTGGCGGACTTGGTGGTGGTGGCGGACGTGGTGGTGGTGGTGGACGTGGTGGTGGCGGTGGACGTGGTGGTGGCGGTGGACGTGGTGGTGGCGGTGGACGTGGTGGTGGTGGTGGACGTGGTGGTGGTGGTGGTGGACGTGGTGGTGGTGGTGGACGTGGTGGTGGTGGTGGACGTGGTGGACGTGGTGGTGGTGGACGTGGTGGTGGTGGACGTGGTGGTGGACGACTATTGGGTAGGAGGGTGCTGGCAAAATGCGGAAGGAGAGGAGGATTTCGAAGGGGGCACATGGGAGAGCAGAAAGAGGCCGAATATTAGAAACAACAAGCGCGGTTGCGAAAGTGAAAGCGACCGCACCCGGTTAATTAGTAACCCGATACTGGAATGCAGCTAATTGATAACAGATGGTGCTGTGTGGCAGGCTGCGCGTAACCGCAAGCCCTAGGCCGTGGGCGGCTACAATTCCAGGCAAGGTGGGACAAGCACCCGCCTGGGGCCAATTGCGTGCGGTCTTTCTTAGAAAGACGCACGCAAAGGCCAATAGGGGGAGATTAAAAAAAAGCACACGCACGAGCGTGTATTTGGAATTTGAAAGCCCTAACTAAATGCCTTGCAAGCAGCGCATGCGCGCTGGCTCAGGCGAGACCTAAAAACTGCAAAGAACTAAAAATTGCTTTACTTACCTTTTCTCTAGAAAATGTCCCAGTGTGATATCTAGGTGTATCACACTGAGTAGATAAAGTAATCCAGAAAGTAATCTGTAAAGCAATCCAAAGTAATCTAACAGTACTTTCCACTGTTTTGAAAGCATTTACAAATCTGTAACAAAGTCATTTTCACTCAGCTTGCTTGTACTGTTCAACCTGCCTTTTTTTTTTATTTTTTAGCCTCATCTCACCAATAGGCTTCTGCAGGTTTGAAAGCCGTCATATCTTCCATCTAGGCGCCCCACGGCTAACTGCACTAGCCGAGGTCAACCCGACCGGCCCCGGGTAGTAGGGGCTTGGTGTAATCATAGGACCAGGAGGGGAGGGGGGGGAGGGGGAAGAGGAGGGATAGGGATGGCACAATATCAAGTACTCTCAAGGAGGAAAAACTAACCTCAGCTCCCTGCCCATCTCAATAGAGGCTGACAAATATTGGTCAATGTTTCCCCGTTCCTCGCTTGCTCTAATCGTGCCATGGCAAAAGAGGCTTTAAGCCAATCCTCCCTATTTGGGGGGGTGGGGTCTTTCCACTTTATACAAAGCTCTCTCCGCGCTAGCAGAATCAGATATAACAGCCCCCTATAAAACTGTGGTAAAACAGAATTAGATGCATTGTTGCCCCCAAAGAACACCAACGGGTGATTAACCTCTATGTTAGTTTCGAAGATACCCGACAGGGAGTCTCCCACCTCCTTCCAGTAAGGTCTTAGCTCCGGGCACTCGAAGAAAATGTGAATATCATCAGCAATAGGTAGTCTACACCTGGGACATTTCGGGGGAGGTAGCGGGGCAAACTTAGCTATCCTGGCCGGGGTGTAATATAGTCGATTTACAACAAAAAAATGATTCTTTTTAAGCTAGCTGGTTTAATATATCTGTAAAGCAATTTTAAAGAAGACTCAAAAAGAACTTCAGCGTTGGACTCCAGGGGAGATTGGTTCCAGACTGATGATTGAGGTGGGAGGTCCAAGTCTTCTGCATCAAGGAGCTTCGTGTACCACATGGATATCTCTTTCTTTTTTGGTTGAACACTTTGCAGTATCCTCTCCAATTCCCAATCCCCCCCGATTTCTCTACCTTCTGCCTCGTACCATGATCTAAGTTGTAAATACTTAAATTTGGAGAAGGTAGGACCTATCTTCGCTCTTAATACCTCCCATGGGAGGATTCCTTCTACATCCATTAAATCGGACCAGACAGCCACGCCCGCTCTCTTGATTGACATCGCCAGGCTATCCTTAAAAAGTGGTGTCCCGGGAGAGTCCCATATAGGGGCAAAATCAGAAAAGTATCCCAGCCCCCATCTGCATCTAACTTTATACCATGTTTCCAGGGCGGCCTTAAGAACCTTAAGACGCACACGTTTAAAGTATCTCGGGGCCCCAAACTTGTATAGAAACCCTCATCCTCCGCTCCCCCTTCAACCATAGCCATCTCACCCAGAAGCCTACCCCACGACGTCTCATCTGGATTTGAGAGCAACATCCTTATACCCTTAAATTGAAAGGCGATTAAATACCATCTAATATCCGAGAGTGCCAGCCCTCCTTTGTTTAACCTCCTCCTCAGCTTCTTCCAGGACATCCTGGCGCCTTTATCACCCCAGATGAAACTCCCTATTTTACCCTGGATCTTGCTGATACTCTTACTAGGGAAAGCCAGGGGAACTGCATTAAACAGGTAGGTCACCTTAGGGAGAACAACCATCTTCACCAGGTTGACCTTCCCATAGATTGTCAAGGGAAGGTTCCTCCATCTGGTGAAGAGGTGATCGATCTCCTTTGTGATTTTTTCCAAGTTGATCGTAGGGATTTTGTCTAGATCTTTAACAATTTTGATACCCAAATACTTGAATTCGTTACTGATAGGGCCTCCCCAATGATTGATATTCCAGCACATTACTTCCGTTTTGGAGGAATTAGCTAGGTAACCAGAAATTGAGCCAAATTCCTCCAAAAGGTCTTCGAGCCTTGGAATAGATGCCTCTGTGTCGCTGGTATAGATAATATCATCGGCATATAGTGCTACCTTACAGTGATAAGTTTGCGATCTAAAAGGATGGATTAAGTCATCTAGTCTAATGGCTTGCGCCAAAGGCTCTATGTAGATGTTAAATAACAAGGGGGATAAGGGGCACACCCTTGCCTAGTCCCCCTCTGGATATCAAACTTCGAGTCAGCATACCATTCAGCAAGATCTTTGCTGAGGCTCCCTGGTAACATTTCTTCAAGGTTTGGACAAAAACAGGGCCAAAGCCCATTTCCTCTAGTACCTCCCAAAGGTAGCTCCAACACACTATCAAAAGCATTGGCCGCGTCCAAGGCCACCACTGCCAAGGGATCTGATCTTACCACGGCCAGGTCGATGTTCCCAATCAACAATTGTATTTGTTCCTGAATATACCTCCCAGCTATAAAACCCTTCTGATCGATGTTAACCAGACTAGGGACCAATTTAGCCAATCTCCCCGCCAGAATGCCCATAAAGATCTTATAGTCGGCATTCAGCAGGGAGATCGGACGATAGGAACCTGCTTTTAGTGGGTCCTTCCCCGGCTTCAAGATCAGGACGATGGTAGCTTCCTTCCAAGATCTAGGGATCTCACCCACTGATCTATATATTAAGTTAAATAGAGTTTCCAGCACCGGGGCCAATTCGTCCGAAAGAAGTTTATAAACTTCGTTCGGAAGAGCATCCAACCCGGAGGCTTTATTTTTTTGGGACTTCTTAATTTGGTTCCTGATCTCTTCTACAGTGATTGGGGCTTCCAAAAGGGCCTGACTAGCTTCGGTTAAAATTGGCAAAGATTTGCCCGCTAGCCAAGATTGTATTTTATCTTTTGGGGGGACCAGGTTCTCCTTATAGAGGTCCGAGAAGAGAGCAAGAAGACACGTTTGCATTTCCTCTACCTTGCTGGACCTATCTCCGTTGTTAATTATCAGTTCGTTAATGTTATTTCTTGATCTATCCACTCTGGCTTTCCATGCTAGCAGAGCACCAGCTTTTCCCCCATATTCAAAATTTTGCATGTTTTTAACAAGCCATTGTGCCCTACACTTCTGGTCCAACAAGCTCCTAAACTCCTGCCTAGCCCCCTCCAAAGCCTTCTGAATTTGTATCGATCTATCAGTACCCTCCTGGATAAGGCCATTTCTTTCGGCTTCCAATTCCAAGATCTTTTTCTCTATAGCATATAGCTCCTGGGCTTTAACCCGGTTTTTAGAGCAAATTAGACCATGCAACCAGCCTCTCAGGCTGGCTTTGTAAGCATCCCATACGTACTCCATGGTCGTAGAACCAATAAAAAATTCTGACGAAAATGCTTTAATAGACTGAATGATTCCAGAGTAACAGCATTGCTCTGTTCAGCGTCCATCTAGTTTGTAAAATATTATCTATCCTAGAGTACGAAAATAAAACTGGGGCATGATCAGAGAGGTGGCTAGGTAGTACAGATATCCCGAGCAGGTTGCCCAATACATCTCTGTTAACTAAGATGTAATCTATTCGCGAAGCATGGTGATATTTTTTACTATAAAATGTGAACCCCTGGAGATCTCCCTTCTTAGCCCTCCAAACATCGACCAGATCCATATCATGCAGCATGTTTTTCATGGCCCGACGGGTTCTCGGTGCTCCTATTATACGGCTCAAATTAGACCTGTCCTTAACTGGGTCAAGGACAACATTAAAGTCACCTTCTATCAACAAAGGGGGGGTCCCCGATATCAACTTAGCTTGCAATTTACATATATATGAAGGGTCATCCACATTAGGACCATAATAAGAAGAGCAAGCTAGCTCTAACCCCCCAAAATCCATCTGGGCCACTATCCATCGCCCTGTTTGGTCCGTCTGGACAGATTTAATTACACAAGGGGTCCCTCTCTTCACCACTATTGCGACACCTCTGCTATTAATTGATTGCTGTAAAAAACAAAAACAATCTATCCAAGGGATTTTGGAAAAGATTGAGCGAAATTCTGCAGATGTCAAGTGAGTCTCTTGTAAAAGAAAGACCTGAGCTGGTCAAATTTCTAAGTATTTAAGTATCAACCTTTGCCTACGGGGGCACCTTAAACCATTCACGTTCAAGGATATAAAGCAAACTTTACTATCCTTATTGGAATTACCTGCCATCAGCTAATGAACCCCCTCTCCCCCACTATGCGGCATTTCTCAAAATACATGAGATGAGGAATATTTTTTTATTTTTTTCCCCACTGCTCCCCACCCTGTGAACCCCACCACCTCCCCTCCCTCCCCCCTGTGACCCCCTTCTCCCTGAGGAACCCTCCCTTCCAGTAGGCTAAGCCTATTCGGTCGCCCCTCCCTCGGGTAACACTTGAAATCCAATACATAACTCAAGAAACTAGAGACTAAATGCTAAGAGCACTCTTAACCTCTATTTCCCTCCTGTACTGCCCTCCCTATCCTTTTTGATTTTAACAATTAGGGCATCCACCTCTTCTGTTGTTCGAATCATATGCATGTGGTTGTTCCACATCACACGTAGTGTGGCAGGGAACCTCAATTGAGCCTTTGCCCCCAAGCTATTTAGTTCAGCTAACCTCTTTCCCATTTCCCATTGTCTCGTTGCAGTTATGTGGGAGATGTCAGATCTAATAGAAAAGGAAAAGGAGCTTAAGTCCGAGAGTGTAGATGAAATCAGACCTTCCTTAAGTGCAGCAGTTAAAATCAGCTCCTTAACAGAGTAGGACAAAAAGTTCACCAAAATTTTCCGAGGCTTGTGTCTCCCTGGATTTCTCTTAAAGGGGTCCCGGTGCACTCTTTGGATCTCGTGAGCTAGATCAATGCCGGGGAAATTCCTTAACACTGAGCCTTTTAATAAGGAAATCACAAACCCCCTTATGTTGGTCCCCTCGAGACCTCCCGGAATATTTAGGAACTTCAGATAATTTTTCCTGGAGTGATTTTCCAACCGCTCAAAGTCATCTTTTAGTTCCTTATTTTGAGCTGATAGCTTCACCAGGTCTGCAGAAATAGTTTGAATAGCGTCTTTTAACTTGGGAATCTCGGCCTCAATTGCGTCGGTCCTCCACATAACTTCCTCCAGTTTCTGCGCCAACACCTCGCACGACGATTTGATAGCGGCCTGGTTCGCTTCAGACACAGCAAACCTACTAGCCAGCTCAGCTTGATTGGTCTCCGATATTATAAACCTGCTGGTCATCTCTTCTTTCATGGTCATTAGTATGTCGACTAATGAATGCGTAGTGGAGGCCGGGACAGCGCGTTCCTCCGTGGTAAGGGTGCTGATGTTTTTGCTGACCCTTTGCTGAGCTTCCTGTTCCTGCTCCAGCGCCTGCTCGTCCCCCCGCTCCGGCCCCTCTTGTATACCCAAAATGGAATATCTATTAGAAAGGCTCACCGTTGGGTGGACGTCAGTCTCGATTCCAGAAGACATAGGAAGGAATATAGGATCTATAGCCACCCCTGCAGAGGTAGGCACCTGATCATCCGATCCCTTAGACTGAATCAGCGGTGCCAATGCTTCCCACCTTCTAGGGCTATTTCGAGGCTTAGGGGAAGTGACTTCATGGGCTCCCAAGGTTTTAACCATTAACTCGCCTACACTGCCTACACTACAAGCCCGGGGGTCCTGGGGCCGGGCTTCTCCCCCCCTCCCCCCCCGCTGGACTGTCCAGAGTGGTGTTCCCAGAAATTTCGCTGTTGGGTAAGGCTACTGACTTGGTAGTAACAGGAGTATGGGATGAAGATGTAGACAGGGACATAACTTGATAGTAGGTTTTTAAAGATGGGCTAATTTTCGTTTTTAATGGAGCGGTTTTCTTAATCCTACTGCCTCCTTTGCCCCTGTTAACCCCTCTCCCCTTGACAGCAAGCCCACTGTTCGGTATACCCCCGCCCTGCCTGCGTTGTTTATGTGATGTTCTGACTTCGGAAATGAGGGGGGGGGGGGTGGAGAGAGAGACCCGAGGAGGCAAAATGGGCTGAGTGATGGTCGTATTTGAAGATAAGTGAGCCATGTTCCTCTGTGTGTTGAGAATTCTAGCACTGTGAGCTCTGACTGTTCAACCTGCCTTGAAAATTATCATATACACTTTACCTATGCCAGGCTTGCTTGGTTCTAGGAAATAAATACAACTAAATAATATTTTTATACAAATCAAATTGGTCTGAGTTCAGTCTTTGAATGGGTGACATCATTTGCTGATTGAGTGTGTACAACAAATGCTCAACACTACCCTCTGATAAAGCCTTACTGCTCGCCCACACTACCACAAATAGAGAGAGGTGATATCTACTTTACTCTTTTCTTATTTATAGAGAGGGGGGGGGGACGGTAGGAGCTGATTGTTAGGTCCAGTGACCCTTGCTCCCGATTGATAACTAGTACAATAAAGGGAGTCACTGTTCCTTGTAAAGGGAAATCAAAGAATGAAGTTTTGTCCTGTGCTACTCTATGTGTGGGGATAGTGTGTCCTCATCATGATGCCCTCACACACCCCGAAGGATGTCATGCTTCATCATAGGGCTTGTTGCTCCTCGTCGGGCCGGCGCTGCAATGCCCTACGGGTCCCCCGAAGGGTCTCTTTATCGGAGATCTTTTGATGAAGAAGTCGTATGGGTGCGTGCGTGTGAGTGGTAGTGAGGTCTCAAGTAGTGTTTTTAAAAAATGACTGGAGGGGGAGTGAATATTTTTTATTAAGGTGATCCCTCTGTCATTGTTAAAAGGTGTGTGGTGCTGCTCTGGGGGATATTATGTCCCTAGGTAGCTAGATATACGTCTCTAATGGGCGTATAAGGTGGTCGACATGTTTCACGCTCTCTGTGGCCTCAGGAGGAGATCCAAAGCGTTTCTTCAGGACCAAGGTAAGTTTAGGTATCACTAGCGGCCTGGATTTGACCCGTGCTGCTAGGTTAATGAGAGGGAGTAGCGTCCCCCTTATTTTTACAATTATTGCCTCATGAGATTGGTGAGGGCAGTCGGGAGGGTTCTCCCATTTAGCTGTGCCGGTACACCTGCCTGCCTCTCTCCATCTCCGCCGATCGGTTCTGTGGACATTGGACGTTGTTTGGGAGGTATGTGCGGGGGAGTAGAAGTGAGTTCCAGGCAGTAACCATACTGGATAATTTGTCTCACCCACCTGTCTGTGGTGATGGAATTCCAGACAGGTAGGAACTGTGATAGTCTTCCCCGACCGGAGTGGAATGGTCTGGGGGGAGTGGAGGGAAGTCACTTTTTTGTGGTAGGGGAGGTGCGGGTGTTATTACCGCGGCCTCTTCCTTTGTTGTTATTTCCTCTGTAACCCCCTCTAAAATATCCTCTGTTAGAGGAAGTTTGAGTGGGGCTTTTGTAGGAAGAAGTGTTGTCTGTCCCAATGGTTTTGGAGGCGCCCCTATAAAAGGAGCGACAAAAGGAACCTCTAGTTGTTGGTGACTGTAAGGCCCCCATGGACTTAGCTGTTTGTGTCTTTTTTCATCTTCTCTAAAGATGTGTCTACAGTAGGTCCAAATAAGTGTTCTTGCTCAAAATGCTGATTAAGAATTTGAGACTGCACCTATTTAAAACCAGATATGCGTAGCCATGCGTGCCTGCGCAGTAAAACGCTTGTGTTAACGGCACGAGATGCTGTGTCCGCTGCATCAAGTGCACATTTGATAGAGGTGTTTGTAATTAGTTTTCCCTCTTGTATGAGGTCGCTCGCTTTAGACCTATATTGTTCTGGAAGATGTTGCATGAGTGTCTCAAGCTCATCATAATGCGCCCTGTCATAACTGGCCAGCAAAGCTTGGGCGTTGGCAATGCGCCAGTAATTTGCCGCCTGTGACGCAACCCGTTTACCAGATGCGTCCAATCATTTAGATTCTTTATCCGGAGGAGTGGCATCACCTGTTTGGGAATTTGCCAGTTTACGGGCATTTGACACTACTACTAGAGAATCTAGAGGGAGCTGCCCCTTGATATAAGCTGGATCATTTGGAGCTGGTTTATATTTTTATCAACCCTGGGGTTGAGAACTCTAGCCCTGACAGGGTCTTTAAACACATCAGGGGCATGTTTAATTGCACAAGTTACTAACTTGTGTAACGATATATCTGTAAGAGACAGTAGTTAGTGACAGATTCCTTACCTTAGAATATCCCCAGGCGTCAGGCTGGATCCGGAAAGTTTTTTGCGTAGCAGTACCCTTGCGCGTCGGTAGGCGGCGTTGTGCGGCTCCGCGTCCGTCGTCGGCGTCGTGATCGCCGGGATGACGTCGCGGGCAGTACTTGGCGCCGCCCCTGCGCGCTGACGTCAGTTCTGTACACGACTTTCCGCGCCAGGAACGCAGAGCCATGCAAGAAGCTGACATAGGTGTCTGAAAAATACTAGGGCCCTGAAAGGGATGTCCTTAACCCTAGAAATCAGTTCGCAGAACGGGGAGGATGGGTGGGGCGGTAAGGAATCTGTCACTAACTACTGTCTCTTACAGATATATCGTTACACAAGTTAGTAACTTGTGCATCTGAAAGAGACACGTTAGTGACAGATTCCTTACCTTAGAATAGATACCCCAGCAATACCAACCCCGGTGGTGGGTCTGCGAACAAAGATCAGACAAGGAAGTCCTGGAGGACAGAACGGCCAAAGAAGCCGCCCCTCCGGACCTGACTGTCAAGGCAGTAATGCTTTGTAAACGTGTGCAGCGAGGCCCACGTAGCTGCCTGACAGATAACCGGCAGCGGAACACCGCGGCCCAAGGCCGTGGTAGCAGCCGTTGCCCTGGTGGAATGGGCACGCAGCCCAACAGGAGGCTCCTTCTTAGCCAAAGAATAGCAGGTCTTGATGCACAAGGTAACCCAGCGGGAGATGGTCCTCTTGTGCACCGCCCGACCTTTTTGGCGCCCACGTAGCCAACAAAGAGCTGGTCATCCACCCGGAAGTGTTTTGTGCGGTCAATATAGAAGGAGAGCGCACGTTTTGGGTCCAGACGGTGGAGCCTCTCTTCCTCTCTGGAAGGATGCGGAGGCGGAAAGAAGGTGGGCAAAGTGATGGTCTGCCCAATGTGGAAAGCAGTAACCACCTTTGGCAAGAAGGACGGACGCGTCCGAAGAACAACCTTGTCTGGATGAACAGACAGAAAGGGAGGTTTGCAAGATAGAGCCTGGAGCTCACTCACCCGCCGAGCGGAGGTGATGGCCACCAGAAAGGCTGTCTTCAGAGTCAGAAGACGAAGAGGACAGTTATGTAGAGGCTCAAAGGGAGCGCACATTAAAAGGTAAGAACCAAGTTCAAGTCCCACTGAGGCATCACAAACGGAACAGGAGGGAAGAGGTGTGTAATGCCTTTTAAGTGAACTGAAAATGCTCGGGGCCTACCGTGAACCGAAGGTAACGCCGGTGGGCCGGCAGGACGGGGATGTGGAAATATGCGTCCTGCAAGTCCAACGCTACCAACCAGTCTCCAGGGTCGAGGGCAGTCAAGACCTGAGCTAGGGTGAGCATCTTGAACTTCTCCTTCCGGAGGAAGCGATTGACGTTCCGGAGGTCCAAGATAGGACGCATGTCCTCCTTGTCCTTTTTGGGCACCAGGAAGTAGTGGGAGTAGCAACCACGCCCTACTTCTGGGGTCGGAACATGCTCGATGGCCCTCTTGGCCAAGAGGGCCATGACTTCCTTCTGCAGAAGTACCAAGTGATCCCCTGACATGCGATGGAATTGAGGTGGCATGGCTGGGGGGGTGGACTCGAAGGGGAGGGAGTAGCCCCTTCGGACAATGTCCAAGACCCACCTGTCCGAGGTGATGGTACGCCAGTGGGGAAGGTGATGGCGGACCCTGCCCCCTACTGGCGTGCTGTGCACCTGAAAGGAGGGACTAGGAGGGTTTGGAGGCCGCGGACGGGTTGGAGGTGGTGGCCTGACCCGCACGCTGGTTGCCCGATCCGCCACGGCGGAATCCACGTCCTCGGCCACGCGAAGACGCCTGCTGCGCGGGCCGGTGTATGGGCTGCTGACGTGAAGGGGCGCCCCTACCGTGGCCACGATAGGGGCGAAAAGCAGAAGTCAGCGGAGGGCGTGTAGCAGAAAGGCCCAGGGACTTTGCAGTAGCCCGTGAGTCCTTAAAGCGCTCCAACGCATGGTCTGCTTTGGACCCAAAAAGACCGACTCCATCAAAGGGCATGTCCATGAGAGTATTCTGGACATCCCCTGAAAAACCAGTGGTTCTCAGCCAGGCGTGGCGTCGTAGCGCCACCGTCGTTGCAATAGACCTGCCCAGCGAGTCGGCGGTATCAAGGCCACATCGAATTGTATATTTGGCCGCATCCCTTCCTTCCGCAATGGCGCGGGAAAGCAGTGTCTGGACCTCCTCAGAACACTGGGGCAAAACATCCGCCACCGAATCCCACAAGGAGTGGGTATATCGGCCCAAAAGGCAAGCGGTGTTGAAGGACCGCAAGCCAGCACTGGAGGAAGAAAAACCCTTCTTCCCAAATTGATCCAGGCGCTTGGATTCCCTATCCGGAGGGCGGTAGGGAAGGCGGTTTGGGAAGCGGAGGCTTGGACAACCAAGCTCTCAGGGGTGGGGTGGACAGAGAGAAACAGGGGGTCGCCCGGAGCTGGGCGATGGCGTCGGGACACGTTCCTATCCACAGGAGCCCCTGTGTTGGGCTTGGACCAGGCGCCCAAAGAACGTCAGTGAGGGCGTCGTTAAACGGCAGCACAGTCTCCGAAGAGGAGGCTGCCGGCTGAAGCACCTCTGTCAAGAGATTAACCTTGACCGCCACAGCAGGGAGTTGGAGATGTAAGGCTCCAGCTGCCCTACGCAACACCGTTGCAAAATTGGCTCCCTCCTCCGTAGCCACGGGAGGAGACAGCATGCCAGTGTCAGGGGAAGTATCTAGACCACTAGCATCCCCTAG
Organism: Calotriton arnoldi; assembly: GCA_963921515.1. Taxonomy (NCBI): domain Eukaryota; kingdom Metazoa; phylum Chordata; class Amphibia; order Caudata; family Salamandridae; genus Calotriton; species Calotriton arnoldi. Next base: position 5,061,181 of record CAWUFW010000150.1, on the reverse strand, counting down.
ACCCTCTGTCCAGTCCTCATCGTACTGACACTGTTGTGTCAGAGGGTCATCAGACCCCTCCCAGTCCTCCTGGTCCTCCTCAGGTTCAAAATAAGGGGGAGGAGGGACATTTGGGACCCAAGGTCTCATCGGCGCCGGAACCGGCGTCGAGCGGCGTCGGTCCGGGTCCATGTCCGGAGCCGGAAGGAACTGGGGAACGACGCCGCTCGGAGCCCCAGGCGGCGTCGAGAACGGCACCGGAGACATCGGCGCCGGCGGAGGCGTCGTTAGGTCGACCGGCGTCGATGGGGGTTGTGGAGCCGGGATCGAGGCCGGGGCCGAAGCCGGGATCGAGGCTGGAGGCACGGGCGACGCCGGAGCCGTCGGCGATGCCGGAGCAACCCCATCAGGGCCCGAAGGCGCACCGGAGGGGCCTGGAGGCCCGAAGAGGCGGGCCATGGCCGACAGGAATTCCTGCACTTTGGCCGGATCCGCCCCCGAACCCGGGAAGGGCGGGTATGGCGGGGGCGACTCCACAGGCATGTCCGGGGCCGCGGGGGCGGGGACGGTGCCGGGAGGGGCCTCAGCCGAGTCGCGAGACCGGCGAGGCGAAGTCCTAGAGCGATGATGCTTTTGGACTTCTTGTGTTTTGACTTACCGGACGAAGAAGACTTCGATGCCGACGACCGGTGTGGACTCCGCGATCGACCCCTGGACCTCTCACGCGACCGGGGCTTCCGCGGAGCCGAATGCCGGGCCTCGAGGAGCTTTCGAGACCGCTCTCGCAAAGCTTTCGGGTTGAGGGCCTGGCAGTCGGTACAAGACTCCGTGTCGTGGCCTCGGCCGAGGCAGAAGAGACACTCCCAATGCGGGTCGGTGACGGACATCATCCGAACACAGGCGCCGCAACGTTTGAAACCGGGCATCCCTACGACACCTTGATAGAGAAAAACAGTGAAAAATTCACCAAAAAGTATGGTCAAAAAATGACCAGGGCACTGCTCTTCCCGGATCTGCGCTTGCTGGCGCGGAAAAAGAAGAACTGACGTCAGCGCGCAGGGGCGGCGCCTAAGTACTGCCCGCGACGTCATCCCGGCGATCACAACGCCCGACGACGGACGCGGAGCCGCACGACGCCGCCTACCGACGCGCAAGGGTACTGCTACGCAAAAAACTTTCCGGATCCAGCCTGACGCCTGGGGATATTCTAAGGTAAGGAATCTGTCACTAACGTGTCTCTTTCAGATATACCTTTTAACATAGGTAAAATATACCTTTTAACATAGGTAAAGTACTTGTTGACTTTTGTGATTGTGTAAAAGTCTCTAATAAAAAATCTTCCTGCAAGGTATATCTGGGACATTATCATAATCCTTCCAAGGGTCAGGTGGTGGGATACTGTGGATATCATCATCATCATCCCCTTGTGGGTCTCCATCCCCATCCCCACCCCCAAAGTCATCTTGATCATCTTGTGGTGCAGGTGAAGAAGGAAGCAGTGGAGAGTGTACTGGAGAAAGTTGTATAGTTGGAAGATTTGGAGGGGGAGAGGAGGGTCTGAAAGGTGAAGTTGCTATGTCTTTCTTCTTTAAGGGTACCTCAGGTGCTTCTGAGGTGTCCAATTTCCTCTTTTTAGGTGGTATTGTTGTTACATGGCCTGTAACAGGGTCAATGTGTAGGGTTTTTTGTTTCAGATCCGATGGATCTGGTTGAAACAGTTCTTTGGAGCCATTGTCTTTTTTCGGCACCGACGACTTTGGTTCCGAGTGGTGCTTTGATTTAGTCTCTGTAGCTTTAGGAGGGGTCTTGGTCTCCTTATGCTTTGGTGGAGTTTGAGTCCGAAATCTTTTTCGGGTCCGAGGATTTATGGTGTTTTTTCGGGTCCGAGGGCTTGTCCTCGGTGTGTTTTGTTGCCGAAAAGCTCGGCATCGAAGCAGTCTTCGGTGCCGATGTAACAGGGCGTGGCACTGTTTGTTTTCGGCTTTTGTTTAGGTGCCAGGGATTGTTTTTCGGTACCGGTGCGTGGCTGACTCGGTCCCGAGCCGCCTGAAGGCTTTTCTTTGGGCTTCGGAGCCGGGCCCGAGGGCGGGGCATCTAAAGTATTATCTTGGTGTCGACCTGAGCCCGAAGGCAAAGGTGTTACCGGAGCCTTATTTTTTGTTTTAGATGGGGCAGGGGTGTTGAGCTTGGTACTTACGATCCATTGACCTGGAGTAACCGTCTGTTCCTCGGCATCTGACTCGTCTGCCTCGGAGACGCTGATGTCTTCATCCTCCGGTTCTTGTTCTTCAGGAACATCGGGGCCTGCACCGAAGATGTCGTCCGGCGCCGAGGTAGTTGATCGAGACATTATGTGACGTCGATCCCGGCGACCACGTATGGTCTTCTTAGATCTGAAGGAAGCACAGGCCTCGTAGTCTTTGTCCTCGTGCTCTGGAGAGAGGCAAAGGTTACAGACCTCGTGGAGATCAGTGTGTGGGAATTTAGCACCACACGGGGCATTTTTTTTAAATGGAGTTCTTTCCATTGACTGCAGGGCCTGATGGTGCAGATAGGCCCAACGGCCCACGTCGACGACCAGAATGGAAGGTCTTGATGAATTTTTGGATGCGCGTCGAAGGAGAACGCGATCGAAACAATACCGTCGAGCGGTGAGGGATTGCGCGTCGAAGGGGGATCGAGTACGACATCGACCCGGAGCGCAGCAATTTACATCCGAACCCAATGGCGGAAAAAAACAATCTGAGGATGGAGTCGATGCCCATGCGCACTATCGTCCTAAGGAGGAGTCCCCTATCTCGTGACTACAAAGAACTTCTTCCAATACAACAACAAAGTGCAAACATCTGAGCCCAATACCAGATGGCGATCTATGCACAAGTATATATTCTGCAGCTCATATGCCTCGAACAAGCGGGTGTGTGTGGACTATAGAGGGCTCAAATCTGTCACCAAGACAGATGCTCATCCTATTCCAAGAATAGATTAACTGATAGACAAACTAGGTGCAGCCAAATTTCTAAGTACCTTTGACTTAACTGCAGGGTACTGGCAGATTGGCATGGCACCAGGAGCAAAAGAAAAGACAGCATTCTCCACACCTGATGGGCATTATCAGTTTTCTGTTATGCCCTTTGGTTTAAAGAATGCCCCTGTCACCTTCCAGAGGTTGGTGAATCAAGTCCTTGCAGATTAGAATCCTTTAGTGCAGCTTATCTAGATGATATGGCTGCCTTTAGTTCCACCTGGCAGGATCCCCTCATCCACCGTGCTAAGGTTTTAAATGGCCTGCAAACTGCACGCCTAACTATCAAGGCATCCATGTGCCAGAGAGGGCAGGGAGCTGTGGTATACCTGGGCCACCTTGTTGGTGGAGGCCAAGTAAGCTAAGATAAGATAGTATTTGTAAAGCGCACTATACCCGAAGGTGTCAAGGCGCTAGGCAGACAGTAAGGGAGAGAAGCGCAACAGCAGATTAAGAGGGGAATAACCATGTTTTCAGGAGTTTCCTGAAAGCAGGATGTGAGCTTGCATTGGCGATGGCGGGATGAAGTGAGTTCCAGAGCTTGTACAACCCTTACAGCCAAAGCTACAGGCTATACTGGACTGGACAGCTCCAACAACCCAGACCCAAGTCAGGGCATTCCTTGGCTTGACTGGGTACTACAGGAGGTTCGTGAAGGGATATGGGTCCATTGTGGCTCCCCTCACAGAACTTCCCTCCAAGAAGATGCCCAAAAAGGTAAACTGGACAGTTAGCTGTCAAAAGGCTTTTGACACCCTGAAAGAGGCAATGTGCTAAGCACCAGTTCTCAAAGCTCCAGACTATGCCAAGCAGTTCATTGTGCAGACTGATGCCTCTGAGCTAGTGTGAGAAAGTGCCATCTTTCTTACATGGTATGCCCCCACTTTTTGCTGAATTGCTGATGTGCTTTGACTGAGTGTGCCCTGGGCTCCTGCCAACCAGGTACCCAGGGCCTGTGTTCCTTCCCTAAAACTGCATTGATACCTACACCCAATTGGCATCTTTGGCCACAGGTCAGCCCCTGGTAAATGTACCATGGGTACCCAGGGCACTGTGACCAGGGAAGGCCCCTAAGGGCTGCAGCACTTGTTGTGCCACCCTTAGGGACCCTGTACCTTTACACACACACACACACACACTGCCTTTGCAGGCTGCGTGTCTTGGTGCAGAACAAAAGTGAAGAGTCGACATGGCACACATCCCTGTGTGCCATGCCTACAAGCCACTGCCCTGGCCTAGGTCAGCCACCCCTCTAGCTGGGTGCACTATGCCAGTGGTGAGGGCACAGAGGCATGAGCCCTGTGCCCCTACAGTGCCCAAGTCCATTCTTGGGCATTGTAAGTGCAGAGCTGCCATTAAGAGTATATGGTGCTGGGAGTTTGTCATTACGAACTCCACAGCACCATAATGGCCCCACTGAAAACTAAGAAGTTTGGTATCAAACTTCTCAGCACATTAAACCCCCACTGATCCCAGTGTGGGATTTAATGTAAAATGCACACCAGAGGGCATCTTAGAGATGCCTCCTGAAACCAACCCGACCTCCAGTGTCCGGACTGAGTGGCTGCCCAGGCTGCCACCACCAGACATGTTTCTGGACCCCTGGGTCGAGAGCCTCTGCTCTCAGGGGCCTGAAACAATGCGCATCCTGGGGCGAGGTGCCAAAGCCTCCTCCCCCAGGATGGGCAGGGGAAGCTTCAAAGGCCTGCCGCCTTTTGAGCTTCCCCAGACCATTTGCTGCTCCCAGCAAACTGGTCCCCACTGGTTCTACCCCCACTTCTGGCGGGAGAACCGGCGGGAAAACCAGAGGCAGGAAATGGGTTGTGCCCACCTCTGCCAACTCCACCCCTAAGGTGGGGAGGCGAGGTGAAGCACAAACTCGAGTCCCCGCCATCTTGAGGATGGGGGACCCAGCCAACCAGGGACAGGCTCCTGCCCCCTCCCACTGCAGAGTGGCAGGATAGGGGTGTACCCACCCCAGGGACGGGACCCATTGGTCCCTGCCCTTACCTACCTGTAACCACCCCTAAATTTAGTATTTAGGGGCTCCCTGAACCTTCCTTCCTCAGTTCCCGAAACCGAAAACAAGAAGAGAAGACGAAGCAAGAAGACCAGCCGTGCAGCTGCTAACAAGGAGGCGACGACAACTGACTTGGCCCCAGCCCTACCGGCCTGTCGACCTCTGAACCTGCTCCTGCGGAACCCCGGCCTCAGCCACCTCAAAAACCCCGGAGGACCTGACTTCTGTGTCACAGCCTTCAACCCAGGGACTCCCACGAGCAGTGGTACTGTTCAAAAGAAACAAACTACAAAAGACACGGCCCTGGCACGGAACCGCAAAACCTGCACACTCTGCACCCGCCGAGCCCAGCCTGTGCTTGAGTGAACAAAGACTTTGAGGACGTCCCCCGGCGATTCTGACCTGGAATCCAGTGCCCAAGGACCCTCCTCGACGACCCAGACGACGCCTGCAGCCTCAGGACAAGAGACCCCTCCAACCGCGACCAGCAGGGGTAAGATTTCCCGACCTCAAAGACACCCCTGCACCCGGCGCCCCACGGCCCCCTGTGCCCAACTCCTGGGTGTCTACCTATCCTCCAAGACCCCAACTTACCTCCCGAAGTGTTGGTCGCCCCTGAAGAGTCACCGTCCCCGAGCCTGCAGCCTTTTTCACCGTCCAAGATCTCCATTGGTTAACATTGAGCGCCCGACGGCTCAAAAGCACCCTGCACCCAGCCGCCCGAGTGCCCCTGGAAGTGCAACCTCTACCCTAACCTACTTCCCCATTTGCCCTGAGCAAGTGACCAGGAGCCCAGCTCTCACAGCCGCGTGGCCTACTTGCCAGCAGCCACCAACCCGAGGCCCCCTGCCTGCCATAGGATAACATTGGGCCTACTCACTCTGCACCCGGCCGCCCCTGTGCCGCTGAGGGTGTAACAACTGTACTTACCTGATACTGGGGGACCCCTGAGTCTATGCCCAGAACCTTAACTCTGCCAGTCGAGTACTTACCCAAAGACCGATAACTCACTTTTCTTCCATAGGGTAACACTGACTGGCTCCCACCTGGAATTTCTTCTAAGTGTGGAGATTTGAAACTTTAAAATATTCACCTAAAATCAACCGAGTCACGAAAACGAAAATACTCACCTGGTATTAGAAGAGGCCCCAGTGCTGGACCGGGGTGCCCAACACTGGCCCTAAAAGTAATCACAACGTTACTTACCGCTAACTCCATTTTCTTCCATAGGGATCCATTGACTGGTTTTCTGTGAAATTTCTTCTAAGTGTCTACTTTTGAAATACTAAAATATTGTTTAAAAATCACAACAGTAACGAATTCCGAACTACTCACCTGCTCTCAGGAGAGACGTCAGTACTGCCTCTTTTAGTCTAGTACCAACCATGAAAAGTAATTTTTACCGTACTTACCAGTAACTCGAAATTCCTCTCATAGGATATCATTGACTGCTTTTGTTGAAAAAGTTTCCAAGTGTCGATTTCTGCATTTTACAAATCTTCTTTAAAAATCGTGCCAACGATACAAACGTAATTACTTGCCTGTTTTAGATAGATACCCCAGTGCTGAACCAGAGAACCCAGCACTGGATTACAAAAGTAACGTAAACCTGCTTTGCTTGCAAACTGCATTTCCTTCCATAGGATAACATTGGTAATTTTACCCAGAAAAGTTTCTAAGTGTCAACTTTTGGAATACAGTAATATTCCTCAAAAATCACTACAATAACCAAAACGCTTTTTCTTACCTGTTTACAGGAAGTGTCCCAGGACTGAATCCAGGATCCAGTCCTGTGGTTAGAAAAAGTAATCTACAAAGTAATTAATTGTAATTAATCACAATTTTCCATTGAGCTCAATGTTGCATTGTATTTGACCCTGGGTTGCCTCTTGCACCAACTGTGATTACTACCATCAAAAAGTCTATTGCCTATTTGTAAGGTGATTAACCAAAGCATCTCATCCTGAGAAAGCATATTGCAATACCTCTTGTGGGTTCTAAAATAAAACGAGTATATAATTTTTTATACACAAACCATTGGCCTAGAGTTCAGTTCTTGAGTGTGTGGCTTCATTTGCTGACTGAGTGTGTACAACAAATGCTTTACACTGTCCTCTGATACTGCCTTACTGCTCGACCAAGCTACCACTTTAGAGAGTAAGGTTACATCTAACTTTAGCCTCTGCCAAACCTCTGGGGACTGTGGATCCTGTGCACCCTGAACCTTACTTTGGTTCAGTATATACAGGGCCACTTTCCTACAGCTAGGGATAGGAGCGGTCGTATCCTAGACCAATGATGAAGGCCAAGACCAACATGTTGCTTTTATAAGCAGAAGGCTTCCCCCCAGGGAGCAGCGTTGGAGCGCCATTGACAGGGAGGCGTTTGCTGTTGTTTGATCCCTGAAGAAGCGGAGACCATACTTGTTTGGTACTCACTTCCTAGTTCAAACTTATCACAGACCTCTCAGATGGCTAATGCAGATGAAAGGTGTAGGAAAGTGGGTTTCTGTTGCAGTAACCCCCCCCACTTTTTGCCAGACTACTGATGCACTTTGACTTGATGTGCCCTGGGTCCCTGCCAATCAGGTTCCCAGGGCCTGTGTTCTTTCCCCAAACCTAACCCAATTGGCATCCCTGGCCACAGGTCAGCCCCTGGTAAATGGTACCACAGGTACCCAGGGAAGACCTCTAAGGGCCGCAGCACTTATTGTGCCACCCTTAGAGGCCCTGTATGTATGTGTGTGTGTGTGTATATATATATATATATATATATATATACATATACACACACACACACACACACACTCCCCCCCCCTTTTTGCAGGCTGCGTGTTTTGGTGCAGAACAAAGTGAAGAGTCGACATGGCACACATCCCTGTGTGCCATGCCTACAACCCACTGCCCTGGCATAGATTAGCCACCCCTCTAGCTGTGTGCCCTATACAAGTGGTGAGGGTACAGGTGCATGAGCCCTGTACCCCTACAGTGTCTAGAACAATTCTTAGACACTAAGTGCAGTAATGCCACTAAGAGTATATGGTGCTGGGAATTTGTCATTACGAACTCCACAGCAACATAATGGCTACACTGAAAACTGGGAAGTTTGGTATCAAACTTCTCAGCACATCAAACCCACACTGATGCCAGTGTGGGATTTAATGAAAAATGCACACAGAGGGCATCTTAGAGATGCCCCCTGAAAAACAACCAGCCTCTGGTGGGTTCCCTGACTGGTACACACCAGCCTGCCAGCACAAGACATGTTTCTGGACCCCTAGGGTGGGAGCCTTTGCTCCCTGAGCCCAGAAACAAAGCCTTTCCTGGGCGGAGGTGTTCATACCTCCCCCAGGTCAGGAAGAGCCATCTGTGGCAGGGGAGCTTCAAAGGCCTGGCAGCCTTTGTAATGCGACCCCCAGCCTCTCCTGCTGCTATCAGGAGCAGGCCCCCTTCCTGTCTCCCCTCCTTTTCGGCGGGAAGACAGGCGGGAAAAACTAGCCAGCCCAGAAGGTGTGCCCACCTCTGCCAACTCCACCCCTCCGGTGGGGGAGACGAGGTGAAGCCCACTCTTCAGTGCCCGCCATCTTGCAGATGGCAGGCACTCCCCAAACATTTTTAGGGATTGTGCTCACTCCCCCACGTGGGGTGAGCACACCAAGGGTGTAGTCACCCTAAGGTCAGTAAGCCCATAGGCAACTGAGCTCGAGACCCCTAAAACGCCCCCTAAATACAGTATTTAGGGGGCAGCCGTGAACCAAGAAGGCAGATTCCCGCAACCTAAGAAGAAAAAGGACGAAAGAAGACGCCCAGCAGAGGAGACTGCAGAGAACAACTGACTTTGCCCAAGCCCTACCGGCCCGTCTGCAGTTTCCAGAGATCCTGCGCCAAAAATCGTCTTGTCCTGCAGCCAGCGACCTCAAAAACCCCTGGGAGGACTGACTGTCTTCAACAAAGACCGAATCTCCTGTGAACAGCAGTTCTGTTCAGAAGAAACCCCAAAGAAAGACTCCGAGCCTGCTGAGGAAAAAGAAACCAGACGCCTGGAACCACCACTGCACCCGTCGCCTACAGCCAGAGTTAGAGTGGCCCACTGGTCCCAGCAAGGTCCCCCAGCGCTCCAGAGTCCAAGTCCACCGTGGGTTGACCCTTCCAGGCCTCCCAGACATCGCCTGCAGCCTCTGCACGGAGACCCCCTCCCCCCCAACCGCGAGTGGCCCGATAAGGTGAAATCCAACGTCAAAAGACATCCCTGCATCGAGCCGCCCTGCGCCCTTGAGAACAGAACCCGAGGTGCACCTACATCCCCCGAGCCCTCCAACGTAGCTGCCCAGCTGTTGGTTCCTCCTGGAAGTCTTCCTGGACCGAGCCTGCAGCTGAAAACCAAAACCGAAAATCCCCATTGAAAACAACAGAGCACCCGACGCCAAACCAGCACCCTGCACCCAGCCGCCGCTGCGGGTACGTTTTTTGTGCTAAACAGGATCCCCTTTTGCCCTGAGCCTAACACCAGGAGCATGGCTCCCACAACCTTGTGGCCTGCTCGCCAGCAGGCTCCAACCGGAGGCCCCCTATCCCACCCCAATGGATAACATTGCCGCTGAGGGTGTAACGAGAGTGCATCCTTGACCCTGGGGGAACTCTTGTTCTAACCCCAGAAGCTCAACTCCAAAGACCCATTACTTACCTGGTAACCTTTAACTTCATTTTTCTCCATAGGAACCTATTGACTGTTTTTCTCTGAAAAATGTTTTTAGTGTGGAGTTGATTTGTGTGGAAACTTGAAAAATAACAATTGTGCAAAACTGATTTTACTTACCTTTTCTCTAGGAAATGTGCCAGTGTTATATCTAGGCATATCACACTGAGTTGAAAAAGTAATCTAAAAAGTAATCTCAAAAGTAACGTAAAAGTAACTTACCTGTAATTCTTATTGCAAAATCGATACAAAGTATATGTACATCATTTCACAGTATTGCATTCCATGTAATTCAAACTGTAACCATTTCAAAGTACATTTACAACTGCATTTCAGACTGTATATTTACTGCAAAGTATCAACTTACCTGTGCCAGGCTTGCTTGGTTCTAGGAAATAAAATAAAATATTTTTATACAAAACCAATTGGTCTGAAGTTCAGTCTGAGTATGTGAAATCATTTGATGATTGAGTGGGTACAACAAATGCTTAACACTGTCCTCTGATACTGCCTTACTGCTCGACCACACTACCACAAATAGAGAGTGAGGTCTTCTTTCTTCTTGCTTGTTTCGGTTTCCGGATCCAAGGAAGGTTCAGGGTGCCCCTAAATACTAAATTTAGGTGCGTTGCAGGTAGGTAAAGGGCAGGGACCAATGGGTCCCTTCCCTGGGGTGGGTACACCCCCTATCCTGCCACTCTCCAGTGGGAGGGGGGAGGGAGCCTAGTCCTGATTGGGCAGGGCTCCCCATTTTCAAAATGGCGAGAGCCCGGAGATGTGCTTCACCTCGCCTCCCCCACTTGAGGGGTGGGGTTGGCAGAGGCTGGCACACCCCCTTTCCTCCCCTGGTGTTTCCTGCCAGTCTTCCCGCCAGAGTGGGGGCTAGAACCAGAGGGGACCAGTTGCTGAGTACAGCAAGTGGTCTGGGGAAGCTCACAAAGGCGGAATTTTAAGTAAATGCAATATCAATTACTTTGCGTATGATTTTCTTACTCAGGGCTGGATCCTGGATTCAGCCCTGGTGCATTTCCTGTAAACAGTTGAAAGAAATCGTTTTTGTTACGCAGGCGATTTTTAAGGAATATTTGTTTGTTTCAAAAATCGACACTTGGAAGAATTTCTGGAGAAAACCAGGTAATGTTATCCTATGGAGGAAAATCAAGTTATCGGTAAGTACAGTTGTAATTGCTTTTCAGGGTCAGTGCTGGGCACCAAGATCCAGCACTGGGATCTCTCCTGATAACAGGTTAGTAATTTCGTTTATCGGACGATTTTTAGTGAATATTTTAAAGTTTCAAATCTCGACACTTAGAAGAAATTTCAGTGTAAACCAGTCAATGTTACACTATGGAGAAAATGTAGGTTATTGGCTTTCAGGTAAGTACTCGACTGGCAGAGTTAAGGTTCTGGGCATAGACTCAGGGGTCTCCCAGGGTCAGGTAGGTACAGTTGGTACACCCTCAGCGGCACAGGAGCGGCCGGGTGCAGAGTGAGTTAGGTTGTAGGCATGGCACACAGGGATGTGTGCCATGTCGACTCTTCACTTTGTTCTGCACCAAAACACGCAGCCTGGGGGGGAAGAGAGAGAAAGAGAGAGAAAGATATGTGTGTGTGTGAGGTGTGTGTGTGAGGTGAGTGTGTGTGAGGTGAGTGTGTGTGAGGTGAGTGTGTGTGAGGTGAGTGTGTGTGAGGTGAGTGTGTGTGAGGTGAGTGTGTGTGAGGTGAGTGTGGAGAGTGTGAGGAGAGTGTGTGGAGAGTGTGTGGAGAGTGTGTGGAGAGTGTGTGGAGAGTGTGTGGAGAGTGTGTGGAGAGTGTGTGGAGAGTGTGTGGAGAGTGTGTGGAGAGTGTGTGGAGAGTGTGTGGAGAGTGTGGAGAGTGTGGAGTGGAGAGTGTGTGGAGAGTGTGTGGAGAGTGTGTGGAGAGTGTGTGGAGAGTGTGTGGAGAGTGTGAGTGAGTGAGTGTGAGTGAGTGAGTGAGTGTGAGTGAGTGAGTGAGTGAGTGTGAGTGAGTGAGTGAGTGAGTGTGAGTGTGAGTGTGAGTGTGTGTGTGTGTCTGTGTGTGTGTGTGTGTGTGTGTGTGTGTGTGTGTGTGTCTGTGTGTGTCTGTGTGTGTCTGTGTGTGTCTGTGTGTGTCTGTGTGTGTAGGTACGGGGCCGCTAAGGGTGGCACAATAAGTGCTGCAGCCCTTAGAGGTCTTCCCTGGTTACAGTGCCCTGACATGTGGCCAGAGATGCAAATTGGGTTAGTTTTCGGGGAAAGAACACAGGCCATTAGAACCCGATTGGCAGGGACCCAGGGCACATCAAGTCATAGTGCATCAGTAGTCTGGCAAAAAGTTGGTGGGTTACTGCAACAGAAACCCACTTTCCTACACAAGCCACCCCCAGCCCAAAGGCCAGGAGACTCAGCCAAAGCTGGGAAAGTCTTCCTAGTCTTTCAGGCGAGGAAGAGTAGAGGAAGTGGTTTGAAAGTTGCAGGGCCTACTCTGCCTTACATCCTTCTGTCCAGGTCAGTCCCTTTGGGGAGCTGGCCTACCTCAACAGTTTCAGGGCCTAATTCCCAGTGCTCTTTTCCTAGCTCTTTACCCCATCTTTTTAGTTTAAGTTCAGAGGTGCCTACCTCTGCAAATTCTAACTTAGCTAGGGCAAATGGCAGCTTTTTTTTTTATTTTTAGTTTTATATAGCACGAACTACACCCGAAGAGATTGGGTATCGGAGCGCTTTACATAGCACCAGCTTCGTTACACAAGGACACGTTCATTTTTTGTTAGGCACAGGGAGATTAAGTGATTTGCCCAGAATCACAGGATGTTGAGCGTCGTTGCCGAGACTCGAACCCGGTTCCCCAGCTTCGTCAACCGCTCTATCAGTAAGGCTACATCCTCTCCCCTACCTTACCCACAGGGGTCACCCACAGCTTGAGTAACCCCACCATGACCAATAGGGTCGGGGGGGCCTAACTTGCTATTTGGCAGAGGGCTAGGCCACCATGCCAAGGACAGTGCTGCCATGAAGGCTAACACCCAACAGAGGCTACTGACAGCTGTCAGTGCCCAGAACCACACCTTTAGCTCTTCACTGGTAAGTGAAGTAGCCAACTTACAGGCTTCTTTGGGTTTGGGGGGGCCTGTCTGCTGTTTTGGGGTGGGGGGTCACTACACTTGGTAGTGAACACCCTTCTTCCACCCTCTGTTCTGCCAGCTGAGGAGCCACAAATTCAGGCTGGACAGTTGCCCGAGTCAGGTCTTTTTGTTGGCTAGGGGGGGACTTCACCAGTGCCAATTTTGGAGTTCTCCCTTACTGGGATAGAATCTCCCTGGCCCACTGGAACTGTGGCTAACAGTTGCCCACCTTTCCTACACCGTTTCTTCTTTTTCTTTTGGGGCTTAGCTGCACTAACTGCCGGTTGAGCCCCCCCAGGTTTCTTGGGTGAGGTCTGGCATTGGACCAGTACCTCTCTTTGGCTCAGACCAACCTCTGGATGGTCATTCCCAAGGAGACAATCAAGGGGGAGGTCTTTACTGACTACCACCTTTCTCCATCTAAGGGACCAAGCTATTTCTAGGAGCACTACAGCCACAGGCCTAACAGTGACACCCCCTGGGACAGTCCTTACTCTTTTTGTTTCCCCTGGGACATACTGGTTTGAGAGAACCAACCTGTCATGCACCACAGTGTGACTGGCACAGGTATCTCTCAGGGCAAGGGCTGGGATTCCATTCACCAGTAGGTGGTGGAAGTGTCTACTCCCCTCTGGAATCTCCAACTCACCTTTTGGGCCTATTTTCCAGTTGAAGGCTATGAGGGCTTCCTCATCTGAGGAATCACCCTCTAAAGCTACACTGGCAAGCCCTGGAGCTACACTAGGGGCTGTAATTTGTTTAGGACAGCTAGGGTCCTTGGTGTGGTGTCCAGCCTTTTGGCAGTTGCGACACCATACCCTGTTGGGATCCCAATTCTTACCTTGGTACCCAGTTTTAGTTTGTGAGGTGTCTTTGGGCCCTCCCTCCTGGTCAGGTCTTTGGGGGTCTACCTGGGACTCCTTACTTTTATCGGCTCACTGTCTTTCCTCTGGGGAGGTTTTGACACCCCTTTCTTTTGGTCACCCCCAGTGGACATCCTAGTTACCCTTGTCTTAACCCAATGGTTGCCTTCTTTCCCAATTCTTGGGGAGAAATTGGACCTAGGTCTACCAGATACTGATGCAACTTTTCATCAATGCAATTACTCAATGTGTTCTTTCATAAATAAATTATAAATACCATCATAATCTTGCACTTTGCTTCCAGTCAACCAGCCATCTAGTGTCTTAACTGAGTAGTCTACAAATTACACCAAGGGCTGACTCTGGGTTTTCTGAGCCCCCCTGAATCGAATTCTATACTCCTAAGTTGTGAGTCCAAATCCCTCAATCAGAGTTCTCTTCATGAGGTCATAAGACCCAGCATCTGCCCCACTAAGGGTCAGCAGCCTGTCTCTGCACTTACAAGAGAACAGTTCCCAAAGGAGTGCCCCCCCAGTGAGTTTTCTTCACTCTTCTGGCTTCACAAGCCCTCTCAAAGGCTGTGAACCATTTTGTGATATCATCACTCTTCATATTTAGGGACAATCCCTTTGGGGATATTAGGATCATAAGATAGCTCTTTATCCTTATTTAGTAAATTGCTGCCACCATTGATGGGTCCTAGGCCCATCTCTGCTCTTTCTTTTTCTAGAGCCAGGAGTCTGGTCTCTAGGTCTAATCTTTTGGTCAGCCTGGCTAGCAGGATGTCCTTTTCATTGAGGCTTTCCTCAATGTCCTCAGTAGTGCCTGACCGACCTGTGAGGGATCTAGGTACTGAGAGGTTGATTCTTGGAGACAGGGCCACTGGGGCCCTTTTATCCCTAAGAAGTGGAGGGGGTTGGTTTACCAGGTCATCCCCTTCCTCTTCTTCCTCATCTGACTGGTCTTCACCATTTTCAGATGGGTGGTCCTTAGCATACCCAGCCAACAGCTCCTGGAGCTTTTGTTTGGTGGGATGGGGACCCATGGCTATGTTTTTAAGTTTACATAGGGACCTTACTTCCTTGAAAGACAAGTGAAGGTAAGGGGTGAGGTTGAGCTCCTCAACCAAGTTCTCTATGTCATTATGGTTATTTTCACTAACAGCTGGGTTCTTGTTTTGAGACCTTGTTATAAAAAAAAAAAAAAAAAAAAAAAAAAAACTTCTAACCCTAGCTAAAGTGACTTATTTTTCTAAAATTCTGAAGGGACTTAACCAAGGCCCTAACAAGACTTTTAGTAATTTTGCAAAAAATGCCAATTTGAAAAAATCAGAATTCTAAAGACAATTTAAGAGTTCTGTTGTGTGATCAGGTGGTAACCAAGTAGTCCAACAAATACAAAGTTGTATATCCCACCGCTGATCCACCAATGTAGGAAACTGGCTCTGTATATACTATATCAAAGTGAGGTATAGTGTTCACAGAGTCCAGTGGAACCCCAAAGGTAGGCAGAGGTAAAGTTAGATAGCACCTCACTCTCTATTTGTGGTAGTGTGGTCGAGCAGTAAGGCTTTATCAGAGGACAGTGTTAAGCATTTGTTGTACACACTGTCAGCAAATGAATTCACACACTCAAAGAGTGAACTTCAGACCAAATGGTTTTGTATAAAAATATTATTTTAGTTATTTTATAGAACCAAGCAAGCCTGGCACAGGTAAGTTGATAAATACTTTGCAGTGAATATACAGTTTGAAATGCAATTGTAAATGTACTTTGAAATGGTTACAGTCTGAATTACTGGTAATGCAATACTGTGAAATGCTGTACATATACTTTGTATCGACTTTGCAATGAAAATTACAGGTAAGTTACCTTTACGTTACTTTTGAGATTACTTTTGAGATTACCTTTTCTACTCAGTGTGATATGCCTAGATATCACACTGGGACATTTCCTAGAGAAAAGGTAAGTAAAATCAGTTTTGCACAATTGTTATTTTTCAGGTTTCCATACAAATCAACAGTCATTAGGTTCCTGTGGAGAGAAATGAAGTTAACGGTTACCAGGTAAGTAATCGGTCTTTGGTGTTGAGCTTCTGGGGTTAGAACAAGGGTTCCCCCAGGGTCAAGGATGCACTCTCGTTACACCCTCAGCTGCACTAGGGCAGCCGGGTACAGAGTGCTGAGGCCCAATGTTATCCAATGGGGGATAGGGGCCTCTGGTTGGTGACTGCTGGCAAGCAGGCCACTGGGTTGTGGGAGCAAAGCTCCTGGACTTTAGCTCAGGGAAAATGGGGGTTTCGGCCAGCACAAAAGGTGCACCCTCAGCGGCACTAGGGCGGCCGAGTGCAGGGTGCTGTTTCCTGTTTCGACGTCGGGCGCCCTGTTGGTTTCAATGAGGAACCTCCGGTTTGCAAAGGCACTGCAGGCTCGGGGACGAAGGTCTTCTGGGTGCGACCACCACTTCGAGAGGTAAGTTGGGAAGTTAGGGGTTGGTTAGGCACAGTCAGTTTGGGCACACAAGGCCGTGGGGCGTCTGGTGCAGGGGTGCCTTTTGGGGTCGGATCTTCTTACCAGCTCCTGGTCGCGGTTAGGGGGGGCCTTCTGGATTTATGCTGCAGGCGTCAGCTGGAGGCTTGAGGCAGGTCAGGGGTCGCCGGATCTCGGGTCAGGATCGCCGGGGGGACCGCCTCGTGGTGTCTGCCCGCTCGGGCCGTGGACGGCAGGTGCAGAGTGGGGCGGATCCGCGGTGTCCGGCCGGAGCCAGAGGCTGCAGATGAACAAATCCGGTGTTCAAGGGATACAAAGGCTTTGTGCTTTAAGGCAGGCAGGTCCTCCAGGGTTTTCGAGGTTGCTGGCTGCACAACACACTGGGATTTTGCAGGAGCAGGTTCGAGGTGGAGACAGGCCGGTAGGGCTGGGGCCAAGTCAGTGGGCGTCTTCCTCTTGTTAGCTGCTGCACGGCTGTTCGGTCCTTCTTTTCTTGTTGCAGGTTCTTGTCTGAGTAAGCAAGGTTCAAGGGAGCCCCTAAATACTAGATTTAGGGGCGTTACAGGTAGGCAAAAGGCAGGGACCAATGGGTCCCTTACCTGGGGTGGTACACCCCCTATTATGCCACCCTCCAGTGGAAGGGGGGCATGAGCCTGTCCCTGGTTGGCTGCGTCACCCATCTGCAAGATGGCGGGGACTGAGAGTTGGGCTTCACCTCGCCTCCCCCACCTGAGGGGTGGAGTTGGCAGAGGTGGGCACACCTCTCTTCCTCAATTGTTTTTCCCGCCAGTTCTCCCGCACCAAGTGGGGGTCAGAAGCAGTGGGGAAAAGTTGCTGAGATCAGCAAGTGGCCTGGGGAAGCTCACAAAGGCAGCAAGCCTTTGAAGCTTCCCCTTCGTGAACCCTGCCCATCCTCGGGGAGGAGGCTTGGCACCTCGTCCCAGGATGTGCATTGTTTCATGCCCCAGAGAGCAGGAGGCTCTCGACCCAGGGGTCCAGAAACATCTGGTGGTGGCAGCTGAAAGCAGCCACTCAGCCTGGACACTAGTGGTAGGTTAGTTTTCAGGGGGCATCTCTAAGATGCCCTCGGTTTGCATTTTCATTAAATCCCACACTGGCATCAGTCTGGGTTTAATGTGCTGAGAAGTTGGATACCAAACTTCTCAGTTTTCAGTGCAGCCATTATGGTGCTGTGGAGTTCGTAATGACCAACTCCCAGCACCATATACTCTTAATGGCAGCACTGCACTTACAATGTCTAAGAATGGCCTTAGACACTGTAGGGGTACAGGGCTCATGCACCTGTACCCTCACCACTGGTGTACTGCACCCAGTTAGAGGGGTGACTGATCTATGCCAGGGCAGTGGGTTGTAGGCATGGCACACAGGGGTGTGTGTGTGTGTGTGTGCCATGTCGACTCATCACTTTGTTCTGCAC
Source organism: Calotriton arnoldi (assembly GCA_963921515.1). NCBI lineage: Eukaryota > Metazoa > Chordata > Amphibia > Caudata > Salamandridae > Calotriton > Calotriton arnoldi. The sequence continues at coordinate 5,043,551 of CAWUFW010000150.1, read as the reverse complement.
CAAAACATGCAGCCTGCAAAGGCTGTGTGTGTGTGTGTGTGTGTGTGTGTGTGTGTATATATAAAGGTACAGGGTCCCTAAGGGTGGCACAATAAGTGCTGCAGCCCTTAGAGGTCTTCCCTGGTCACAGTGTCCTGTGGTACCATTTACCAGGGGTTGACCTGTGGCCAGAGAAGCCAATTGGGTTAGTTTGGGGGGAAAGAACACAGGCCCTGGGAACCTGATTGGCAGGGACCCAGGGCACATCAAGTCAAAGTGCATCAGTAGTCTGGCAAAAAGTGGGGGGGGTTACTGCAACGAGGTCTCCCCAACGATCCTTACCCGAGATCCGGCGACCCCTGACCTGCCTCAGACCTCCAGCCGACGCCTGCAGCCTCAAACCGGAAGGTTCCCCCAACCGCGACCAGGAGCTGGTAAGAAGATCCAACCCTAAAAGGCACCCCTGCATCCGACGCACCACGGCCTTGGGTGGCCCAACCGACGGTGCCTAACCAACCCCCAAGATCCCAACTTACCTCTCCAAGTGGTGGTCGCACCCAGAAGACCTTCGTCCCAAAGCCTGCAGTGCTTTTGCAAGCCAGAGACACCCCATTGAAAGCTACAGGGCTTCCGATGCCAAAACAGCACTCTGCACCCAGCCGCCCCAGTGCCGCTGTGGGTGCATCTTTTGTGCTGGCCTAAACCCCCATTTGCCCTGAGCTTAAGTCCAGGAGCTTTGCTCCCACAACCCAGTGGCCTGCTAGTCAGCAGCTACCAACCGGAGGCCCCCTATCCCCAAGTGGATAACATTGTGCCTCAGCAGTCTGCACCCGGCCGCCCTAGTGCTGCTGAGGGTGTAACCAGAGTGCATCCTTGACCCTGGGGGAGCCCCGAGTCTAACCCCAGAATACCAACTCCCACAACAAAGTACTTAGCTTTAAACCGATAACACTATTTTCCTCCATAGGATAACATTGACTGTTTTTGTATGAAAAGTTTTTAAGTGTGGAGTTGGAAATCCTAAGAAATCCTTTAAAACTAACTAAATAACCAAAACGCTTTTACTTACCTGTTTACAGGAAATATCCTAGTGCAGTATCCAGGTATACTGCACTGTGTAAGAAAAGTAATCTGAAAAGTAACTTGCATGATATTCTACTAAAAATCCTGTACAAAGTATATGTACTGTATTCTGAAAAGCATTGCATTATCAGTAACACTACTGTAATCAAATCAAAGTACATTTACAATTGCAATTCAAACTGTTTACAAACTGCATTACTACTGTAAAGTATTTATTGCTTACCTGTGCCAGGCTTGCTTGGTTCTAGAAAATAAAATAACTAAAAGAATATTTTTATACAAAAACAATTGGTCTGAATTTTAGTTTTTGAGTGTGAGATATCATTTGCTGATTGAGTGTGTACAACAAATGCTTAAACACTACCCTCTGATACAGCCTTACTGCTCGACCACACTACCACAATTAGAGAGTAAGGTGCCATCTACTTTTACGTCTGCCTACCTTTTGGGTTCCACTGGACTGTGCACACTATACCTCACTTTGGTATGGTATATACAGAGCCAGCTTCCTACAGAGAATGCCAGACAATTAAGAGAAAGTTGAAGCAAGAGCAGAATAGGTAGTGAAAGACGGCAAGAGCAGGTGGGAAATAGAGTGGCTCGGGTGCGCAGTGCAAAGCACAACCAGTAAGTGGCATGCACTTCTAAGACACGCTTCCGTGTATGTGGTGTCAAGGTGCACAATAGTTGGCACAGTACCCACTGGTGAAGAATAGAAGACAGGTGCGCTGTTAGAGTAACAGGATGTTTTAAGGTCTCATGAGCTTATACTGTAGCCTTTACAAGAATCAGATTGATGGCCACACCTTGTCAGTGATCATGGCAATGAAAATCTTAGTGGGAATGAGATCAGTCTCCTCATGTTTCTGACTCTAACATGCAGATCTGGATGATTATCGTTGGGAAATGCTATTCCAGATCACTGCATATCTGGGGAAATTCAAAGCATCTGCATGAGCATGGGTGAGACACTGGCGCTTGACACAAACTCAGCCATGATTTACTATGCAAAATGGCTATAGGAAGATGACAAAAGTATCTGACAGCTGGTCATCCATACTGGGTAACATCTCCAGTTCCCATGTATACACAAGAAGCAGAAGAACAGTGCAATTCAATCAATCAGGTATTTATAGAGCACACTACTCACCCGTGAGGGTCTCAAGGCGCTGAGAGGGGGAGGGTTCAGGCAGCTCCAAGGTCAACGAAGAGCCAGGTCTTAAGGTCCATTCTGAATAGGTGCAGTGTCGGGCTTCGTCTGATGCTGATGGGGAGTTCGTTCCAGGTCTTGGCAGCGATGTGGGAGAAGGATCTGCCACCCGTTCTTGCCCTTTGGATGCGGGGGACCAGGGCTAGGTTGGCGGAGCGGAGGTTTCTCTTGGGGGCATGGAAGGAGATTCTTTTGTTGAGGCATTGGGGTCCGGTGTTATGGAGGTCTTTGTAGGCGTGCATGAGCAGTTTGAAGGTTATTCTTTTTTCGACAGGGAGCCAGTGGAGGTCAAGGAGGTGCTGGGTGATGTGGTCATGTTGTTAAATGCTGAGGACGAGTCTGGCTGCTGCTAGAAAGTTCTCCCAGTAACTGTCGCTTAAAGATAAGTACTAATTGAAAAGAACAGCTGAAGTAGCTAACAGTGGATGATGGAAAGTGCACTAAGATACTGCTGTAACCTGTGGTGCACTATGGCTGCTTAAACCTATTTGATTCCGGAGACACCAAATCAAAGCGAATACTGAACAGAGGTAAGGTTCTCCCTCTTAGGGGACTAGCGAATAAGTACGATTATTAGATTAATTAAATAACCAAGTCAGTTAGGGCTTATCATTAAAATGGCATCCTTCTCCTTGGATTCTGCCTCCTGAGACTCCGAGAATGGATGCAGGACGACAACTTCATGTTAAACACACAAAAACAATTACTCTTAATCAAGTACAAGTCAATGTGTTTCCACCCTTAATTGCTTCAATAGCTAACCCCTTGGGCTTCACAACTGACACTACACTCTACCGCATACCCACACAGTTACTCTACCAACTACTTTCCACCTTCCCTCTGAATAAATCGAAGCACTTGTTTACAACCCAGACGAAAATAACAGCATGTGCCTTAATCATCTAGGACTGGACTTCGACAAAACCACTCTCGTAGGAATACCTCAATCATAACTTGCTCCTCTCAAAGCTGTTCATTTAACAGCAAGACAAGTTTCTATAAAGAGGAAACCTGACAGGCCAGTGGGCAAGTCTAAGCGTTCTTGATCAATTGGACACCTCTATAAACCTTTCAACTGAAGTTCTGGATGGGGCGGGGGTTCTATTTTTCCCAGTTTATTTTTCCCCCTTTTCTTACTCCCTTAACTTATTTTCACATTTTCCCTCTTTCCTGTCCCTTACCCCCCTCCCCTTTTGTACTACTCACTATACCCACCAGCCTGCGGTTATAGGTTTGCGTGTTAAAAACTCCTTCTTTAATAAACAGATATGAACCATAACAAGGAAATATGATTAAAGTCAAAATATGGTGCCTCGTGTACAAAGTGATTCATCTAAACAAGCCAACATATTAAGACAGTTTGATAAACACTTAAAGCTGTCAATCTGGCATCAGAATTAAAAACTCTCCAATGGGAAACAAGGTACAAAAGTAAAAAAGAGCAGAATCCGATAATTCACAGAAGCTGCAACAAACTCACAGTCCAATCTGTAACCAACCCTCTTTCAAGAAGTCCTTAAAAGCACATCTTGTTGGACCACATCTGAATTTTATTATTCATGCAACTTAGGTTACCTTTATTTTTCTATTATTTAAAAATTGAATTTGCTTATCAATCCGTTGCACAATGCTCTATTTTGTGACGCACATAAATACCTCCTGGTGCAGTAGTGAGATGGAAAACAAACAAATGTGAATATAAAAACAAAGACTTCTGAAACCCCTTCCTAATGCTATGATATCAGGCAATCCCTCGCACACCAGATTGAAAAACCCAGCCTCCTCGGCAGGCTCCAAGGCATGTTCGCAAACCGGTGTCCAAGCACGTAGGGGCATCGCCGGGATGCCGGTCCGTCACGTGCCCATGGGGGAAACCAGCAAATTGAAAGAAGTACATCACAGGCAGATTAAAAACCGTAGCCCACACTTGCAGCAAACCTGAATTCTTGCCTCAATGGACCAGATAAAGTTTCTAAGTACAAGCAAAGAGATACAGTTTCCTACCATCCACACAAGTATTTCATTTGGCATACATACCTTGTATTGTTTTTATAGGAAGGAGTCGGCAAATTTTTTGTTTGCGGCCTGTTCTCCGGGACTGCTTTTGGAGAGATCTCCAGCTTCGGCTTCTTGGAAGGTGTTTGACTGTTGCATGTATAACCTCTCTTCACACAGCTGGCCTGAGTTGGTATGGAGGGCTTGGGGATAAGAGGAGCAAAAACAACAGGAGAATGAGGAGTGCCATTTGATTTTGGGGACTGAGTCACCTGGTGTGGGGGGACAGGTGCCTCGGCAAGATTAAAGTTTGATATTCCCTGCAGCAGTGATGGCCGAAGGATGGGAAGGCCTGTTGAAAGGGCCATCATCCCAGAGTTCACTGGAAACCTTTGGAGGACACAATTCTGCTGAAGTCCCACAGATTGAGGCATGACAGTGGAAGTACCAATGGTGAACTGTCCAGGACCATTGGGGACACCTGTCCTAATAACGTTCAGCATGGGCATTACATTCAGCAGGGGGCCACTAAATGTCCATGTGGGAGCATCATTCCTTACAATTCCGAGAGGAGCTGATGCCCGCAAAATCACTGTTCCCAAATTAGTTTGTTTTTGAATTGGTGTTAGCATAGCTCCTCCGAGGTTCAACTCACAAACTGATTTCTTGATGTTTGGGGCTACCTTCCTTGGATTCCCCCTGGAATTACTCTCCACAACTTGTGAGCATGGTGTGATCTGTGGGATTACCATGACCCTCATGTTACTGGAAGGAGTTGGCTCCAACCGCTGGCATGCTGTCCCATTGCCTCGCTGGTTATGGAGGTGCCCAATAACGGAGTGGAAGTTTAGTTGTTCTCCTCCACTGCAACTGACAACTGGAGCACAGGGAGAAGGACTGATCGGCACAGGCTGGCATGTGATGACCTTTTGATCTGGGGATGGGGCACCTGGAGCTGTATTTGACTGCACTTTCACAAACAGCTGCCCCTGTTTGTTCACCATGAGAACTTTGGAGGTGGTGCTAGGTTTATGAGCAGGGACAGATGGTGTTTCCAATTTGGCCATTGTGAAAGTAGGCACTTGGGGTGAGAGCGAGAGAGGTTTGCACACCCTCTGCAACTGAGGGGGATCCTTTAGATTCAAGACTGTTAGACTTGGGTCTATGGGCCGGCATCCAGCTGACAGCCATGTTGGTTCAGATGGTTTACTAGCAATGAGCTGTTCACGTCTTGTAATGGGTCCATTGCTACCATTAATCAAATGAAAGTTGCTTCCTGACTGCAAGGGGGCAACAGCAAGAGTCTCTACCCTTGTAACTGGCACAGGATGTAATAGGGATTTTGGTGGATTGGATAGCACCTCAGGAACTGTGACTAAATTGTTTGCAAGAATATTTGATCCATTCTCTGACACAGATTTGGGAAGCAACAGAGTGGGAGAGCTGTGAATTCTCTCTCTGGAGAGTGTCCGAGTACCCGAGTTGAAGTCCTTTAGCACAAAATCTACAATATCAGATGGAAGGTCTTCTGGGGCTGTATCAACAGAAGCCTTAGGGTTTTTAGAGTCCACTGCGGGAGCAAACTCTGGTTGGATGACAGTTGCCCCTTCAGCTTTCTGTGAAGACCCGGTTGCATGAAATGAAATCTTTTTTGTGACATGGGGCATTCTAGTTTCTGTGGTGGTGGTGACACTGCTGGTGTCACTCTCCGTGCCATCATCAACACCATCTAATTGCTTTATATGAGGCAGCTTTAAGTCCATAGGGTAAGGAAGAAGATCCATGTTCCGGGTCACAACAGTCCTTGTGAAATTGTAACAGTTTTGTGAATTATCATCCTCTGAGCTGTCACCACCATTCACTGCAACATGATGTCTGCCTGATGTACTTGTGCCTAGACTGAACAATCTATCTTCTCTGAACTCATTTGCCTGCCGTGTGTTCACCACAATTTGGCTGTGACACTGAGGGTTATCCTCCTGAAAGGTGCTGTCCAGGACACTATCATCAAACTCCAAGTCTGAGACATTCAGTGAAGAGACTACTTCCATATCACTTTCATTGAAGGCGTCCACACAGAATCCAGGCACAAGCTGGCCATCATCCACCATGGACCCGAGTGGGCCCCCGGGAGAGAGGAGTCCTGGTGAGCTAACGGTATCACAGTACTCAAGGTCCTGATATGCACCAACATCAGGTGACTCAAAGCTCTGCAATCCATCCATTTCAGATGGGGTGCTTGATCTTTTAAAGTTATAAGAATGATCTGCTCCTGAGAAATTAGGGTAGGAGGTGGAACGAGGTCCAGAGGTAGAGGTCTGCATGACAAAGTCTATTTCAGGCAGGCTAGCAATTGCTGAGGTAGACAGGTTGTGCTGATGGCCCCTACATCTGCTGGAGGGGTCAGGGCTTGATAGTGCAGCGGTGATTGATGCTCCACCCTTGAGAGACACCGGACTTGAAGGACTGATCTTGGCTCTTACATTGGTGGCACCAGTTGTTAGAGTTGGTGAGGAAATCCGACCACGAGTTGTGGTACCGTGACTCACTGGACTGTGACGCCTGGTTCTCCGTAACGGCACAACATCTGGATCACTGACAGTCAGAATGTGGTGGGACACAGAAGTAGGGCTTCCTGAAAGATATGAAGTTTTAGAGCACATTAAAGCCACACCACCAGCTATGGTACCATACCCCATTTCTAATAACATGGTGATAAAAAAAAAAAAAAAACAACTGCCAATATTTCTAGTACCATGAGATGCAAAAATAGCAAACATACCCTCCGGTAACGATAGGAGGGAATCAACATCAGATAGAAGTAACATTTCCCAATAACACCCACTGAATCACTTTTCATAACAGGCAAAGGTAATGAACATAAAAGCAGTTTACCCAAATGACACAAATCGAAACTGATTGTGAAAATGCTGTTCAGATTTGTGGCATCTAATGGTTGAGTTTTACAAGTCCTCTGTTCTGCTCAAAGTTTACACATTTGGTACCACTCATGGGCTAGTCTATAATTAGGTTCCTCCATTGTGCGAAAGTGCCCTCTTTCTGCATGATTGCCCATACTTTTTGCTGAATTGCTGATGTGCTTTGACTAAGTGTGCCCTGGGCTCCTGCCAATCAGGTGCCCAGGGCCTATGTTCTTTCCCTAAACCTGCATTAAAAACAAAACCCAATTGGCATCTCTGGCCACAGGTCAGCCCTTGGTAAATGGTACCACAGGTACTCGGGGCACTGTGACCAGGGAAGACCTCCAAGGGCTGCAGGACTTATTGTGCCACCCTTAGAGGCCCTGTACCATTACACTCACACACTGCCTTTGCAGGCTGCGTGTTTTGGTGCAGAACAAGAGTCGACATGGCACACATCCCTGTGTGCCATGCCTACAACCCACTGCCCTGGCATAGATCAGTCACCCCTCTAGCGGGGTGCACTATACCAGTGGTGAGGGTACAGGTGCATGAGCCCTGTACCCCTACAGTGTCTAAGCCCATTCTTAGACATTGTAGGTGCAGTGCTGCCGTTAAGAGTATATGGTGCTGGGAGTTTGTCATTACGAACTCCACAGCACAATAATGGCTACACTGAAAACGGAGAAGTTTGGTATCAAACTTCTTAGCACATTAAACGCACACTGATGCCAGTGTGGGATTTAATGAAAAATGCACACAGAGGGCATCTTAGAGATACCCCCTGAAAAACGACCTACCACTAGTGTCCAGGCTGAGTGGCTGCTTTCAGCTGCCACCACCAGACATGTTTCTGGATCCCTGGGTCGAGAGCCTGCTACTCTCGGGGGTCTGAAACAATGCACATCCTGGGACGAGGTGCAAAGCCTCATCCCCCAGGATGGGCAGGGTTCACAAAGGGGAAGCTTCAAAGGCTTGCCGCCTTTGTGAGCTTCCCAAGGCCACTTGCTGCTTTCAGCAACTGGTCCCCACTGGTTCTGACCCCCACTTTGGGCGGGAGAACCGGCGGGAAAAACATGTGAAGAAGAGAGGTGTGCCCACCTCTGCCAACTCCACCCCTCAGGTGGGGGAGGCGAGGTGAAGCACAACTCTGTCCCCGCCATCTTGCAGATGGGGGGACTCTGCCAACCAGGGAAAGGCTTATGCCTCCCTCCCACTGGAGGGCGGCATAATAGGGGTGCACCCACCCCAGGGAAGGGACCCATTGGTCCCAACTTTTTTACCTACCTGTAACGCCCCTAAATCTAGTATTTAGGGGCACCCCTTTACCTGCTTCCTCAGACAAGAACCTGCAAGAAGAAAAGATGAAGGACTGAAAAGCCGTGCCGAAGCTAAGAGGAGGACGCCCACTGACTTGGCCCCAGCCTACTGGTCTGTCCCCACCTCGAACCTGCCCCAGCGAAATCCCCGTTTGTCCTGCAGCCAGCTACCTCAAGAAACCCGGAGGACCTGCCTGCCTTCAATCCCAAAGACTTTGTCTCCCGTGAACACCGGATTTGTTCAAACAACAGACTCCAGTTCCGCAAGGATCCGCGGGTCTGCACCACTCTGCACCCGACACCCACGGCCCAACACCAAGAGGAGGTCCCCCCTGCGTTCCTGACCCGAGATCCGGAGACCCCTGACCTGCCTCAAGCCTCCAGCCGAGGCCTGTAGCCTCAAACCGGAAGGTCCCCCAACCGCGACCAGGAGCTGGTAAGATCAGACCCTAAAAGGCACCTCTGCACCAGACACCCCACGGCCTTGGGTGGCCCAACCAACGGTGCCTAACAAACCCCCAGGATTCCAACTTACCTCTCCAAGTGGTGGTCGCACCCAGAAGACCTTCGTCCCCGAGCCTTCAGTGCTTTTGCAAACAGGAGACTCCCGATTGAAAGCTACAGGGCTCCTGACGCCAAAACAGCACTCTGAACCCAGCCGCCCCAGTGCCGCTGAGGGTGCATCTTTTGTGCTGGCCTAAACCCCCATTTGCCCTGAGCTAAAGTCCAGGAGCTTTGCTCCCACAACCCAGTGGCCTGCTCGTCAGGAGCCACCAACAGGAGGCTCCCAATCCCCCATTGGATAACATTGGGCCTCAGCACTCTGCACCCGGCCACCCTGGTGCCGCTGAGGGTGTAATAAGAGTGAATCCTTGACCCTGGGGGACCCCTGAGTGTAACCCCAGAACACCAATTCCCACAACAAAGTTCTTACCTTTAAGCCAATAACAATATTTTCCTCCATAGGATAACAGACTGTTTTTCTATGAAAGTGTGGAGTTGGAAAACCTAAAGAAATTCTTTAAAATTGTACTAACTAACAAAAACGCTTGTACTTACCTGTTTACAGGAAATGTCCCACTGTAGTATCCAGGTATACTACACTGGGTAAGAAAAGTAATCTGAAAGTAATGTAGTGGTCATTTTACTAAAAAGCCCATTCAAAGTATATGTACTGTATTTACCAAGCATTGCATTTCTCTGTAACAATACTGTAAGTCAAAACAAAGTGCATATACAATTACAATCCAAACTGTATTACAACTGTATATTTACTGCAAAGTATTTATCACTTACCTGTGCGAGGCTTGCTAGGTTCTAGGAAATAAAATAACAAAGAATATTGCTATACAAAAACAATTGGTCTGAAATTCATTTGCTGACTGAGTGTGCACAACAAATGCATAACACTGTCCTCTGATAAAGCTTTACTGCTCGACCACACTATCACAACTAGAGAGTGAGGTGCTATCTACTTTACCTCTGCCTACCTTTTGGGTTCCACTGGACTCTGTGCACACTATACCTCACTTTGGTATAGTATATACAGAGCCAGAGTGGAGAGGTGTGGTGCAGCGGCCAGGGCAGCTGACTTCGGAGCACAGGGTTCACGGTTCGATCCCCGGCTCCGGCGGCAGTTCAGCTCAGCACCATGTGACTCTGGGCAATAGCTCACTTAATTTCCACTACGGCCCCCAGCGCCTTGAGACCCGTAAGGGTGAGTAGCTGCGCTATATAAAAACGGACTTACATTTTTTACAGCTTCCTACATTGGTGGATCAGTGGTGGGATATACAACTTTGCATTTGTTGGACTACTTGGTTACCATCTGATGACACGACAGAACTCTTAAATTGTCTTTAGAATTCTGATTTTTTCAAATTGGCATTTTTTTTTGCAAAATTACTAAAAAGTCTTGTTAGGGCCTTGGTTAAGTCCCTTCAGAATTTTAGAAAAATAAAAAAGTCACTTTATCTAGGGTTAGAGGGGTCTCAAAATAAGAACCCAGACGTTAGTGAAACTAACCACAATGCCATAGAGGACCTGGTTGAGAAGCTTGACCTCATCCCTTTCCTTCACTTGTATTTCAAGGAGGTAAGGTCCCTATGCAAAATTAAAAACAGCCATGGGGTCCCATCCCACCAAACAAAAGCTCCAGGAGCTGTTGGCTGGGTATGCCAAGGACCACCCATCTGAAAATGGTGAAGACCAATCAGATGAGGAAGAAGAGGGAGAGGATGACCAGGTAGATCAACCTCCCCCACTTCATAGGGAGAAAAGGGCCCCAGTGGCCCTGACTCCAAGAATGAACCTCTCAGTGCCTCGATCCCACACAGGTGGGTCAGGCACTACTGAGGACAGCCTCTTAGCAAGGTTGACCAAAAGACGAGAGAGAGAGAGAGAGAGAGAGAGAGAGAGAGAGAGAGAGAGAGAGAGAGAGAGAGAGAGAGAGAGAGAGAGAGAGAGAGAGAGAGAGAGAGAGAGAGAGAGAGAGAGAGAGAGAGAGAGAGAGAGAGAGAAAGCGCGCGCAAGCGAGAAAGCGCGCGAGAGAGAGAAAGCGCGCGCGAGCACGAGAGAGAGCGCGCGCGCGAGCACGAGAGAGAGAGAGAGAGCGCGAGAGAGAGAGAGATAGGCTTAGCACCCATCAATGGTGGCAATTTACTTAATATGGATAAAGAGCAATCTTATGATCCTAAAATCCCCAATGGGATTGTCCCCAAGTATGAAGAGAGTGATGATATCACAAAATTGTTCACAGCCTTTGAGAGGGCTTGTGAAATGAGAAAAGTGAATAAGTCACACTGGGGGGCTCTCCTTTTGGAACTGTTCTCTGGTAACTGCAGAGACAGACTCCTGACCATTTCTGGGGCATATGCTGGGTCTTATAACCTCATGAAGAGAACTCTGTAGGAAGCTGGCTCTGTATATACTATACCAAAGTGAGGTATAGTGTGCACAGAGTCCAGTGGAACCCCAAAGGTAGGCAGAGGTAAAGTTAGATAGCACCTCACTCTCTATTTGTGGTAGTGTGGTCGAGCAGTAAGGCAGTATCAGAGGACAGTGTTAAGCATTTGTTGTACACACTGTCAGCAAATGAATTCACACACTCAAAGAGTGAACTTCAGACCAATTGTTTTTGTATAAAAATATTCTTTTAGTTATTTTATTTTCTAGAACCAAGCAAGCCTGGCACAGGTAAGCAATAAGTACTTTACAGTAGTAATGCAATTGAAAGACAGTTTGAATGATAATTATATATGCACTTTGATTTGATTTACAGTACGGATGCAGAGAAATGCAATACTTAGTAAATGCAGTACATAGACTTGAATAGGCTTTTTAGTAAAATAGCAGGTAAGTAACTTTTGAGATTACTAGGCTTACTCAGAGTAGTATACCTAGATACTACTCTGGGACATTTCCTGAAAACAGGTAAGTAAAATAGTTTTATGTTAGATTATGCAATTTTAATAGCTAAGGATATGGGGGAGACATAATTAGTGTCTAATCTATGATGGAAACATATCCTTAGCTATTAAACGAGATCTTATGTGGCTCCCCTTAACTAATTATTTATCTCATTCTGCCTCCTCTTCTGCTGCTCTTAAAAATGTACCTGACGAAGTTCGGAAACCACCTTGAATTTGCCCGTTCCGCCTTTTTATGCTCATATGTTTAATGATATCTCTTAGGTAATGAAAGTTTGTTACAGATTTCTTTTCGCTGTTTCACTTAATAATATGCTTACAATGTTATTCACTATGTATATTTAGACAATATCTTTGATTGTCTTATATTAATGACTTATGTTTCTATTTTCTATTATCCCTCCCTTCCCCATCCCCCTTTTTAGTTCCTTTCAACGTATATTTGTTTTCGTACATATATATAGTATAAATTTAATTCCTATATTGTCTTCTAATTTTATCTAATCATTTTATTGTTCAATAGGAAGATTGATCATCTTTATGAATATTTGTTTCGTTTGTTGTCTTTTAATAAATCAAACTTAAAAGATTATGCAATTTTAAAGAATTTCTTTCGTTTCTCAAACTCCACACTTAGAAACTTTTCACAGAAAAACAGTCAATGTTATCCTATGGAGGAAAATAGTTTTATCGGTTTTGAGGTAAGTATTTGGTAGTGGGAGTTGAGGTTCTGGGGGTAGATTCAGGGGTCCCCCAGGGTCAAGGAGGCACTCGTTACACCCTCAGCGGCACTAGGGCGGCCGGGCGCAGAGTGCTGAGGCCCAATGTTATCCATTTGGGGATAGGGGGCCTCCGGTTGGTGGCTGCTGGCAAGCAGGCCACTCTGTTGTGGGAGCAAAGCTCCTGGACTTTAGCTCAGGGTAAATGGGGAAACAAAGCAGCACCAAAGGTGCACCCTCAGCGGCACTAGTGCGGCCGGGTTCAGAGTGCTGTTTTGACGTCGGACGCCCTGTTTTCAATGGAGAACCCCAGGTTTGGAAAGATGCTGCAGGCTCTGGGACGAAGGTCTTCTGGGTGTGACCACCACTTCGAGAAGTAAGTTGGGAAGTTAGGGGTTGGTTAGGCACCGTCGTTTTGGGCACACAAGGCCGTGGGGCGTCGGGTGCAGGGGTGCCTTTTGGGGTTGGATCTTCTTACCAGCTCCTGGTCGCGGTTAGGGGAGCCTTCTGGATTTCGGCTGCAGGCGTCGGCTGGAGGCTTGAGGCAGGTCAAGGGTCGCCGGATCTCAGGTCTGGATCGCCAGGGTGACCTCGTGCTGTTTGCCCACTCGAGCTCAGGCCGTGGAGGGCGGGTGCAGAGTGGGGCGGATTTGCGGTGTCTGGCCGGAGCCAGAGGCTGCAGGTGAACAAATCCAGTCTTCACAGGAGACAAAGTCTTTGTGCTTGAAGGCAGGCAGGTCCTCCGGGGTTTTCGAGGTTGCTGGCTGAGGGACACACCGGGTATGGGAGCAATGAGATCGGGCGGTAGTTACTCAGGATTTGGGGATCCGCCCCTGGCTTCTTCAGGAGGACAACAATTGCCTCCTTGAAGGTGTCGGGAATGTAGCCCTGGGAAAGTGACTCGTTCAGAAGGGATAGGGCTGGTCCGGGAAGAGCGGAAAAAACTTCGCTTAAAAAGCATGGTGGGCAGCAATCCCTAGGAGAGCCTGATTTTACTTTGGACAACAGTTCAAGGAATACCTGGTTACTTATTTTCGGAAACTGTTCAAGGGAACAAGAATTTTTATTGGCATAGTGGTGCATGCCTCAGGGGTTGGGCAAGTAGGGATGGTAGCCTTAATTGCCGTGATTTTATCGATGAAAAAAGTGTTCAAAGAATCGCATAAAATTTGAGAAGGCGTAGGTTTTATTGTCACTATCAGAGTTTGACAGTTTATTAACAATAGAGAAAATTTCTTTTGACCTGTTAGAGGTTAGGATTTTCGATAAGAAATAGGCAGCTTTTGTGGTTAAAATAGTTTTTTTATAATCTTTTAATGCAGCTGAGTAAATTGCCTTATCGTCCGGCAGGTAGTAACATCTCCACCTCCTTTCATGTTGCCGAAGGGCTAGTTTTTAGCCTTTAGGTCAGTGGAGAACCATCTCTGTGCTCCATGGCGTCGGGCTAAGAGTATTTTCCTGAGAGGTGCATGTTTATTGCTTGCTGCTAATAGCTTGTCAGTTAAATTTTTCTCATTGAGGCTGATGGTTTATTTGGGGGAGCTGTGTTGACCAGTGTGTCGAGAAATTGGACTTTATTGATGCTATTCCAGCTCCTTGCTATCCCCCATTCAGTGGTGGGGGTTTTGTCCCTAGAGATATTAATGGAGAATTTGATTAAAAAATGATCAGACCATGTGCAGGGTAGAATCAACGAGGTAGACACAGCAAGGTTGGCTGTCCATACCTGGTCAAGGGTATGCCCTTTAATATGTGTAGCTGAAAACACCTGCTGGTTAAAATTTAACCCTGTAAGTAGATCGGTTAGTTCAGCGGATTGGGGACCACCCAGTGTATCGTTTGCCCAATAGTTAAAATCACCAATCAGCAGGATTTTTGCGTGATTAGTTATTAAGTGGGTAACCTCTTCGGCCAAGGAATGTGGAAACAGTGTCATACTCTGGGGGGCCTGTAGAGTAGAACACAGACCATAGGGGCCGAGTCAGAGTCTCATTTAATCACAAGGTTGTCTACTGAAGGTAGGTCTAGTGGAGTTAACGCGGTGAATTTATAATCCTGGCGTATAATAGCTGCTACTCCACCGCCCACTTTCCCCTGGGGGAGGTGTGCTTGGAGGATGTAGTAGTTGTTTGGTAGAGCGGCCAGGATATCAGGGGATGATTCCTGTGAGAGCCAGGTTTCTGTTAGCAGGAGGATGTCTGGCTGCTCAGACTCAAATAGGAGGAATATATCCAATTTATGTTTTACCATAGAGCGGGTATTTAGGTAGATGACAGATAGTTCATACTTGTAAGGTGTTGTCCCTACTCGCACAGGCCCTGTATCTTCATTTACTAAAGCAAACCTTCAAATTAACACTCACTGTGTGCAGTACCCGAGGAAAGTAGTGAACCAGGCCAAGAAAAGAGCGTTGAACACCCCTCGGAGAGTACTTTTAGAGAAAAATGTGAGAATTAAAACTGATTGCCTGCCGGTGGAAATGACTTTTGATCCTTTGGCAACTAAAATCCGCCAATCGATTCGCAAACATTGGTCATTATTGTCAACTGCAGAATTTAAAATGCCACAACCCAGATTTGCCTTTAGAAGAGGAGGTAATTTAAAGGACAAACTGGTGCATACCCATCCTAAACTGTGTCCTAAAGAATTGACGCTTCCCCCTAGACACTACCCATGTGGGTCGTGTTCAGTTTGTGATCTTACGGGGAAGATCAAAAATGTACAGTTGTTGAATGGGAAGATATGGCATCTGACAAAATTTAGCAACTGCAATACGGTGAATGTGATCTACCGGTTGACCTGTGCATGTGGGTTGCATTACATAGGGCTTACATCCCGAAAGATCAAGATTCGCATTCAGGAGCACTTGAGTACGATCCGAGCAGGGAAACTCATGACAAAGCTAGTACATCACTTTAAGGATAAGAATCACGATGCTAGATCACTGACTTGGGTCGTGCTTGAGAAAGTAGTAGGGGACACCTACAACATTGATAAAGTACTATCCAAAAGGGAGGCCCGGTGGATCTTTTCAGAGAAAGCTGATCAGATTGGGTTAAACGATTACATTGAGTGGAATAAGGTTAGCATGTGATTGATCGTATCAGGGCTCTGATTTGGATTGGACAACTGCTCTCTTGTAATCGATAGATTGTAACTAAACCCTGAATAAGACGGTGCTTTGAAGTAAATACCCCTGGTTTGATGGGTTTATGTTTTACAGACCCTATAGGTTTTAATGTAGGCAGTATGCGAAAATGGTTAACAGATTTCTTAGGGCTGTTTCTAGAAAAGCCTTGGAGCATTTAGTGAATCATAGAGAACAGTAGCAGTAAACATCAATGAGAGAGAACTAAAAGGAGTACTGTGGATATTTTAACACAGTTTAGATAAAATAATTCACTACAAAAAGATAATCCTAGATTGCTGGGTGTTATATTTAAAACGGATGTCAGATCCACACTGTGGTGTGTTTCTGTATATATGAACACGTGGCAGACAGCCTTTGGAAGGCTATAGATAGCAGGAACGAAGTGTTAATAAATTTCCCCACTCTAAGATGGCCGCCAAAGAACTGTCCCGATCATGTGACACGGAAACAAGTGGGTTTCCGTGTTGCGATTCACCTATTTAAATATAGTAGCCGCGCCCGCCACTCGCACTGAAACGAGAAAACGCACGTCCGGCGGGAGACGCGGTAAGGTTATCGGGACAGTCGTTTGCCGGAAGGGGGTTTGTCTGGATGTTTGATGAGCGGTTGAAGCAGCGTGAAACCGTTTAGAGCCTTGATTAACGAAAGTAAGAGTAGGATTTGAGAGTGATGTACGTTGGATCCCTGTAGGGCGAAACAGCCCGAGTTAGTCAATTTTGATTAACATTGATTTAATGGTTGGGGAGATTGTGAAATAAATAATGACACCAGAGTAACTTGCTTTTTAAAAGGACTGGGACAGGAGTATTACACGTTTAGGTAATTACAGCTGAAACATGGGGGTCTAGGCCTTGTGAATGAAAGCGCAATGTTAGTAACATCCGTTTGTCTTTTTAGAATTGGGACAACACAAGTGTCCTTTTAACGAACCAGGGCTCACAATATAATTGAGTTCTTGGGTGACGAGGTGGATAGCTGGTACGAGGGGCTGTGGCTACTACCTGGTAAATATGATTTTACGATATAAAGATACAATTTTGATGTATTTGAGGAAGTGAAATGGATATTTCACTAGTTGGACGTCCTTTTTAATGAACCTTCTTTGTGTTTAACAGTCACTGTGTGTATGGAACAAGGGTCCAGAAGGGTGGATTAAGACCCCATGCCCTGAAGAAATTGCCTCTACGATACACAGGCAATGAAACACGTCGACCCATCAGTAAATGGTCTGCAAACATGCAGTTTGGTTTTATTTTGAATAGGCCCACGAGTCGAGAATAAAGTGTGCTAGATGACTGTGGGGTCTATTTCAATTTTAACGTCACGGGGTCTAATTGGTGTGGTTAATAGACGCTTATTTCTTCACTGGTTTTCTGGACACTAATGTATATATATTGTTTTTCGAGATAGCAACCGATGATGAAAAACGTGGGCACAACTGGTGATTATTAACCAGTAAAGCTCCTGTGGTGTTGTGCACGCGAGGTGCCATCTCGTCTCACATTTTTCACATTCCTTTTCACAAGTTTTCTGTTGTAGATACACCTTTTGAAGTGGAGGGTATCTTTTCTGCACACTGAGTGTTAATTTGAAGGTTTGCTTTGGTAAATGAAGATACAGGGCCAGTGCGAGTAGGGACAAAACCTTACAAGTATGAAGGGTTGGTGTTCGGGTAGAAAATGAACTCCCATTCCCACTCAGAAGGATAAAAGGATTGAGTGCCCTGTTTGATCAGGTCTTATTGTTATTGTTGGTATTTTGAGTGGAGGGCGACCTGATTAGTTATGCCCTCTATAGCTCCTTTGTGGGTATAAGATGACAGATAGTACCTGGGGACTATTTCTGTCCTGTGTCAGGGTATGCTCAGCAATGTGAGCGGAATGTGAGAGTTCAGGAAAGGAGTCTCTGCTTATCATAATCCCATTCTTAATCAGGCTGGCGTCTATAGAAGGGTTAAGTATGAATTTGCCAGAGTGCAACTGTGAGTTCAGCTGACGAGTAGCTAGTGATTTGGGCATAACTGGCCCCAGGCCCCAGACGGGCGTAGACAGGCTTGCCTTTGGCGCGCCCGCTGCGCGTGTCCGCTGCGCTCCCGCGCTGTGACCGGCATTAATAGCCGGTGGCAGCCTTGGCTCCTCCCCCCTCCTCGGTGATAGGGTGACCCAGTAAGCGTCAGACCAGGAAGCAACTGCAGCCTAGGCCGACCCGGAAGTGGAGTCTGCGAGAGCGAGGTAATTTAAGTAATTGCACTAATGAAAAGTTACATCAGCATTTGGTAGACCTAGGTCTTAATTTCTCCCCAAGAATTGGGAAAGAAGGCATACCATTGGGTCAAGACAAGGGTGACAAAATCAACCACTGGGGGTGACCAAAAGAAAGGGGTTACAAAACCTCCCCAGGGGAAAGGTGGTGAGAATCCCCAAGGTAAAAAGCCTGAATCTTCAAAAGGGCCCCAAAAACCTGCACAAGGGGGTGGGTCCCAAAACTCTCCCCAGTCCAATAATAGGTACAGGGAAAAGAACTTTATTCCTTTAAAGGCCTGCTGTAACAACTGTAGAAAGTTAGGACACTTAACTGGAGATGCTGCTTGTCCAAACAAGAAGCCTCCTAGTACAGATACTCCTGGTGTAGAAAGTCTCCAGATGAGATCAACAGTGTGCCAAGAGCAAATCGGGTTGCACACTGAAGCAGTTCTAGTTTCAGAAGGGGAAGTTGAGTTTGCCACTGTAGCTGTGTGGCCACCCAACTTAAAGCACAAGTTACTAACTTGTGTAACGATATATCTGTAAGAGACAGTAGTTAGTGACAGATTCCTTACCTTAGAATATCCCCAGGCGTCAGGCTGGATCCGGAAAGTTTTTTGCGTAGCAGTACCCTTGCGCGTCGGTAGGCGGCGTCGTGCGGCTCCGCGTCCGTCGTCGGCGTCGTGATCGCCGGGATGACGTCGCGGGCAGTACTTAGGCGCCGCCCCTGCGCGCTGACGTCAGTTCTGTACACTACTTTCCGCGCCAGGAACGCAGAGCCATGCAAGAAGCTGACATAGGTGTCTGAAAAATACTAGGGCCCTGAAAGGGATGTCCTTAACCCTAGAAATCAGTTCGCAGAACGGGGAGGATGGGTGGGGCGGTAGGAATCTGTCACTAACTACTGTCTCTTACAGATATATCGTTACACAAGTTAGTAACTTGTGCATCTGAAAGAGACACGTTAGTGACAGATTCCTTACCTTAGAATAGATACCCCAGCAATACCAACCCCGGTGGTGGGTCTGCGAACAAAGATCAGACAAGGAAGTCCTGGAGGACAGAACGGCCAAAGAAGCCGTCCCTCCGGACCTGACTGTCAAGGCAGTAATGCTTTGTAAACGTGTGCAGCGAGGCCCACGTAGCTGCCTGACAGATAACCGGCAGCGGAACACCGCGGCCCAAGGCCGTGGTAGCAGCCGTTGCCCTGGTGGAATGGGCACGCAGCCCAACAGGAGGCTCCTTCTTAGCCAAAGAATAGCAGGTCTTGATGCACAAGGTAACCCAGCGGGAGATGGTCCTCTTGTGCACCGCCCGACCTTTTTGGCGCCCACGTAGCCAACAAAGAGCTGGTCATCCACCCGGAAGTGTTTTGTGCGGTCAATATAGAAAGAGAGCGCACGTTTTGGGTCCAGACGGTGGAGCCTCTCTTCCTCTCTGGAAGGATGCGGAGGCGGAAAGAAGGTGGGCAAAGTGATGGTCTGCCCAATGTGGAAAGCAGTAACCACCTTTGGCAAGAAGGACGGACGCGTCCGAAGAACAACCTTGTCTGGATGAACAGACAGAAAGGGAGGTTTGCAAGATAGAGCCTGGAGCTCACTCACCCGCCGAGCGGAGGTGATGGCCACCAGAAAGGCTGTCTTCAGAGTCAGAAGACGAAGAGGACAGTTATGTAGAGGCTCAAAGGGAGCGCACATTAAAAAGGTAAGAACCAAGTTCAAGTCCCACTGAGGCATCACAAACGGAACAGGAGGGAAGAGGTGAGTAATGCCTTTTAAGAACCTGTTAACAGGGGACTTGAAAAGGGAGGGCTGATCAGGGAGCCTGAGGAAGGCCGAGATAGCACAAAGATAACCCTTGATGGTACCCAGGGCAGAACCCTGTTGGGCCAAAGAGAGAAGGAACAGAAGGACCTCAGAAAGAGGGGCAGAAAGGGGATTCACAGCCTTTGCTGTGCACCATGCCACAAATTTGTTCCACCTGCAGGCGTATACCACCTTAGTGGAGGGACGCCTGGCTGCCAGAATCACACCACAAACTTCGGGAGGCAAGTCGAAAGGAATCAACTGCCGCCGCTCAATCTCCACGCAAGCAGGTGTAGACTGGACAGGTTCGGGTGGAGGACCGTCCCCTGCTGCTGCGACAGAAGATCCTCCCGAAGAGGCAGACGGATCGGGGGATCTACGCTCATATTGAGTAGCTCGGGATACCAAACTCTTCGAGCCCAGTCCGGAGCCACAAGAATGACTTGGGCCCGGTCGTGCCGAATCTTCTTCAACACTCTGGGTAGAAGTGGTATAGGCGGAAAGGCGTACAATAGACCGCAACTCCACTCGTGACGAAAAGCGTCGCCGAGCGAGTGCCGCCTTGGAAATTCCAACGCGCAGAACTGATGACATTGCGCGTTCTCTTCGGTGGCGAATAGATCTAACCAAGGCTCTCCCCACTGTAGAAAGAGTCCTTGCGCCACTTCCGAGTGAAGACGCCATTCGTGATCCATCATGCACCTGCGGCTGAGTTCGTCCGCCCTGGCGTTCAGGGAACCTGCCAGGTGTTGAACCACCAGGAACATGCCCTGATGTTCCAGCCATGTCCAGAGGCGCAGAGCCTCCTGACAAAGGGTCCACGACCCCACCCCGCCTTGTTTGTTGCAGTACCACATGGCGGTGGTGTTGTCTGTGAACACCTGCACTACCTTCCCTTTGACAGAGGGAAGGAATGCCTTGAGTGCAAGTCGGATCGCCCGGAGCTCCAGAAGGTTGATATGGAGCCGGGACTCCGCCGGAGACCAGAGGCCTCTGATCTCCGCCTCTCCCATGTGACCGCCCCATCCCAGAAGGGACGCGTCCGTCACAACTGTGTGCTCTGGCTGGGGAAGGGAGAGGGATCTGCCCATGACCCATTGCCAGTTCGAGAGCCACCACTGCAACTGTTTTGCAGTCCCCTCCGAGATCTGGACGTGATCGGACAGGTCGCCCTGGTGCTGCGCCCACTGGAACTTCAGGTCCCACTGCAGAGCCCGCATATGCCATCTGGCATGAGTGACCAGCAGGATGCAGGAGGCCATGAGGCCCAGCAGCCTCAGGGTCATCCGTACCGAAACCCAGGATAAGGGCTGAAAGATCGGAATCATAGCCTGAATATCCCGGACTCGCCGTTCGGGAGGATAGGCCAGAAACTGCGTCGTGTCCAGAACTGCTCCGATGAAAAGGAGCTGTGGAGAAGGAATCAGATGCGACTTTGGCACATTGATGGAGAACCCCAGCGAGTGCAGGAGTTCGGCCGTAGTCTGGAGGTGGGAGACAACTGCCTGGGACGAGCCCGCCTTCAGCAGCCAGTCGTCGAGGTAGGGGAAGACTGAAACCCCTGCCCGGCGCAGATGAGCTGCGACCACCGCCATCACTTTCGTGAACACCCGAGGGGCACTGGTAAGGCCAAAGGGGAGCACGGTGAACTGAAAATGCTCGAGGCCTACCGTGAACCGAAGGTAACGCCGGTGGGCCGGCAGGACGGGGATGTGGAAATAGGCGTCCTGCAAGTCCAACGCTACCAACCAGTCTCCGGGGTCGAGGGCAGTCAAGACCTGAGCTAGGGTGAGCATCCTGAACTTCTCCTTCCGGAGGAAGCGATTGACGTTCCGGAGGTCCAAGATAGGACGCATGTCCTCCTTGTCCTTTTGGGCACCAGAAAGTAGTGGGAGTAGCAACCACGCCCTACTTCTGGGGTCGGAACATGCTCGATGGCCCTCTTGGCCAAGAGGGCCGTGACTTCCTTCTGTAGAAGCACCAAGTGATCCCCTGACATGCGGTGGAATTGAGGTGGCATGGCTGGGGGGTGGTCTCGAAGGGGAGGGAGTAGCCCCTTCGGACAATGTCCAAGACCCACTTGTCCGAGGTGATGGGACGCCAGTGGTGAAGGTGATGGCGGACCCTGCCCCCGACTGGCGTGCTGTGCACCTGAAAGGAGGGACTAGGAGGGCTTGGAGGCCGCGGACGGGTTGGAGGTGGTGGCCTGACCCGCACGCTGGTTGCCCGATCCGCCACGGCGGAATCCACGTCCTCGGCCACGCGAAGGCGCTTGCTGCGCGGGCCGTTGGCCGGGCTGTGGACGTGACTGGGCGCCCCTTCCGTGGCCACGAAAGGGGCGAAAAGCAGACGTTTGCGGAGGGCGCACAACAGCAAGGCCCAGGGACTTAGCAGTAGCCCGTGAGTCCTTGAAACGCTCCAGCGCATGGTCTGCCTTCGAACCAAAAAGACCGACTCCATCAAAGGGCATGTCCATGAGAGTATTCTGGACATCCCCTGAAAAACCAGTGGTTCTCAGCCAGGCGTGGCGACGCAGCGCCACCGTCGTTGCAAGCGATCTGCCCAGCGAGTCGGCGGTATCAAGGCCACAGCGGATGGTATATTTAGCCGCATTACGCCCTTCCGCAATAGCGCGGGTAAGCAGTGTCTGGACCTCCTCAGAACACTGCGGCAAAACATCAGCCACCGAATCCCACAGGGAGTGGGTGTATCGGCCCAAGAGGCAAGCGGTATTAACAGACCGCAAGCCAGCACTGGAGGAAGAAAGCCTTCTTCCCAAAGTGATCCAGGCGCTTGGATTCCCTATCCGGAGGGCGGTAGGGAAGGCTGTTTGGGAGGCAGAGGCTTGGACAACCAAGCTCTCAGGGGTGGGGTGTTGGGAGAGAAACAGGGGTCGCCCGGAGCCGGGCGATGGCGTCGGGCCACGTTCCTATCCACAGGAGCCCCTGTGGTGGGTTTGGACCAGGCACCCAAAGAACGTCAGTGAGTGCATCGTTGAACGGCAGCACAGGCTCCGAAGAGGAGGCCGCCGGCTGAAGCACTTCAGTCAGGAGGTTAGTCCTGACGGCCACTGTAGGCAACTGGAGATTTAAGGCTCCAGCAGCTCTACGCAACACCGTTGCAAAATTAGCCCCCTCCTCCGTTGCCACGGGAGGAGACAGCATGCCAGAGTCGGGGGAGGTATCCAGCCCACTGGCATCCCCAAGTTCCTCAACCCAGTCCGGGTCAAACTCGCACTGTTGTGTGAGAGGGTCGTCAGACCCCTCCCAGCTCTCCTGGTCCTCCTCAGGTTGAAAAGATGGAGGAGGAGGGACATAAGGGACCCAAGGCCTCATCGGCGCCGGAACCGGCGTCGGGCGGCGCCGGTCCGGCTCCATGTCCGGACCCGGGGAGAACCGGGGAACGACGCCGCCCGGAGCCCCGGACGGCGTCGGAAACGGCACCGGGGACATCGGCGTCGGCGGAGGCGTGGTTAGGTCAACCGGCGTCGATGGGGGTTGCGGCACCACCGGAACCGGGGTCGAGGCCGGGGCCGGAGCCGAGGCCGGGACGAAGGCTGGTGGGACAGGCGACGCCGGGACCGGAGTCGACGGCGACGCCGGAGCAACCCCATCAGGGCCCGCGGGGCCCGAAGGCGCACCGGAGGGACCTTGAGGCCCGAAGAGGCGGGCCATGGCCGACAGGAATTTCTGTACTTCGGCCGGAGTCGCCCCCGAACCCGGGAAGGACGGGTAATGCGGGGGCAACTCGACAGGCACGTCCGGGGCCGCGGGGGCAGGGACGGTGCCGACAGGGACCTCAGCCGAGTCGCGCGACCGGCGAGGCGAAGTCTTAGAGCGATGACGCCGCTTAGACTTCTTGTGCTTCGACTTACCGGAGGAGCGCGAAGACTTGGATTCCGACGAACGGCGGGGACTCCGCGTCCGGCCCCTCGACCTCTCCCGGGACCGGGGCTTGCTGCGGCGCGGAGCCGACTGCCGGACTTCAAGGAGCTTTCGAGACCGCTCTCGCAAAGCCTTCGGATGAAGTTTCCGGCAGTCAGGGCACGACTTCGTGTCGTGGCCTCGGCCGAGACAGAAGAGACACTCGAGGTGGGGGTCCGTGATGGACATCATACGACCACATTCCTCGCAGGGCTTAAAGCCGGGCATCCCTACGACACCTTAGGAGTCGTGAAGACTCGTTGAAGAGAACAGTGAAAAATTTCACAAAAAAGATAGTCAAAAAGTGACTAGGGCACTGCTCTTCCCGGATCTGCGCTTACTGGCGCGGAAAAAGAAGAACTGACGTCAGCGCGCAGGGGCGGCGCCTAAGTACTGCCCGCGACGTCATCCCGGCGATCACGACGCCGACGACGGACGCGGAGCCGCACGACGCCGCCTACCGACGCGCAAGGGTACTGCTACGCAAAAAACTTTCCGGATCCAGCCTGACGCCTGGGGATATTCTAAGGTAAGGAATCTGTCACTAACGTGTCTCTTTCAGATGAAGTATTTGCAATACCCTTGTGTAAGAAAGTGGCTCTGTATATACTGCACCCAGGTAAGGTACAGTGTGCACAGAGTCCAGCAGTCCCCAAAGGTAGGCAGAGGTTAAAGTTAGACAGAACCTTACTCTCCATTTGTGGTAGTGTGGTCGAGCAGTAAGGCAGTATCAGAGGACAGTGTTAATGCATTTATTGTACCCACTAAATCATCAAATGAATTCACACACTCAGAGACTGAACTCAAGACCAATTGTTTTTGTATAAAAAAAAAAAATACAGTTAATTTATTATAGAGCCAAGTGAGCTTGGTGCAGTTGAGCGTAAAATACTTTACAGGTTTACGATGCTGTGGTTGAATACTTTCAATATACAGTAGACTTGGTATGTAATTCAAGTTACAGGGGTTGCAAGGCAATGCAATACTTAGTACACTCAATACATAGGAATCAATAGGCTTTTAGGTAAAATGCAGTTAATTACTTTTTCGGATTACTTTTTCTAAACGGGCTGGATCCTAGATTCAGCACCGGGACATTTCTTGAAAACAGTTGAGAAAATGCGTTTTAGTTAGAGGTACGATTTTTAAAGAATATTCTTGTATTTCAAAAGTTGACACTTAGAAACTTTTCCACAGAGGACCACCAATGTTATCCTATGGAAGGAAATTCAATTCACAGGTAAGTTACCTTTACGTTACTTTTCCTACTCAGTGTTGGGTACCTAGACTCAGCACTGGGACCTTTCCTGCAAACAGTTGAAAGAATACGATTTGGTTATTTGTGCGATTTTTAACGAATATTCTTAGTTTTTAAAAGTCGACACTTAGAAACTTTTTGGGAGGAAAAAGTGTCAATGTTATCCTATGAGGAAAAACAGGTTATCGGTTTCGAGGTAAGTACTCGGTCTTTGGAGTTAGGGTTCTGGGGTTAAGTCAAGGGTTCCCCCAGGGTCTGTGATACACTGAGATTGCACCCTCAGCGGCACTAGGGCGGCCGGGTGCAGAGTGTTGAGGCCCAATGTTATCCTTTGGAGGATAGGGGGACTCCGGTTGGTGGCTGCTGGGAAGCAGGCCACACGGCTGTGCGAGCAAAGCTCCTAGGGTTTAGGTCAGGGCAAATGGGGAAACAGTTGAGCACAAAAAGTGCACCCTCAGCGGCACTAGGGCGGCCGGGTGCAGAGTGCTGTTTTGACGGCGGGCGCCCTGTTATTTTCTATGGAGGGCCTCCGGTTTGCAAACGCGCTGCAGGCAGGGAGACGAAGGGCTTCTGGGTGCGACCACCACTTCGAGAGGTAAGTTGGGGGTTGGCTAGGCACCGTTGGTTGGGGCACACAAGGCCGTGGGGCGTCGGGTGCAGGGGTGCCTTTTGGTGTCGGATCTTCTTACCAGCTTTGGTCGCGGTTAGGGGGGGCCTTCTGGATTGCGACTGCAGGCGTCGGCGGGAGGCTTGAGGCAGGTCAAGAGTCCCCAGTTCTCGGGTCAGTATCGCCGGGGGGACCTCCTCTTGGTGTTTTTCCACTCTAGCTCGGGCCGGGTTCGGCGGGTGCAGAGTGGGCTGGATTCGCGGTCTCGGGCTGCTGCCAGAGGTTGCAAAAGATTAACAGATCTGCTGTTCTCAGGAGACAGTCTTTAGAAGTGAAGGCAGGCAGGCAGGTCCTCCGGGTTTGTTGAGGTTGCTGGCTGCAGGACACGCCGGTATTTCGCAGAAGGCAGGTTCGAGGGGAGACAAGCCGTGAGGGTTGAGGCCAAGTCAGTGGGCGTCGTCTTCTTGTTCGCTCTGCACGGCTCTTCGTCCTTCTAATCTTGTTTTCGTTTCTGGATCTGAGGAATCCAGGTTCAGGGTGCCCCTAAATACTAAATTTAGGGGCGTTACAGGTAGGGCAAAGGCAGGGACCAAAGGGTCCCTTTCTGGGGGTGAGTACACCCTCTACTCTGCCACTCTCCAGTGGGAGGGGGGCAGGATCCTGTCCCTGGTTGGCTAGGGCTCCCCATCTTCAAGATGGCGAGAGCCCGGAGTTGTGCTTCACCTCGCCTCCCCCACCTGAGGGGTGGGGTTGGCAAAGGCTGGCACACCTCCTTTCCTCACTTGTTTTTCCCGCCGATTCTCCCGGCTAAAGTAGGGGGTCAGAACCGGTGGGGACCAGTTGCTGAGTACAGCAAGTGGTCTGGAGAAGCTCACAAAGGCGGCAGGCCTTTGAAGCTTCCCCTGCCCATCCTGGGGGAGGGGGCCTAGCACCTCGTCCCAGGATGTGCATTGTTGCAGGCCCTCGAGAGCGGATGGCTCTCGACCCAGGGGTCCAGCAACATGTCTGGTGGGTGGCAGCCTAAGCAGCCACTCAGTCGGGACACTGGTTGTGGGTCGAGTTCAGGGGGCATTTCTAAAATGCCCGCTGTCGTGCGTTTTACATTGAAACCCCCACTGGCATCAGTGTGGGTACAATGTGCTGAGAAGTTTGATATCAAACTTCCCAGACTTCAGTGTATCCATCATGGTACTGTGGAGTTCGTAATGACAAACTCCCAGCACCATATACCCTTTAATGGTACACTGCACTTACAAGGCCTGAGAATGGACTCAGACACTGTAGGGGCACTGGGCTCATGCCTCTGTGCCCTCACCACTGGCAGTGCACCCAGCTAGAGGGGTGACTGACCTAGGCCAGGGCAGTGGTTTGTAGGCATGGCACACAGGGATGTGTGCCATGTCGACTCTTCACTTTTGATCTGCACCAAGACACGCAGCCTGCAAGGCAGTGTGTTTGTGAAAAGGTGCAGGGCCCCTAAGGGTGGCACAATATGTGCTGCAGCCCTTAGGAGCCTTCTCTGGTCACAGTGCCCTGGGTACATGGGGTACCATTTACCAGGGACCTACTTGTGGTCAGAGTTGCCAATTGGGTTTAGGCATCAATGCAGTTTTAGGGAAGGAACATAGTCCCTGGGCTCCTGATTAGCAGGAACCCAGGGCACACTCAGTCAAAGAATATCAGCAATTCAGCAAAAAGTGGGGGCATACCATGTGGAAAGATGGCACTTTCTCACACCTCGGATTAATGGAACTAGGATAGAAGCTCTGAGGGATACAGGTGCCAGTGTCACTATCAATCAATCAGGGAATTGTAAGCGCGCTACTCACCCGTGAGGGTCTCAGGGCGCTGAGGGGGGGGTACGCAGATCTGTTTAGCCGAAGAGCCAGGTCTTGAGGGTCTTCCTGAAGGTGTTCAGGGAGGGGGCGCGTCTGATGTCTGCCGGTAGATCGTTCCAGGTCTTGGCTGCAATGTGAGAGAAGGATCTTCCGCCTGCTCTGGCTCTGTGGATGCGCGGGGTTTCTGCCAGTGCGAGGTTGGAAGATCGGAGGTTTCTTTTGGGTACCTGGAAGTTGATTCTGTCGTTGAGGTATTTGGGTCCGTTGTTGTGTAGGCATTTGTAGGCGTGGGTGAGGATTTTGAAAGTGACTCTTTTCTCCACGGGGAGCCAGTGGAGACTTCGTAGGTGTTGGCTGATGTGTTCGTGTCGGGGGATGCCGAAGACGAGTCTGGCGGCGGTGTTTTGTACTGTCTGGAGTTTGCGGAGTAGGGACTTGTTGATGCCGGCGTAGAGTGCGTTTCCATAGTCCAGTCTGCTGGTGATGAGTGCGTGGGTGACTGTCTTCCTTGACTCAGGGGGGATCCACTTGAAGGTCTTGCGGAGGATGTTGAAGCAGCTGGAGGTGACGGCGTTGACCTGTCGGTTTATGGAGAGTGATGAGTCTAGTACAATGCAGAGGTTCTTGGCGTGGTCTGAGGGGGTAGGTGGGCTTCCGAGGGCGGTCGGCCACCAGGTGCTGTCCCATGCAGAAGGGGTGGTACCGAGGACGAGGACTTCTGTCTTCTCGGCGTTGAGCTTCAGGCAGCTGTGGTGAGAGATACACTGGTTTACCCTGAGCAATACTTGATTGGGAGAACTTACCCAGTCACCAATGCTGACAGTGTTACCACTAACCATGCAATGGCTATGATGACACTAGACTGGGGGTTGGGGGGGGAGGGGGGTTACTGGCCTGAAACATGTAGTGGTCCCTCCAAAGCTACCAGCTGCATGTCTGCTTGGCAATGACCTGGAAACCTCAGCATGGGCTGAGGTTGAACTGAAAACCCATGCAGCAATGCTGGATATCCCCGAGATGGTGTGTGTAAAAACAAGATCACAGAGCAGGAAACAGGGTGAAAAACTAGTGTTGGAGCCTGAACGTATGGCCCAACCTTCCAAGAGGAAAGATAAGAAGACTGGGAAACTAGTTTCTGTACAGCAAAAGGATCAGGACCCCTCTCCTCAGGGAGAGGACTTGGACACCCCAGAGGGAACTGAGCCCATGGAGCTTGACCCTTACCAGGTTGAACTCTTGGGCCCAGGGGGACCCTCTAGGGAAGAGCTGTGCCTTGGACAGCAGGACTGTCCAACTCTCGAAAGCCTGAGGCAGCAAGCTGCTGCACAGAAACAGGGAGATGTCAGTGGTACCCACAGAGTTTATTGGGAAGAGGGACTACTGTACACGGAGGCCAGAGACGCCAACCCTGGAGCCACTAGGAGAGTCGTAGTGCCTCAGAAGTACAGGGAGTTCCTCCTAACTTTAGCTCAAGACATCCCTCTAGCTGGGCATCTGGGCCAAACCATAACCTGGGCAAGGCTAGTTAGCCACTTTTACTGGCCCCAGATGTCTCAGAAGGTGAAGGAGTTTGTCAGCTCCTGTGTCACTTGTCAAGCCAGTGGCAAGACAGGTGGCCACCCAAAGGCCCCCTTGAAATCACTACCAGTGGTTGGGGTTCCCTTTGAAAGGGTAGGTGTGGACATAGTGGGTCCACTTGAACCTCCCACAGCATCAGGAAACATAATTTCTTACGGGCCGGTGTAGTTTTGCAGCTTGAAGAATTTTCTGGATTCACTATGCTGTGCATTATTCCGCCATCGAGTGGTTGGTTCCGGAATTGTAGTATTTCTTCTCTTTTTTTTCCCTGTGGCCTGGTGGGCGTCGACATACCACCATTTGGTGTCCTTCTGTGACGTGCTTCCTCCGGAAGCTCCCACCTTTGGTCGCCATCTTCAGATTCTTTTTTTTCCGCCGTTGGGTCTGGATCGAGACGGAAGGAGCTCCACAACGAGAGAAGAATCCACGAAAAGCACCAGGAAAAGCAGGAAAACAACTTTATCGACACACCGGCCTTCAAAGACAGTGAACCGGGACGCAGAGAAGTGGAGAAACACCAGAGCTTCGACGTCCTACGGAGATTGCGCATACATGCCACTAGGTATCCTGAGGCAATTCACCTTAGGACTACTACAGCTCCTGTAGTAGCCAAGGCCCTCATTGGTGTCTTCACCAGGGTAGGGTTTCCTAAGGAGGTGGTTTCAGACAGAGGTTCCAACTTCATGTCTGCTTACCTAAAACACATGTGGAAAGAGTGTGGAGTGCAGTACAAGTGTACCACACCCTATCACCCACAAACCAATGGCCTTGTTGAGAGATTCAACAAGAAATTGAAAGGCAGGATTATGGGGCTCCCTGAAAAACTCAAAAGGAGATGGGATGTCCTCTTACCATGCTTGTTTTTCGCTTACACAGAGGTGCCTCAGAAGTGAGAGGGTTTTCCCCCTTTGAACTTCTGTTTGGCCATCCAGTGAGGGGGCCACTCTGTCTTGTAAAAGAGAGTTGGGAGAAGCCTCTCCAAGAACCCAAACAAGATATTGTGGACTACGTGCTTGGCCTAAGGTCCAGAATGGCTGAGTACATGGAAAAAGCATCCAAGAATCCCGAGGCCAGCCAGGAGCTTCAGAAGCACTGGTATGACCAAAAGGATGCACTGGTAGAATTTCAGCCAGGGGAGAAGATGTGGGTTTTGGAGCCAGTGGCACCAAGGGCTCTCTAGGTCAGATGGAGTGGCCCTTACCCTATCCTAGAAAAGAAAAGTGAGGTCACCTCCTTGGTTGACCTGGGCACAAGCAGGACACCCAAAAGGGTGATCCATGAACCGCCTTAAGCTTTTCCATGATAGGGCTGACACCACCATGCTGATGGTGACTGATAAGGTGCAGGAAGCAGAGTGAACCTCTCCCTGACCTCCTCTCATGCAGCCCAAAAGATGCGTCAGTAGATGGCGTCTTTTCAGACACCCTCTCTGCCCAACAGCAGACTGATTGCAAGCAAGTCTTGCAGCAGCATGCAAAGCTCTTTTCCTTGACCCCTGGTCAGACAAACTGGTGTACCCATGATGTGGACACTGGTGACAGTTCACCTGTCAAAAACAAAATCTATCACCAGTCTGGTCAAGTCAAGGAAAGCATCAGAGCTGAAGTCAGCAAGATGCTGGAGTTAGGGGTTATTGAACCCTCAGAGCCCCTGGGCCAGCCCAGTGGTTCTAGTCCCCAAACCTCATCTACAGGGTGGAAAGAGAGAAATGAGGTTCTGTGTGGACTATAGAGGTCTCAACTCTGTCACCAAGACAGATGCTCACCCTATTCCAAGAGCAGATGAGCAGATAGACAAACTAGGTGCAGCCACATTTCTAAGTACCTTTGACTTAACTGCAGGGTACTGGCAGATTGTCATGGCACCAGGAGCAAAAGAAAAGACAGCATTCTCCACACCTGATGGGCATTATCAGTTTACTGTATGCCCTTTGGTTTAAAGAATGCCCCTGCCACCTTCCAAAGGTTGGTGAATCAAGTCCTTGCTGGATTGGAATCCTTTAGTGCAGCTTATCTAGATGATATTGCGGTCTTTAGTTCTACCTGGCAGGATCACCTGATCCACCTTGGGACGGTTTTAAATGCCCTGCAAACTGCAGGCCTAACTATCAAGGCATCCAAATGCCAGATAGGGCAGGGCACTGTGGTGTATTTGGGCCACCTTGTAGGTGGAGGCCAAGTACAACACTTACAGCCCAAGATCCAGGCTATCCTGGACTGGGCAGCTCCAACAACCCAGACTCAAGTCAGGGCATTCCTTGGCTTGACTGGAAACTACAGGAGGTTTGTGAAGGAATATGGGTCCATTGTGGCTCCCCTCACAGAACTCACCTCCAAGAAGATGCCCAAGAAGGTAAACTGGACAGTCAGTTGTCAAAAGGCTTTTGACACCCTGAAAGAGGTTATGTGCTCAGCACCAATTCTCAAAGCTCCAGACTATGCCAAGCAGTTGATTGTGCAGACTGATGCTTCTGAGCTAGGTATAGGAGCGGTCCTATCCAGGACCAATGATGAAGGCCAAGACCAACCTGTTGCTTTTATAAGCAGAAGGCTTCTCCCCAGGGAGCAGCGTTGGAGTGCCATTGAGAGGGAGGTCTTTGCTGTGGTTTGGTCTCTGAAGAAGCGGAGACCATACTTGTTTGGTACTCACTTCCTAGTTCAAACGGATCACAGACCTCTCAGATGGCTAATGCAGATGAAAGGTGAAAATCCTAAACTGTTGAGGTGGTCCATCTCCCTACAGGGAATTGACTTTGTAGTGGAACACAGACCTGGGACTGCACATGCCAATGCAGATTGACTTTCCAGGTTCTTCCACTTAGAAAATGAAGACTCTGATGAAAGCTGATGTGCTTTGACTGAGTGTGCCCTGGGTTCCTGCTAATCAGGTACCCAGTGCCTATGTTCTTTCCCTAAATCTGCATTGAAACCAAAACCCAATTGGCATCTCTGGCCACAGGTCAGCCCCTGGTAAATGGTACCAGAGGTACCAAGGGCACTGTTGTAAGGAAGTGGGTTTCTGTTGCAGTAACCCCCCCACTTTTTGACAGACCACTGATGCACTTTGACTTGATGTGCCCTGGGACCCTGCCAATCAGGTTCCCAGGGCCTGTGTTCCTTCCCCAAAACTGTACCCAATTGGCATCTCTGGCCACAGGTCAGCCCCTGGTAAATGGTACCACAAGTACCTAGGGCACTGTGACCAGGGGAGACCTCTAAGGGCTGCAGCACTTATTCTGCCACCCTTAGAGGCCCTGTACCCTGACGCACACACACTGCCTTTGCAGGCTGCGTGTCTTGGTGCAGAACAAAGTGAAGAGTCGACATGGCACACCTCCCTGTGTGCCATGCCCACAAACCACTGCCCTGGCATACATCAGTCACCACTCTAGCTGGGTGCCCTATGCCAGTGGTGAGGGTACAGGGGCATGAGCCCTGTATCCCTACAGTACCCAGGTCCATTCCTGGGCACTGTAAGTGCAGTGCTGCCATTAAGAGTATATGGTGCTGGGAGTTTGTCATTACATACTCCACAGCACCATAATGGCTACACTGAAGACTGGGAAGTTTGGTATCAAACTTCTCAGCACATTAAACCCACACTGATGCCAGTGTGGGATTTAATGTAAGATGCACAACAGAGGGCAACTTAGAGTTGCCCCCTGAACCTAACACACAATCCACGTCTTGCCTGAGAGGCTGCCTAGGCTGCCACCCAGCAGACATGTTGCTGGACCCCGGGGTAGAGAGCCATCCGCTCTCCCGGGCCAGCAACAATGCACGTCCTGGGCGAGGTGCTAGGTCTCCTCCCCCAGGATGGGCAGGGGGAAGCTTCAAAGGCATGCCGCCTTTGTGAGCTTCCCCAGACCCCTTGCTGTACTCAGCAACTGGTCCCCACTGGTTCTAGCCCCCACTCTGGCAGGAAGACTGGCGGGAAACACCAAGGGAGGAAAGGGGGTGTGCCAGCCTCTGCCAACCCCACCCCTCAGGTGGGGGAGGCGAGGTGAAGCACATCTCCGGGCTCTCGCCATCTTGAAGATAGGGAGCCCTGCCCAATCAGGACTAGGCTCCTGCCCCCCTCCCACTGGAGAGTGGCAGGATAGGGGGTGTACCCATCCCAGGGAAGGGACCCATTGGTCCCTGCCCTTTACCTACCTGTAACGCCCCTAAATTTAGTATTTAGGGGCACCCTGAACCTTCCTTCCTTAGATCCCGAATCCGAAACAAGCAAGAAGAACAATAAGAAAGAATACCTGCCGTGCAGCCGCTAACAAGAGGAAAACACCAACTGACTTGGCCCAAGCCCTACAGGCCCGTCGACCCTCGAACCTGCTCCTGCTAAAATCCCGGCGTCTCCAGTGGTCAGCAACCTCAAAAACCCTGGAGGACCTGACTGCCTTGTGACTCTAAAAGACTGGGACTCCCACGAGCAGTGGTTCTGCTCAAAGCAAGTAACAAACCCCTGGTGCCAGCCAGGAACCGCGACTCCTGCACACTCTGCAACCGCCGAGCCCGGCCTGTGCCTGAGTGGACAAAGACCACGAGGACATCCCCCCCAGCGACTGTGACCAAGAATCCAGCACCCAAGGACCCTCCTCGACGATCCTGACGACGCCTGCAGCCTCAGAACCAGGGACCCCTCCAACCGCGACCAGCAGAGGGTAAGATTTCCCGATGTGAAAAGACACCCCTGCACCCGGCGCCCTGCGGCCTCCTGTGCCCAACTCTGGGGTGCCTACCTATCCTCCAACTACCCAACTTACCTCTCGAAGTGGTGGTCGCACCTGAAGAATCTCCGTGCCCGAGCTTGCAGCCTTTGTTCAACTTCCAGCTTCTCCATTGAAATCCATTGAGCGCCCGACGGCTCAAAAGCACCCTGCACCCAGCCGCCCGAGTGCCCCTGGAAGTGCAACACCTATCCTACTCTACTTCCCCACTTGCCCTGGGTAAGTGACCAGGAGCCCAGCTCCCACAGCCGCGTGGCCTGCCCGCCAGCAGCCACCAACCAAAGGCCCCCTGTCTGCCATAGGCTAACATTGGGCCTAACTCACTATGCACCCGGCCGCCCCTGTGCCGCTGAGGGTGTACCAACTGTACCTACCTGACCCTGGGGGACCCTTGAGTCTATGCCCAGAACCTTAACTCTGCCAGTCGAGTACTTACCTGAAAGCCGATAACCTACATTTTCTCCATAGGGTAACATTGACTGGTTTACACTGAAATTTCTTCTAAGTGTCGAGTTTTGAAACTTTAAACTATTCACTAAAAATCGTTCGATCAACGAAAAAAAAATTACTCGCCTGTTATCAGGAGAGATCCCAGTGCTGGATCTTGGTGCCCAGCACTGACCCTGAAAAGCAATTACAACTGTACTTACCGATAACTTTATTTTCCTCCATAGGATAACATTGCCTGGTTTTCTCCAGAAATTCTTCCAAGTGTTGATTTTTTAAACAAATAAATATTCCTTAAAAATCGCCTGTGTAACAAAAACGATTTCTTCCAACTGTTTACAGGAAATGCACCAGGGCTGAATCCAGGATCCAGCCCAGAGTAAGAAAATCATAAGCAAAGTAATTGATATTGCATTTACTTAAAATTCCCCATTGAGCTCAATGTTATAATTGTGTTTGAATTGTGTTGCCTATTGCAACAACTGTAGCTATTGCCTTTAAAAGTCTATTGTGTATTGAAAGTATATAACTAAAGCATCTCATTCTGAGAAAGTATTTTTATACCGACTTGTGGTTCTAAAATAAAACAACAATATTTTTTATATACAAAACAATTGGCCTAGAGTTCAGTTCTTGAGTGTGTGAGACCATTTGCTGACTGAGTGTGTACAACAAATGCTTTACACTGTCCTCTGATACTGCCTTACTGCTCGACCAAGCTACCACTTTAGAGAGTAAGGTTATATCTAACTTTAGCCTCTGCCAAACCTCTGGGGACTGTGGACTCTGTGCACACTGAACCTTACTCTGGTTCAGTATATACAGAGCCACTTTCTTACAACTGTGACCAGGGAAGACCTCTAAGGGCTGCAGCACTCATTGTGCCACCCTTAGAGGCCCTGTACCATTACAGACACACAAACACACACTGCCTTTGCAGGCTGCGTGTTTTGGTGCAGAACAATGAAGAGTCGACATGGCACACATCCCTGTGTCATACCGCCGGGCACAAAACTGCACACCCCTCTGTCACACTGCTAAGAGGGAAATCATCCCACATAGTTAATCACTCACTGTAGAATTGTCCTCTTTTCATCATTTACTGCCAGTAATTATACATTTCCTTGTTCCATTTTCATCCAAGTTTTATTGAAACACTACGGAAACAGCGTGGTTCCAACATGCACCTTTATTTCATTTTTTCATATATCTCCTGAGTGCCTGAGGCATTTCACAGCGACACGTTAAAATAAAGGTGATGGTGAAACATATCTATCAGAGTAGACTCTTGCTTCTGCCCAATGCATTTCGAGCCTAAATGGCTTTTCGTCAGGGGTCTCTGCCGAAGAGAAACAACTCGGCTGTCCATACGCTGCTGAATTTCACTGCACAAAACAATACTAACAAACCTAATAATGCCACCCTCATTACACCATAACTCTTGTTCAGAACTCAATAAAAAGCCCAAGTACTCAAAAACCAAGCAAATCCCTATCCCTCCCGTGACTCAACCCACCTCACCCACTCATCTAATCGACTCCATGACTAACTGAAGCATTTAAAATGTGAAAGCTTGTGTGCAACCCTAAAACCACTAACTTAAAATGAGTAGACAGACAGCCCCTCTTGCAACTGACTATCTCCCAAGTTTAACTGTGAATTCACCGTCTCGTAAACGATTTCCTTATTATCAAAAACATAATAAATAACTTACTCAAGTCAGCAGTCTGACCTCCTCATGCTCGTCTCTCCTTTCTAGTAAAGTCAGTTTGTTCTCACTAACGGTCAGCCCGTTGATTTAAAACAAAACTCCCCCTCGAGTAGCCAATCAAATACAGTGCTTCGCAACTCAAACCTCGTGACTTATTTCCCCTAAGGCTGTGCTATTTAATTAAAAAACCCATGGCGTGACTGCAAGACCCATAATGCGCTTCTCCATGTCATAACTCTAACGAAACGGATAAATATCAGAAAAAGTCCATCCTTCCTCCCCCCTCCTACTACCCACTCAAATATGAAACAAAAATCACTGTCAATCAGTAAACAAATGGCATTACTTATAAAAACAACACCAGAGGCCTGTGCACACGTAATTGTAATTTGCAGAGCAAAATCTGCAATGGAAACAAACAGTATTCAGAACACAGTTGTACAAAAAGTTTTGATATGAATGAAGAACACTCCAGGTATCAGGTGTTCTTTATTGAAGATCGATTGCCCAGCCAACACGTGTTTCATCAGGGTTGTTAAACCCACGACTTCTTCAGGGCTCTTAGGCACGACAGTAGAGACTTGATCGATCGCTTCGAAACGTACATGATAGCCGGTGATCGCCGTGGTCCATCAGAAGCAGCAGCGTACTCACTGTTCCTCACAGAGTTCTAGGAGAATTTCGTACCGTGGACCGAGCTTTACTCAGCTCTGATGTTCATGTACGTTGCGAAGCATAAAAGTACGTGTCTCAAGTGATATCCCACCGGACACGTACACGAGTCCTTCTCCATTTAATTTTTGGATACACCATTCCTAGATACAGCCGGGACGGAAGTACAACCAGCGGAGAGACGATCAAGTCTCTACTGTCGTGCCTAAGAGCCCTGAAGAAGTCGTGGGTTTAACAACCCTGATGAAACACGTGTTGGCTGGGCAATCGATCTTCAATAAAGAACACGTGATACCTGGAGTGTTCTTCATTCATATCAAAACTTTTTGTACAACTGTGTTGTTCTGAATACTGTTTGTTTCCATTGACGCAGATTTTGCTCTGCAAATTACAATTACGTGTGCACAGGCCTCTGGTGTAAAATTAAGTGACCTTGTGTCTGTTGAGGGGTTCAGGGTAATCCCCTTGCCTGTAGCACCGTACTCCACTAAGAACCCTTGTTTACACACACGTACACACGAGTAGGCGCCATCGCATACCGCATTAATTCAAACCCTTCTCTCGCATTTACTTATAAAAACAAATTTATACAAAATCCATTACTGTTAACTAAAGAGATGTTGGTAAAAAAAATAACCAAAGTTCAACAGTCCGATAACTCAGATGCGTTGTTCACATATAATATGTGCGGTCTTCACTCCATGAAATTCGCTCCAATTTTGTGCTGTTTCCGTAGTGGTGAACTTTCTTTTTCATTTTCTTAAATTCCATTTACCGTCCCCTACTAGTTAACACATCCCTGTGTGCCATGCCTACAACCCACTGCCCTGGCATAGATCAGTCACCCCTCTAGCTGGGTGCACTATACCAGTGGTGAGGGTACAGGTGCATGAGCCCTGTACCCCTATAGTGTCTAAGTCCATTCTTAGACATTGTAAGTGCAGTGCTGCCATTAAGAGTATATGGTGCTGGGAGTTTGTCATTACAAACTCCACAGCACCATAAATGGCTACACTGAAAAGTTTGGTATCAAGCTTCTCAGCACATTATACCCACACTGATGCCAGTGTGGGATTTAATGAAAAATGCACAGAGGGCATCTTAGAGATGCCCCCTGAAAAACGACCCACCACTAGTATCCAGGCTGAGTGGCTGCTTTCAGCTGCCACCACCAGACATGTTTCTGGACCCCTGGTTCGAGAGCCTGCTGCTCTCGGGGGCCTGAAACTGAAGGAAGCTGGCTCTGTATATACTATACCAAAGTGAGGTATAGTGTGCACAGCGTCCAGTGGAACCCAAAAGGTAGGCAAAGGTAACGTAGATAGCACCTCGCTCTCTATTTGTGGTAGTGTGGTCGAGCAGTAAGGCTTTATCAGAGGACAGTTAAGCATTTGTTGTACACACTGTCAGCAAATGAATTCACACACTCAAAGACTGAACTTCAGACCAATTGTTTTTGTATAAAAAATGTCTTTATTTTATTTCCTAGAACCAAGCAAGCCTGGCACAGGTAAGTGATAACTACTTTGCAGTAAATATACAGATTGTAACAGTTTGGATTGCAATTGTAAATGTACTTTGATTTGATTACAGTAGTGTTACTGATAATGCAATGCTTTTCAGAATACAGTACATATACTTTGAATGGGCTTTTTAGTAAAGTTACAGGTAAGTTACTTTTGAGATTACTTTTCTTACAGAGTAGTATACCTGGATACTACTCTGGGACATTTCCTGTAAACCGGTAAGTAAAATCGTTTTTGTTAAACAGGACAATTTTAAAGAATTTCTTTAGGTCTTCAAACTCCACACAAACGTTTCCAAGAAAAACAGTCAATGTTATCCTATGGAGGAAAGGAAAATGCTACTTACCCAGTATGCATCTGTTCTTGGCATGTAGAGCTGTAGAGTCACATGCCATGCATAGATCGCCATCTGGTGTTGCGCCCGGACGTTTGCACTTTGTTTTTGTTCGAAGAAGTCTTTCTAGTCACGAGGTAGGTGACTCCTCCTTTCGGTGATAGTGGGCATGGGCATCGACTCCATTGTTAGATTGTTTTCCCGCAGAGGGTGAGAATGGAGTAAGAGTAGAATAGAGATGTCCATGTGTAGTTATCTAAGTAAGATAGTACTGGAACAGTTACAGGTAACCGCGGAGGTGGGTGGGCGCATGTGACTCTACAACTCTACATGCCAAGAACAGAAGCATACTGGGTAAGTAGCATTTTCCGTTTGAGGCATGTGAGCTGTAGATCACATGCTATGCATAGACTATACAGCAGTAAATCACCCAAAGCAGTGGCTAACCTGTAGCTGTTGCAGTAGTTTGAAATAGTGTACGTAAAACTGCCTGGCCCACATTAGCTTATTGTCTGGCTAACACATCTACACAATAGTGTTTTGTGAATGTGTGTGGTGTAGACCATGTTGCAGCTTTACAAATATCATCTATGGGAATATTTCCTAAGAAAGTCGTAGAAGCCCCCAGTTTGCGAGAAGAATGCGCTCTAGGGGGAATTGGTAAAGTTCTCTTAGCTTTTGCATAACATATCTGAATACATTTAACTATCCATCGTGCAATACCCGATTTAGAAATGGGGATTGACTTTGTGTGGTGGAGCAAAAGCCACAAAGAGTTTAGTGTTACGAAAAGATTGTTCTTTCTATGTAATACATCAATGCTCTTTTTACATCTAAAGTGTGTAGAGCACGTTCTGCCACAGAATCTGGTTGAGGAAAGAACACAGGCAACTCAACAGATTGGTTGCTGTGGAAGGCAGAAACTACCTTAGGTAAGAATTTAGGATTAGTACGAAGAACCACTTTGTTTAGGTGTGGTTGTAAAAATGGTTCTTCTATGGTGAATGCCTGAAGCTCACTCACTCTCCTGAGTGATGTGATAGCAATGAGGAAAGCTAGTTTCCAAGTGAGAAACTGTAATTCACATTTATGTAAAGGCTCGAATGGTTGACCCATTAGCCTGGTAATGACAATATTAAGATTACACGCTGGGGCCGGTAGAAGTCTTGGAGGAATAACTCTTTTGAGTCCTTCCATGTAAGCTTTAAAATAGCAGGCACTCTGAAAAGGGACAGGTGTTGTCTGTTTTGAAGATGAGCAGCTATTGCAGTGAGATGTAAGCGTATAGACGTATATGCTAAATTTGAACATTGTAAATGTAGCAGATAAGGAAAATGCTACTTACCAGTATGCATCTGTTCTTGGCATGTAGAGCTGTAGATTCATATACTGTGCATAGATCGCCATCTGGTGTTGGGCTCGGATGTTTGCAGTTTGTTTTTGTTAGAAGAAGTCTTTGTAGTCACGAGATAGGTGACTCCTCCTTACGATGATAGTGCGCATGGGCATCGACTCCATCCCCAGATTGTTTTCGCCATAAAGGGTGATGATGGAGTTAGTAAGAAATAGAAATAGATGTCCATGTGTGATGTATCTAAGTAAGATAACACTGCAACAGATAAAGGTACCCGGGGAGGCGAGTGGGTGTATATGAATCTACAGCTCTACATGCCAAGAACAGATGCATACTGGTAAGTAGCATTTTCCGTTCGAGGCATATGAGCTGTAGATCATATACTGTGCATAGACTATACAGCAGTTTTATTTGTGGCGGTGGCTAATCTGTTGCAGTGGTTTGAAAGTGTGTTTGTAAGACAGCCTGGCCCACACTAGCTTGTTGTTTTGCTTGCACATCTACACAATAGTGTTTTGTAAATGTGTGCGGTGAAGACCAAGTTGCAGCTTTGCAGATGTCATCTAAGGGAATGTTCCCTAAGAAGGCCATAGAAGCCCCTAGTTTGCGGGTAGAATGAGCCCTAGGGGGAATGGTCAAAGTACGCTTGGCTTTAAGGTAGCATATTTGGATGCACTTAACAATCCACCGTGCAATACCTGCTTTTGAAATGGGATTGCCTTTATGAGGTGGGGAAAAAGCAACGAAGAGTTGTTAAGTCTTTTTAAAGGACTTAGTTCTTTCAATGTAATAGAGTAGCGCTCTTTTAACGTCTAGCGTGTGAAGAGCCCTTTCTGCCACAGAGTCTGGTTGAGGGGAAAAAAACTGATAGTTCAACTGACTGGAGAGGTGAAAGGCAGACAACTTTAGGTAAAACATTTTGGATTAGTTCTGAGAACCACTTTGTTGTGATGAATTTGCAAAAATGGTTCTTGTATGGTTAGTGCCTGAAGCTCACTCACTCTTCTAAGAGATGTGATGGCTATAAGGAAGGCTACTTTCCAAGTGAGTAATTGTAGCTCACATTTGTGCAGGGGTTCAAAAGGTGGGCCCATGAGCCTTGTAAGGACGATATTAAGATTCCACACTGGAGAGGGCGGAACTCTAGGGGGAATTATTCTTTTAAGTCCTTCCATAAAAGCTTTAATAGCAGGTACTCGAAACAAAGATAAGTGTTGTCTGTTTTATAGATAAGCTGCTATTGCAGCTAGATGTAGTGTTATAGATGTGTATGCTAGGTTACAGCGTTGTAGGTGGAACTAGATAGCAAATGTTTTTAGTGGAAGCGTCTAATGGATTGATTTTATTGTTTGTACAGTAAATTACAAATCGTTTCCACTTTGCTGCGTAGCATGCTCTGGTAGTAGGACGTCTAGCCTCTTTAATGACGTTCATGCAGTCTGGCGGGAGATTAAGGTAGCCAAACTCTAAGACTTCAGGTGCCAGATCGCAAGGTTGAGTTGATTGGGATCTGGATGCCTTATCTCTCCATGGTTGGGAGCAACTAGGATTAGTGTGAGGGAATGCTGTTTGAGCTTCCGAACCACTCATGGAATGAGTGGTAGAGGCTGTAGGAAAGTGGGTTTCTGTTGCAGTAACCCCCCCACTTTTTACCAGACTACTGATGCACTTTTTCTTGGTGTGCCCTGGGTCCCTGCCAATCAGGTTCCCAGGGCCAGTGTCCTTTCCCCAAAACTAACCCAATTGGCATCTCTGGCCACAGGTCAGCCCCCTGGTAAATGGTATCACAGGTACCTAGGGCTCTGTGACCTGGGAAGACCTCTAAGGGCTGCAGCACTTATTGTGCCACCCTTAGAGGCCCTGTACCTTTACACACACACTGCCTTTACAGGCTGCGTGTTTTGGTGCAGAACAAAGTGAAGAGTCGACATGGCACACATCCCTGTGTGCCATGCCTACAACCCACTGCCCTGGCATAGATCAGTCACCCCTCTAGCTGGGTGCCCTATGCCAGTGGTGAGGGTACAGGTGCATGAGCCCTGTACCCCTACAGTGTCTAAGTCCATTCTTAGACACTAAGTGCATTGCTGCCATTAGGAGTATATGGTGCTGGGAGTTTGTCATTACGAACTCCACAGCACCATAATTGCTACACTGAAAATTGGGAAGTTTGGTATCAAACCTCTCAGCACATTAAACCCACACTGATGCCAGTGTGGGATTTAATGTAAAATGCACAGCAGAGGGCATTTTAGAGAGATGCCCCCTGAAACTCTACCAACTTCTAGTGACCTGACTGAGTGGCTGCTTAGGCTGCCACCGACAGACATGTTTCTGGACCCCTGGGTCGAGAGCCTGCTGCTCTCGGGGGCCTGAAACAATGCACATCCTGGGACGAGGTGCCAAGCCTCCTCCCCCAGGATGGGCAGGGTTCACAAAGGGGAAGCTTCAAAGGCATGTCGCCTTTGTGAGCCTCCCCAGACCATTTGCTGCTATCAGCAACTGGTCCCCACTGGTTCTACCCCCCACTTTGGGCGGGAGAACCGGCAGGAAAAACAAGTGAGGGAAAGAGGTGTGCCCACCTCTGCCAACTCCACCCTTCAGGTGGGGGAGGCGAGGTGAAGCACAACTCTGAGTCCCAGCCATCTTGAGGATGGGGGGACCCAACCAACCAGGGACAGGCTCCTGCCCCCCCCCCCCTTCCATTGGAGGGTGACACGATAGGGGGTGTACCCACCCCAGGGAAGGGACCCATTGGTCCCTGCCTGTTACCTACCTGTAACGCCCCATAATCTAGTATTTAGGGGCACCCTGAACCTCGCTTCCTCAGATCTAGCCTAACAAGAAGAAAAGAAGGACGAAGAGCCGTGCAGAGCTAACAAGAGGACGACGCCCACTGACTTGGCCCAGCCCTACAGGCCTGTCTCCCCTCGAACCTGCTCCTGCGAAATCCCGGTGTGTCCTGCAGCCAGCAACCTCAAAAACCCCGGAGGACCTGCCTGTCTTCACTTCCAAGACTGCTTCTCCTGTGAACACCGGACTTGTTCAAACTGCAGCTTCTGGCTCCGGCCGGATACCGCGAATCCAGCCCACTCTGCACTTGCCGACCCCGGCCCGAGCGGAAAAACACCACGAGGAGGTCACCCTGGCGATCCTGACCCGAGATCCGGCGACTCCTGACCTACCTCAAGCCTCCAGACGACGCCTGCAGTCTCAATCCAGAGGATCCCCTCTACCGCGACCAGAGCGGGTAAGACTTTCCGACGTCCCAAGGCACCCCTGCACCAGACGCCCCACGGCCTTGTGTGCCCAAACCAAGGGTGCCTAACCAACCCAAGACATCCCAACTTACCCCTCGAAGAGGTGGTCACACCCAGAAGATCCTCGTCCCTGAGCCTGCAGTGTTTCTTCTAACCGGAGGTTCTCCATTGAAAACAGGGCACCCGACCTCAAAACAGCACCCTGCACCCGGCCGCCCTAGTGCCGCTGAGGGTGCACCTTTGGTGCTAATTTGGTTCCCTATTTGCCCTGACCTAAACCCTAGGAGCTTTGCTCCCACAACCCAGTGGCCTGCTTGCCAGCAGCCACCAACCGGAGGCCCCCTATCCTCCCATAGGATAACATTGGGCCTC
The DNA here is from genome assembly GCA_963921515.1 of Calotriton arnoldi. Taxonomy (NCBI): domain Eukaryota; kingdom Metazoa; phylum Chordata; class Amphibia; order Caudata; family Salamandridae; genus Calotriton; species Calotriton arnoldi. The sequence goes on along the minus strand of CAWUFW010000150.1, from coordinate 5,000,092 downwards.
AACACTCTGCAACCGGACGCCCTAGTGCCGCTGAGGGTGAAACAAAAGTGCATTACTGACCCTGGGGGACCCCTGAGTCTAACCCCAGAACCTTAACTCCCACAGTCGATTACTTACCTGTGAGCCGATAACCTGTTTTTCCTCCATAGGATAACAGAGAAACTTTTTGAAAGAAAATTGTTAAAGTGTGGAGTTTTGAAATCTAAAGATATTCATTAAAAATACTGCGAATAACCAAAACGTATTTGCTTACCTGTTTTCAGGAAATGTCCCAGTGCTGAATCTAGGTATCCAGCACTGAGTTAGAAAAGTAACGAGAAAAGTAACTTACCTGTAATATACTGAAAAAGCCTATTCATTCCAATGTACTGCATTTGCCAAGTGTTGCAACCTACTGCATTCCCTGTAAATCAAACAAAGTACAATTTCTATTGCATTTTCAAACTGTTCTACAATCAATAACTTATTCCTGTAAAGTATTTACTGCTTACCTGTGCCAGGCTTGCTTGGTTCTAAAAAATAAAACAGTATATTTTTTTATACAAAAACAATTGGCCTAGAGTTCAGTTCTTGAGTGTGTGAATTCATTTGCTGACTGAGTGTGTACATCAAATGCTTAACACTGTCCTCTGATACTGCCTTACTGCTCGACCACTCTACCACAAATAGAGAGTAAGGTTCTATCTAACTTTAACCTCTGCCTACCTCTGGGGTCACCTGGACTCTATACACACTAGACCTCATTTGGTGTAGTATATATAGAGCCAGTTTCCTACAGAGGCGGAAAAGCGCAAGCAAATTTCCCTGACCAGTTCATCCATATTGCATTGCCTTTGGACAACGGGTGTGGATACCTGGATGCGAAGGTTGGGCATTTTGTGTTTTGGTGTGTGGCGAACAGATCTATTTCTGGGTAGCCCTACATTTGAAAGAATGGAAGAACACCTTGAGGATGAAGTTCCCATTCGTGGATCTGTTGTTGTTGACGACTGAGCAGATCTGCGATTTGATTGTGTACTCCTGGGAGGTGTTCTGCCAGGAGATATATGTTTTGTGGAATGGCCCATTTCCATATGCATTGAGCTAAGTGTGAAAGCTGTAGAGAATGTGTTCCTCCCTGCTTTTGTATGTAGTACATTGCTGTCATGTTGTCTGTACGAACTAAGACAGCTTTGCCTACTAGATGGAGTTGAAAGGATTTCAATGCTAGAAATATTGCCAGTAATTCCAGGTGGTTTATGTGGAATTGTTTTTGTTTTGCAGTCCATATGCCTTGAATGGTAAGGTTTTGTAGATGAGCTCCCCAGCCGGTGAGCGATGCGTCTGTTAGCACTATCTATGGAACCGGGTCGAGGAACGGCCGCCCTTTGGAAAGGTTTTGTGTGTTCCACCAGTGCAGAGAACGATATGTGCGGCTGTCTACCAACACCAGATCTGTTAGTTGACCTTGAGCCTGGTTCCATTGAGGTGCTATGCATTCCTGTAGAGGACACATGTGGAGTTTTGCATAAGGGACGATTAGAATGCAAGAGGCCATCATCCCTACTAATTGCATGAACACTCGAGCTGGTAATGAGTGTTGAGGCTGAAATTGTGATATTAGAGCTTGTATGCTGTGTATTCTGACTGAGTTGGGGTATGCTAGAGCTCGGGAAGTGTCTATTGTAGCTCCTAGATACATTTGTATGTTGGATGGTTGAAGGTGGGACTTGGTGAAATTTAGGGTGAATCCCAAGTTGTGGAGCAACTGAATTATTTTGCGGGTGTGGCGAACACAGCCGTTGTGTGAGTTGGCTTTTATGAGCCAGTCGTCCAGATATGGGAACACGTGAATGTGTTGCCGTCTTAAGTGAGCTGAAACTACTGCGAGGCACTTGGTGAAGACTCTGGGTGCTGTGGTCACCCCGAACGGGAGTACTTTGAATTGGGGGTGTTGACCGTCCACCATGAACCGGAGATATTTTCTGTGAGCTGGATGAATGGGAATAGGCGTCCTTTAAATCCAGAGTGGAAAGAAAGTCGCCTTGTTGAAGCAATGGGAGCACCTGTTGGAGGGTGATCTGACTGAATATAGAGGTTTAATGGTCTGAGGTCCAGTATTGGCCTGAGAGAGTCGTCCTTTATTGGAATTAGAAAATATAGGGAGTAAACCCCTGTGCCCTGATAAGGCAAGGGGACTGGTTCTATTGCATGTTTTTGTAAGAGGGAGAGAACCTCTTGTTTTAGGAGAGTCAGATGCTGTGATGACATTGGACGTTGTCTGGGAAGGATATTTGGGGGAGTGGAGGGGAGTTCTAGGCAATAACCATACTGGATAATTTGTCTTACCCACTTGTCTGATGTGATGGAGTTCCAGACAGTTAGGAACTGTGAGAGGCGTCCCCCGACATGAGTGGAATGGTCGGGGGGTAGTGAAGGAAAGTCACTGCTTGGTGTTAGGGGAATTGCGGGTGTTACCTCTGGCTCTTCCCCTATTATTGTTCCCTCTGTAACCTCCCCGAAAATATCCTTTGAGGGAGGTAGATTGATTGGGACTTTTGTAAGATGTGGAGGGATTTTCTGACGACATTGTCTTGGAGCCATCCCTGTAAAAGGAGCGGCGAAAGGAACCCCTGTTGGAAGGGAGTTGCAAGGCCCCCAGGGACTTAGCAGTCTCGGTATCTTTCTTCATTTTTTCCAATGAAGAATCGACTGTAGGTCCAAAAAGATGCTGTTGATCGAAGGGCTGATTGAGTATGGTAGTTTGAACTTCTTGCTTGAATCCGGAGATTCGAAGCCAAGCGTGCCTACGCAGTAATATGCTGGTGTTAATGGCACGAGATGCTGTATCAGCTGCATCAAGGGCAGATTTTATGGAAGTGCTAGTTATTACTTTGCCTTCCTGAATGAGTTCATTGGCCTTGTTTTTGTGTTCGTCTGGTAAGTACTGCATTAGTTTTTCCAGCTCGTCATAGTGTGCTCTGTCATAGCGCGCTAGAAGAGCTTGGGCATTGGCGATGCGCCAATGGTTAGCAGCCTGTGACGCAATTCTTTTCCCTGAAGCGTCTATAAGCTTTGACTCCTTGTCAGGAGGAGGGGCGTCGCCTGTAGCTTGGGAATTAGCCCTCTTGTGTGCGTTAGACACAACAAGAGTCTAAAGGTACCTGGCCCTTGATGTACACTGGGTCTGTGGGAGCTGCTTTATATTTTTTATCCACCCTTGGCGTAAGTATTCGGGCTCTAACAAGGTCTTTGAATACTTCTGTAGTGTGTTTGAACATGCCTTTTAACATGGGAAGGGTGTGGGTGGATTTTTGTGAGGGTGCGAATGTTTCCACTAAGAAGTCCTCTTCTAGGGGATCAGTGTGTAGTTCCACCCCATGGTAGTGAGCAGCCCTATTAATAAGTTGTGCAAACCCAATGTTATCATCAGGTGGTGATGGCCTGGAGGGATACAGATCAGGGTCATTGTGTAGATCTGGATCTTGATTAGTCATCCCATGGGTCTGGGTCCTGTGGTATGTTATGGTCTTCATCATCCCCTAGTGTATCCCCATCATCATTATCATCCTGTGGTACAGGTGAGAGTGTATGTGATGGTGAGTTAGCTGGTGAGATAAAGAAGTTAGGATCAGGAGGAGAGGGAGGTATATAAGGAGGAGAAGGGTTAGTACCAATGTCCTTGCGTTTGAGAGGTATTGGAGGATCCTCTGGAAGGGCTAATATCCATTTTTTAGGAGGTTTGGTGAGAAGGTGACCAGTTTCAGGTCAATATGCAGTGTTTTCTGCTGTGGATCCGAAGATTCTTGAGAAGAAAGGTCTTTTAGTGGTATGTCTGGTTTGGGTGCCGGAAGCTTGGCCGCAGAGTGTTCTTTAGCGGTGTTAAGCTGTGAAGTTTTTGTATGTGTTTTTGACTCCGAATTCTTTGGCGAGGGAGTTTTCGGATCCGAGATTTTCTTTGGCTCCGAAGCTTTCGCTTTGTCTTGTTTCGGCTCCGAAGCTTTCGGCTTGTCCTGTTTCGGCTCCGAAGCTTTGTGTTTTAGTGGCTTTGGTGTCTGGGTTTTCGGCGTCGAAGGGGTCTTCGGTGCCGGCAATAAAGTGTGGGGCTCCGGTTTGGTCTTAGGCTTCGGTGCCGAAGGTGTATGTTCGGTGCCGGAATGGGACCAACTCGAGCCCGAGTCGGAAGGCTTTTGTTTCGGTTTCATAGCCGGGCCCAAGGGCGGGGCGTCTGAAATATGTTCACAGTGTTGACCTGAGCCCAAGGGCGAAGGTGTTACCAGAGCCTTAGGTTTGGGTTTGGTAGTGGGCTTGGTGTTAATACTCACTGTCCGTTGAGCCGGGGTGAGGTTCTGTTCATCTTCCTCGGAGTCGTCGGCTTCGGACACGGAGATATCCTCTTCTGCAGGTTGGAGTACTGAATGGACGTTCGAACCTGCTCCGAAGATGTCTGGAATCGAGCTGCTGCTGGACATTTCGCGACGTCGAGCCCGACGATCACGGATGGTTTTCTTCGACCGGAACGATGTACAGGCCTCGCAGTGCTTTTCCTCATGCTTGGGGGAGAGACAGAGGTCACACACTTCGTGTAAGTCTGTGTGTGGGAATTTAGCACCACACCTGGGACATTTTTAAACGGAGTCCGTTCCATCGACGGGCGTAGTTGTCGGCGCGGGTAGGCCCAACAGCCCGCATCGAAGCTCTTGGTCGAGTGGTGATGGATTGCGCGTAGAAGGGGCTTCGAAGACGATACTGACCCGGAGCGCAGCAAATCACATCCGAACCCGATGGCGGAAAAAAACAATCTGGGGATGGAGTCGATGCCAATGCGCACTATCATCGTAAGGAGGAGTCACCTATCTCGTGACTACAAAGACTTCTTCGAACAAAAACAAACTGCAAACATCCGAGCCCAACACCAGATGGCGATCTATGCACAGTATATGATCTACAGCTCATATGTCTCGAACATATTTTGAGTAGAAGCATCAAGTGGATTGACGTTGTTATTACAATAAATAACAAACCGCTTCCATTTTGCTGCATAACAAGCTCTTGTAGTAGGTCTTCTAGACTCTTTAATAATGTTCATAGTGTCTGGTGGAAGATTTATATAACCAAACTCTGACTTCAAGAGCCAGATCGCAAGATTGAGAGGTTTGGGATCTGGATGTCTTATTTCTCCATGGCTCTGTGTGAGGAGACTGGATGTGAGATGTAGTTTTTGATGAGGAACTACTGATAGTTCTAATAGGGTAGTGAACCAAGGTTGGCGAGCCCAAGTGGGAGCTACTAGGATTAGTGTGAGGGATGTTTGCCTGAGTTACCGAACCACATGTGGAATGAGTGGGAGAGGCGGAAAAGCGTAAGCAAATATCCCTGACCAGTTCATCCATAGTGTTAAGTATCAATGGGGTAACCCGAAATGCTACCTGACCCGGGTCAAAACTGCAGTACACTAAACAATTGGTCACAGTAGCAACAATTTAACAGTACGAAATGGTGGCATTCACAACACCAAATTTGCAAATCTGCAATGCATGCAATTTATTTTCAAAGCACCGATAACTTTGGGTAATAGTCTGTTACCCACCTTAATACAAGCTCCGACGACTGAAATTTATTATCAGTGTCCTTACAGTGCTATGTTTATATACTTGAGTATTTGGCCTGTTATAGGCTGGACAGGTTTCACTATGTAAATATAATGTATATATGTCACATTACCTCTCCCTTATCTATTACCCTCACTTACTCACTTTGATCCAGAACACTCCTACCCCTCTTCCCGCACCAGAGCACCACTGTTGCAAATAGAATTTTGTTCCACATGAATGAATAATTGTGCTGTCCATAACAAGTTATCGATGCTTTGAAAATAAATTGCATACATAGCAGATTTGGTGTTGTGAATGCCACCATTTCGTTCGTACTGTTAAATTGTTGCTACTGTGACCAACTGTTTACTGTACTGCAGTTTATCCATAGAGCATTGCCCTTGGATAACGGGTGTGGATACCTGGAGGCGAAGTTTGGGCATTTTGCGTTTTGGTGTGTGGCGAACAGATCTATGTCTGGAAAGCCCCACATCTGAAAGAAGGGGAGGAGAACCTGAGGGTGAAGTTCCCATTCGTGAATTTGTTGTCTCTGTCTGCTGACATCTGCGATGTCATTGTCCACTCCTGGGAGATGTTCCGCTAGGAGATAAATCCTGTGATGAATGGCCCATTTCCAAATGTCTTGTGCAAGCTGTGACAGTTGGAGAGAGTGTGTTCCTCCCTGTTTCTGTATTTAATACATTGCTGTCATGTTGTCTGTGCATATTAGGACAGCTTTGCCTAGAAGGTGAGTTTGGAAGGCTTTGAGCGCTAAAAATAATGCTAACAGTTCCAGATAATTTATGTGGAGAAGCTTTTCCTTTTGAGTCCACAATCCTTGAATTGTGAGAGTTTGGAGATGAGCTCCCCAACCAGTGAGCGATGCGTCTGTTAGCACGGTCTGTGGAATGGGGTCGATGAAAAGCCGCCCTTTTGTAAGGTTGTGTGGATTCCACCACTGCAGAGAGCCAGGAGTGCGGCGGTCCACCAATACCAGATCTGTTAATAGACCGGGAGACTGATTCCATTGACGTGCTAAGCATTCTTGAAGGGGAAGCATTTGCAGTCTTGCATAAGGAACTACCATGATGCAAGATGCCATCATTCCTAGTAGTTGCATGAATACCCGAGCTGGTAATGAGTGATTGGGTTGAAATTTGGAAATGAGAGCCTGAATATTGTGAATTCTGGTTGGATTGGGATAGGCTAGAGCTTTTTGAGTATCTAGAGTGGCCCCTAGATATGCTTGTGTATTGGAGGGCTGAAGATGGGATTTTGCCAGATTGACTGTAAATCCAAGGTTGTGCAGTAAGCGTACTGTTGCTTGAGTGTGCTGTAGGCACTTTGAGAGTATGCTGGCTTTGATAAGCCAGTCTAAATATGGGAAGACGTGAACATGTGGTCTTCGCAGATGCGCAGCGACTACTGCTAGGCATTTGGTAAATACTCTGGGAGCCGTAGTTACTCCGAATGGAAGTAACTTGAATTGATAATGTTGCCCCACTATTACAAACCTGAGGTATTTGCGATGAGCGGGATGTATTGGAATATGGAAGTACGCGTCCTTTAAGTCCAGAGTGGACATAAAGTCGCCTTGTTGTAACAGAGGAAGTAGCTGTTGGAGAGTGACCATATGGAAGTGGTCTGATTGAATGTAGAGGTTTAATTCTCTGAGGTCAGAGTAGGTCGCTCCCCCACCACACAGCTCCGCCTGTGTTGTCTGCCCGCTGCTCCTGTAGGTAAGATCGCCCTCCGCTTGTGGCCCCGGTGCCCGTTTTGTCTGCTCTCCCCCTGTTTTTCCTTTCTGTGCCCCTCGCTGCCCCACTGTTGTTGTGCCCGTGATTTTGTCTGCTCTCCCCCTGTTTTTCCTTTCTGTGCCCCTCGCTGCCCCACTGTTGTTGTGCCCGTGATTTTGCCTGCTCTCCCCCTGTTTTTCCTTTCTGTGCCCCTCGCTGCCCCACTGTTGTTGTGCCCGTGATTTTGCCTGCTCTCCCCCTGTTTTTCCTTTCTGTGCCCCTCGCTGCCCCACTGTTGTTGTGCCCGTGATTTTGCCTGCTCTCCCCCTGTTTTTCCTTTCTGTGCCCCTCGCTGCCCCACTGTTGTTGTGCCCGTGATTTTGTCTGCTCTCCCCCTGTTTTTCCTTTCGGTGCCCCTCGCTGCCCCACTGTTGTTGTGCCCGTGATTTTGCCTGCTCTCCCCCTGTTTTTCCTTTCTGTGCCCCTCGCTGCCCCACTGTTGTTGTGCCCGTGATTTTGCCTGCTCTCCCCCTGTTTTTCCTTTCTGTGCCCCTCGCTGCCCCACTGTTGTGCCCGTGATTTTGCCTGCTCTCCCCCTGTTTTTCCTTTCTGTGCCCCTCGCTGCCCCACTGTTGTTGTGCCCGTGATTTTGTCTGCTCTCCCCCTGTTTTTCCTTTCTGTGCCCCTCGCTGCCCCACTGTTGTTGTGCCCGTGATTTTGTCTGCTCTCCCCCTGTTTTTCCTTTCTGTGCCCCCGCTGCCTCTCGCCACTCCCGCCGCTGCGTTCCCTGCGGCCCCGCCCCCCTGACTGCCCATTCGCTGCCCCTTCCTCCCGCCTCCCAGCTGCTCCTCCCTCCCACCTCCCCATAAATGGCGGCCGCTGCACGGTGAGGAGAGCGACCCTTGACCTTGCCAGGTAGGTCGCTCCCCACCACACAGCTCCGCCTGTGTTGTCTGCCCGCTGCTCCTGTAGGTAAGATCGCCCTCCGCTTGTGGCCCCGGTGCCCGTTTTGTCTGCTCTCCCCCTGTTTTTCCTTTCTGTGCCCCTCGCTGCCCCACTGTTGTTGTGCCCGTGATTTTGTCTGCTCTCCCCCTGTTTTTCCTTTCTGTGCCCCTCGCTGCCCCACTGTTGTTGTGCCCGTGATTTTGCCTGCTCTCCCCGTTTTTCCTTTCTGTGCCCCTCGCTGCCCCACTGTTGTTGTGCCCGTGATTTTGCCTGCTCTCCCCTGTTTTTCCTTTCTGTGCCCCTCGCTGCCCCACTGTTGTTGTGCCCGTGATTTTGCCTGCTCTCCCCCTGTTTTTCCTTTCTGTGCCCCTCGCTGCCCCACTGTTGTTGTGCCCGTGATTTTGTCTGCTCTCCCCTGTTTTTCCTTTCTGTGCCCCTCGCTGCCCCACTGTTGTTGTGCCCGTGATTTTGTCTGCTCTCCCCCTGTTTTTCCTTTCTGTGCCCCTCGCTGCCCCACTGTTGTTGTGCCCGTGATTTTGCCTGCTCTCCCCCTGTTTTTCCTTTCTGTGCCCCTCGCTGCCCCACTGTTGTTGTGCCCGTGATTTTGCCTGCTCTCCCCCTGTTTTTCCTTTCTGTGCCCCTCGCTGCCCCACTGTTGTTGTGCCAGTGATTTTGCCTGCTCTCCCCCTGTTTTTCCTTTCTGTGCCCCTCGCTGCCCCACTGTTGTTGTGCCCGTGATTTTGTCTGCTCTCCCCCTGTTTTTCCTTTCTGTGCCCCTCGCTGCCCCACTGTTGTTGTGCCCGTGATTTTGTCTGCTCTCCCCCTGTTTTTCCTTTCTGTGCCCCCGCTGCCTCTCGCCACTCCCGCCGCTGCGTTCCCCGCGGCCCCGCCCCCCCTGACTGCCCATTCGCTGCCCCTGCCTCCCGCCTCCCAGCTGCTCCTCCCTCCCACCTCCCCATAAATGGCGGCCGCTGCACGGCCGCGCCGCTGGCGCGCCGAAGGCGCGCCTAAGGCAAGCCCGTCTGCGCCCGTCCGCGACTGGACCGCGCCCAGCGCCAGAACCCCTGGAACCCACCAACGCAACACTACTCGACGGACCTACGACGCCGCCACACTCACCGCACTCAATGCCGGCCGGAACCCTGCCTGCTACCGAGCCTCACCGAGACGCACCCACGGACCCTTCGCCTGCCAAGCCTGCCGATTCACCTGCCCCCGGACGTGCACCACCTCCGCCAAGTCGAGCAACAGCAGCAACCACCTGAAATGCATCCTGCTGAACACCCGCTCCGTCCACAGGCACGCCGTGGAACTCTGGGACCTGCTCGACGCAACAGCACCGGACATCGCCTTCCTCACCGAGACCTGGATGAACGCCTCCTCAGCGCCCGACATCGCCATAGCCATCCCGGATGGATACAAGATCACCCGGAAGGACCGCGTCAACCAGACGGGAGGAGGCATCGCCATCGTACACAAGAACACCATCCGCATCTCGACTAACTCCGACGAGACCTTCTCCGCCGCCGAACACCTACACTTCCAGATACACACTGACCCCAAGACCACCCTCCGAGGCACCCTCATCTACAGACCCCCGGGACCACGCACACTATTCAGCGAAGACATCGCAGACTTCATCAGCCCGCACGCCATGCCCTCAGCAGACTACATCCTCCTAGGGACCTCAACTTCCACCTGGAGAACAACAACGACAGAAACACCACCGCCCTGCTGGACAACCTCGCCAACCTCGGACTCAAGCAACTGGTGAACACGCCCACCCACTACGCCGGCCACACGCTTGACCCCGTCTTCTCGTCCAGCAAGCACATCTCCTTCAGCCACGCCACCGGACTCCACTGGACCGACCACAGCTGCGTCCACTTCAGCTTCAGAAAGACTGCGACCCACCACCACCCGCAACAGGCTCCCCGCCGGAGCTGGAGCAAGATCACCGCCGAGCAGCTCACCGACTCCCTCAGCCAGAACACACCCACCAACACAACGGACCCAAACGAAGCAGCCAGCAACCTCGCCAAGTGGCTGACCGCCTGCGCCGACGACCTCGCACCACTAAAAACCCTCCCAGCAGACCCGGAAGCAAGAAAACCCCTTGGTTCACCAACGAACTCAAGGAATCCAAGAAGAACTGCCGCACTCTCGAGAAAACCTGGCGACTCGACCAGACCACAGACAACAGGACCGCCCTCAAGCACGCCACCCGCAAACACCACCAGCTGATCCGTGCCACCAAGAAGTCGGCACTCAAAGAACGACTGGACAACAACGCCCATGACAGCAAGGAACTTTTCAGCATCGTCAAAGAGTTCTCCAACCCCAGCGCCGGAAACAACGACATCACCCCCTCGCAAGACCTCTGCAACTCACTCTCCGCGTTCTTCCACCGCAAGATCACCGACATACACAACAGCTTCGACGCACAAACAACGCACCCTACCGCCGAACCAACGCCCGCCACCACCACCCTCTGCAACTGGACCCCGATCAGCACCGAAGACACCACCCGCACGATGAACTCCATCCACTCCGGATCACCAACCGACCCCTGCCCACACCACGTCTTCAACAAAGCCGACGCCACCATCGCACCCCATCTCCGGGACATCATCAACTCCTCCTTCCACACCGCCACCTTCCCGGAGAGCTGGAAGCACGCCGAGCTTACCGCACTCCTGAAGAAACCAACGGCGGACCCCACCGACCTCAAGAACTACCGTCCCATCTCGCTCCTTCCGTTTCCGGCCAAAGTCATCGAGAAGACCGTCAACAGACAGCTTGCCGCCTTCCTCGAGACGAATGGATCCCTCGACCCCTCGCAGTCCGGGTTTCGGGCCAACCACAGCACCGAGACCGCCCTTATCGCAGCCACCGACGACATCAGAACCCTAACCGACAACGGGGAAACAGCTGCCCTCATCCTCTTGGACCTCTCTGCGGCGTTCGACACCGTCTGCCACCGCACCCTAGTGAAGCGCCTCAGCAACATCGGAATCCGAGAGAAAGCACTGGAATGGATCATCTCGTTCCTCGCCGGAAGAACCCAGAGAGTCCGCCTCCCCCGTTCAGATCCGAAGCCACCGAAGTCATCTGCGGCGTTCCACAAGGATCCTCACTCAGCCCAACCCTCTTCAACGTCTACATGAGCCCCCTCGCAGCCATCGCACGCCGACACAACCTCAACATCATCTCCTACGCCGACGACACCCAGCTGATCCTCTCCCTCACCAACGACCCCACCACCGCCAGAGCCAACCTACACGACGGGATGAGAGACGTCGCCGACTGGATGAGGAACAGCCGCCTTAAACTGAACTCAGACAAGACGGAAGTCCTCATCCTGGGCTCATCACCCTCCGCCTGGGACGACTCCTGGTGGCCCCCGGCCCTGGGCACCGCGCCCAAGCCAACGGACCACGCACGCAACCTGGGCTTCATCCTGGACTCCTCCCTGTCGATGACCAGACAAGTCAACGCCGTCTCATCTTCATGCTTCAACACCCTGCGCATGCTCCGCAAGATCTTCAGATGGATCCCCACTGAAACCAGGAAGACCGTCACCCAGGCACTCGTCACCAGCCGACTGGACTATGGGAACACCCTCTACGCCGGAACCACAGCCAAACTTCAAAAGAGACTCCAGCGCATCCAGAACGCCGCCGCACGACTCATCCTGGACATCCCCCGACACAGCCACATCACCGTGCACCTGAAAGACCTGCACTGGCTCCCCGTCAGCAAGAGAATCACGTTCAGACTCCTCACCCACGCACACAAGGCCCTCCACGACCTGGGCCCAAAGTACCTCAACGACCGCATGACCTTCTACACGCCCACACGCCAGCTACGATCAACCAGCCACGCCCTCGCCACCGTACCACGCATCCGCAGAACCACCGCCGGAAGATCCTTCTCCTACCTGGCAGCCAAGACCTGGAACTCCCTCCCCACTCACCTTCGGCGAACCCAGGACCATCTCTCCTTCAGGAAGCAGCTCAAGACCTGGCTGTTCGAGCAGTAACTTACCCCCTCCCCCAGCGCCTTGAGACCCTCCCGGGTGAGTAGCGCGCTCTATAAATGCCGTGATTGATTGATTGATTGATTGAGGTCTAATATAGGCCTCAGAGAACTGTCCTTTTTGGGAATTAGAAAATAAAGAGTGTACACTCCTGTCCCCTGATACTGTAGTGGGACGGGTTCTATAGCTCCTTTTTCCAGAAGAGATTGTACCTCGTTTGAGTAGGTGTAAATGTTCTGGAGATAGTTTGTGTGTTCGTGGTGGAATGTTTGGAGGGTTGCTTGTAAGCTCCAGGCAGTAACCAGATTGGATAATTTGTAAAACCCATTTGTCTGATATGATGGAGTTCCAGACTGGGAAAAATTGAGAGATGCGTCCCCCGACAGGTGTGGGATGGTCGGGGGAAAGATGAAACAAGTCACTGCTTGTTTGTGGATGGGCAAGTACGGGGTGTATTACCTCTCCCTCTTTCTTTGCCATTGTTTCCACGAACTCCACCTCGAAAAATAACCTCTGGTAGAAGGTGACTGACTATTGCCTCTGTATGAGGTAGAGGACCCTTCAGTAGAAATTGACTTTGAGCCTCCCCTATAAAAGGATCGGCGAAATGATCCACTATTGGATGGTGTTTGTAGCGCTCCCATAGAATTGGCTACTTCAGTGTCCTCCTTCATTTTCTCTAATGAAGTGTCCACCGTAGGACCAAATAAATGCTCCTTATCAAAAGGTGCATTTAAAATGGATGTTTGGACTTCTGGTTTAAAACCTGACACTCTAAGCCACGCGTGGCGTCTGAGAAGCATGCTGGTGTTAATAGTACGTGAGGCAGTGTCTGCTGCATCTAGAGCACACCTGATTGATGTTTTGGAAATAAGTTTCCCTTCCTGAATGAGGTCATGAGCCTTGGATTTATGTTCATCAGGCTGATATTGCATCAGTTGCTCTAGCTCATCATAATGAGCTCTGTCATATCTTGCCAAGAGTGCTTGTGTGTTAGCTATGCGCCAATGATAGGCTGCTTGTGCTGCTACCCTCTTGCCTGAGGCATCTATTAATTTAGATTCCTTGTCGGGAGGAGGAGCATCTCCCGTTGACTGAGAATTTGCCCGTTTCCGAGCATTTGAAACCACCAACGAATTTAGTGGAACCTGACCTCTAATAAAAATTGGGTCTGTAGGAACCGACTTGTATTTTTTGTCCACTAGGTGTTAGTATCCTAGCACGCACTGGATCTTTGAACACTGATGTGACTTGTAATAAGTACATCGAGGAGACTAAACATCGCTTTCTTGCCAGGGGTTACAATAAAAATATTGTGGAAAGGGCACATAAAAGGATAAATAAAACTTCTAGGCAAAATACTCTCAAGCCTAATTACCAAAAAAGGAACAAAATATCGTATGTGGCCTTCAATACACAGTATAATGATCGAAGCAGTAAAGTATATAATGTGCTATGTAAACATTAGTACTTACTGCGGGAAATTCCCGCTCTCAAAGAATTTGTGACCTCTAAGCCCAAGGTCACATACAGAAGAGGACAGAACTTGAGGAATATTCTATGCCCAAGTTATATAACCACGCCAAAGATAGCTTCCTGGCTGCCCCACAAAATTGAAGGCTTTTTTACGTGTGGAGATTGCAATGTGTGTAAACTTGGGAAAAATAAAACAAAAACTTTTTGTTTTAATACCAATCGTACATATAGTATTAACCATATGATCAATTGTAAGACTCAGTAAGTTACGTATATTCTGGGCTGTCCATGTAATAAAATCTATGTGGGCAGCACCATAAGGCCACTCAAAACGCGGATTCAGGAGCATGTGAGGGCCATACGCAACGGTGATCATAGGTATCCACTAACATACCACATGCAGGAAATTCATGGAACTGATGAAGAATGCTGGTTCATAGGCATTGATCATGTCCCACCCCATCCGAGAGGAGGGAATAGGGAATTAATGCTGAGAAAAAATGAGGCAGGTTGGATATGTAAACTTCGATGTATTGAAATGGGACACAACAATGATGATGAAATGCACTATTTTCTCTAGAGGGTGATCATCATTTTAATGCCCCGGATAAGGTCCTGTGATTATGATGCATTGAACCGCTTCTACTGTAATCTCACATGTCCTGTTTTTTGTATATTGGTCACGATTAATGAACTGGGAGATTGACCTATGTGGGATTTTAACAAAAGACATGGCACTATAAACATTAGACTGTCCTTCATATGAATATTATCATGTATTTTCTTTATTTACATCCCGACGGAATACCACTTCTATACGTTGGATGTGCTTCTCTCTCTAATCATTTGTTACTGTCTCTCCTTACCTCTATTTCTTCCACCTTAGCACTCTGTTTTTGACTTAGTTTTTGTTCATGCTACATTAACCAGGGTGAAACTCATTACTTGTGCAATGCAGTTTGGGAACCAATGCTTATATTCCTATCCCTACCACTTGGGTTGGAGATCCATTTTACTAGTTTAAAAAAAAAAAAAATTTATTAACCAGAAGATCTTTATGGTTTCACTCCAACATAGCTTATCTTTTTTCTTGCATAATTATTTGCATTCTGTGACTCCAAATTATGATCCTAGTTGGGCTTATCACTCGCTCTTAGGGACCTTTATCCTGTTAGATATTCTCCTCCCCTTTAGGATAAGGAATCGCCTTTTGACATTTATATCGGTAGTCAATACATATTAATATAAAATGACGGCGGTTAAAGTTCTGGAACGTTGGTTGGATCTTTGCATGATTAGATCGCCACTTTAGACATATCAGTACAAGATGGCGGCCGCATTAGATCCTGTAATTCGAACAAAACCGGGTCTCCTTTTTGCACGACACCTCGTTATGGTTTCTATCGTTTATCGACTAAGAGTCAAGTAATAAATATAGAACCTATTAGGCATATATGTCGTTCGTGATTTATGAGTAGCGAAATGTAACGTTGAATTAAATTTTAACCTTTAGTACATTAGTTGATTTCATCGATGTTTGGATATTAAACACTCGATTTATACAATGTGTTATTTAAGGTTTCCTCTTTGTTATGTTTAAAATATTAATTTTCCAATACCTGTGTAAACTAATGCACAGGATATACCATTAT
Source organism: Calotriton arnoldi (assembly GCA_963921515.1). Taxonomy (NCBI): domain Eukaryota; kingdom Metazoa; phylum Chordata; class Amphibia; order Caudata; family Salamandridae; genus Calotriton; species Calotriton arnoldi. The sequence goes on along the minus strand of CAWUFW010000150.1, from coordinate 4,984,671 downwards.
AAGATGGCGGCCGTTATGGATTACGGAACTCTGTTAGTCCTACAGCACTCACAGCTGTTTCCGATGAATGCTAATGAGCGCGGGTATATCAAGTCGTTTCAAAACACGGCCACATATGCTTTTATTACCCAACTGGGTGAGGACTGCCCCGACTGATTCCGGTAAGTTATTTGATGCCGATTTCTGATGTGGCTTGGTCGATGTCCGGCTTGGAGTGTTGTACACTAGACTGGGTGCTGACTGTGTGTAGCGTTGCTTGCCTGGGGTATGGCTTATTATTGAAGATGAGTATGGGGTACATTACGTGTCCCCGTTTTGTACCTGTTATGTTTGATGTCGCTTCCTTACTAGGGGGATTTAATACTTGGATTAGCCATTATGCTCAACTACGTGTTGATTCTGACTATTGTCGATTCCATGACCACTTGGGTACTCCTCTTTTTTCCCGGTGTAGGTCACTGGTAGGGTCTGTGAGTCCCTTGGTTTTGGCGGTTGTCGGTCTTTGACTAAGTAGACTGCTTCATTATCATGTTCCTTTTATTTTCTTTTTTACATTTATCCGTTTATGTTTATATTGATTCCTTACTTGTAACTGCTATTGATGCCGTTACGTAGCAGCAGGGCATTTCTAAGATTAGTTTAATCTTGTATTTCCTTTTAAATCATATGATCACGCCCACACTAAAGATGTGCTCGTTTTGAACTGCACATTGAAATTAATATTGCAAACTTCTCTTTTGCAAATACAGGTCGGTCATCGTAAATGATGTCATCATTCTTGTATATTTCCTAAATCCCGGATCTGGGATAGAGAACTAATTAAACTGGGAGTCATCATATACCCATTCTTTTCATTTAGATCAAGGCACCAGTAACCACTGTTATATATAGTGAGTATTGGGCATTATACTAACTTTTATAATATCAGTTGCCTGCTCACTTTTGGGGAATTTAAACCCATCTATTTTCTTTAATATAGACATATTGAAGGACGATGTCTATTGGTGGTCCATACTTGGCCTTCTGGGTGACTTAAATCCTTCAATTAATATCAGTATCAAACATTAACTTGGTCGGTATTATATGCATGGTTTGATTATATAAATGGGAATATGGCTCCTTTTATGGTTCCCTTAAAATAACTTACTTTTTTCCATTGATAGCTCACAACCCTGGGCCTCCTTAATAATTTGAGTCACGTGATCTTTCCTTCCTTTTTGTCTCCGTTTCACTCTATTTGATCCTTAACTCTCATCCCTTGAGTTCTTTAATTTCATTTCTTTCTGCACGCATCTGTTGGGTATCAATACCTGAACATAAAGAGGCTGAAATTATTAGTTAATAATTTTTTAACGAGATGAAATGATAGTAATCAATTGGTATTTTACAAAAAGAACGTTTGTTAATAGTGTGTTGTCTTAAGTTTTGTCGTCCTATGTGTATGTATATATATATTTATAAGTGTATTGTGTTTGTTGAATTAACAGCCCTGAGGAAGTCCTTGTGATAAGGACGAAACGCGTCGGCTGTTTCAAAACACCTTGATTGTGTTTTAAAGACTTCGTTGAAAATAAAGGAAGAAACTTGGAAGAAAACTTTGTGGACATGAATTTTATACAACTCTTTGTCTAATTTGTTATGTGGTGCACCTGTGCTATTATGTTAAAATTGTTATATTCCTGTATGGGAATCACACAGTGACAGTGGGTGTTTTGTCAGTGTGCACACACATTTCTGGGTAGTTCCAGATTATTTATATACATTAGGGATAGTGGGTTAGGTGCCGAGGCCTATGGGGTTCCTCTGTCCAGTTCCTTATCTTTGAACACCATCTACATGTTTTAACATACCCTTGAGCATAGGTAATATATGCGTAGTTTTTTGTGATGCACTTAGTGTCTCAAATAGGAAATCTTCCTCAAGAGGCTCCTTATGGAGTTGCACCCCATGATACTGTGCAGCTCTATTAAGCAATTCTGTAAACCCCACATTATCATTTGGAGGAGAAGGCCTAGATGGGTATAGATCTGGATCATTATCGTTATTAGGATCCGTGTTATAATCTACTCAGGGGTCTGGAGCATAATCTTGTGGTACATCCCCCTGTGTGTCATCATCTAGATCCCCATCACCATCATCCTGCTGAAGTGGAGATGGTGGCTGAGGGGAATTTGTGGGTGTTATAAGGTTAGGGTCAATAGGAGGAGGCGGAGAGGAAGGGGAAAGAGGTGGAGGAGAAGTATTAGTCCCCATATTCTTCCTCTTTAGAGGGCTATGGTAAGATTCCTCAACTTCTGTTTTTTTTTTTTTATGTGGCAGTTTTGCAGAAAGGTGTCCTGTTTTTGGGTTAATAACCAGTTCCTTTTGTCTGGGGTCCGTGTTAGCAGGCGGAACGTCCAAATAAAGCTCCTTGGATGGAGGAGGAACCGACTTTTCCTTTGGAGCCATAATTTTCGCCGAAGATTTCGGTGTCGACGTTTTCAAAGCCGAGGATTTTTGTGCAGAGGATTTCGGTTCCGAAGTGTGTTTCGGTGCCGAAGTTTTGGAGGGATCAGTTGGCTTATGTTTCGTGCCGAAGTCTTGTGTTCGGGCCCCGAAGAAGGTCGACTCGGTCCCGAGCTGGAAGGCTTTACTAGTTGTTTAGGTGCCGAGCCCGAAGGCGGGGCGTTGAAAACTTTATCTCGGTGCCAACCTTGGCCCGAAGGAGGGACCGGATCCTTTTTAAAGGGACCTTTTTGGGACAGAGGAGTATCTTTACTCATGGTGCGCTGACCGGGTGTGATGTCTTCCTCGATGTCGGAGTCTTCCTCAGACATGTAAATTTGTTGTTCCTCCTATTTATTTATTTAATTTGTAAGGCGCAACAGCTACCCAAAAAGGGTTTCCCGGCGCCAAGCAAGCAAAACCAGATAGTAAAATTTAACAGCCTCTGCTCCATGTGCTTAGAAGATCTCCTGGTCGACATCTTCTCTGAACAGGTCTGGAGCGGAGTCCTTCTGTTGATACATCTCGTGACGTCGAGTCAGACGGTCACAGAGCGTCTTTTTCGATCGGATCGGCAGGCTTCGCAGTTGTCTTTGTTGTGTTCAGGCGATACACACAAATTGCACAGGTACTGAAGATCGGTGCGGGGGTACTGCGAGTGGCACCCAGGGCAGAATCGGACTGGAGTCCGTTCGATCGACTGCGAAATCGGTCGACGCGGCTAGGCCCAAGGCCCTCGCACAAGGTTTTCCATTGAAGTTGTTGAATAGATTCGATACGCGAAAGGAGAAATACGCGATTGAGAAACAATACCGTTGAGGGTAGGGGATTGTGCACCGAGGGGAACCCGAGAACGGTGTCGAACCGGAGCACAGCAATTCACGTCCGAACCAGATGGTGGAAAAAAACAATCTAACAATGGAGTCGATGCCCATGCGCACTATCACCGAAAGGAGGAGTCACCTACCTTATGACTGGAAAGACTTCTTCGAACAAAAACAAAGTGCAAACGTCCGGGCCCAACCCCAGATGGCGATCTATGCATAGCATGTGATCTACAGCTCACATGCCTCAAACAGTGTTATCTGTTATAAGGTAAGTATTCGGTAGTGGGAGTTGAGGTTCTGGGGGTAGACTCGGGGGTCCCCCAGGGTCAAGGATTCACTCTAGTTACACCCTCAGCGGCACTAGGGTGGCCGGGTGCAGAGTGCTGAGGCCCAATGTTATCCAATGGGGGATAGGTGGCCTAAGGTTGGTGGCTGCTGACGAGCAGGCCACTTGGTTGAGGGAGCAAAGCTCCTGGACTTAAGCTCAGGGCAAATGGGGAAACAAAGTAGCACCAAAGATGCATCCTCAGCGGCACTAGGGCGGCCGGGTGCAGGGCGCCCTGTTTGCAATGGGAAACCTCCGGTTTGCAAAGGCATTGCAGGCTTGGGGACGAAGCAACCACCACTTCGAGAGGTAAGTTGGGAAGTTAGGGGTTGGTTAGTGTGAGAAAGTGCCCTCTTTCTGCATGGTTGCCCCCACGGTTTGCTGAATTGCTGATGTGCTTTGACTGAGTGTGCCCTGGGCTCTTGCTAATCAGGTACCCAGGGCCTATGTTCCTTCCCTAAAATTGCATTGAAGCCTAAACCCAATTGGACTCTCTGGCCACAGGTCAGCCCCTGGTAAATGGTGCCACAGGTACCCAGGGCTCTGTGACCAGAGAAGGCCTCTAAGGGCTGCAACACTTATTGTGCCACCCTTAGAGGCCCTGTACCACTACACACGCAGCCTTGCAGGCTGCGTGTTTTGGTGCAAAACAAAGTGAAGAGTCGACATGGCACACATCCCTGTGTGCAATGCCTACAACCCACTGCCCTGGCTTAGATCAGCCACCCCTCTAGCTGGGTGCACTATAACAGTGGTGAGGGTACAGGTGCATGAGCCCTGTACTCCTACAGTGTCTAAGCCCATTCTTAGACATTGTAAGTGCAGTGCTGCCATTAAGAGTATATGGTGCTGGGAGTTTGTCATTAAGAACTCCACAGCAACATAATGGCTACACTGAAAACTGAGAAGTTTGGTATCAAACTTCTCAGCACATTAAACCCACACTGATGCCAGTGTGGGATTTAATGTAAAATGCACGACAGAGGGCATCTTAGAGATGCCCCCTGAAACTGGACCAACTTCTAGTGTCCCGACTGAGTGCCTGCTTAGGCTGCCATCAATAGACATGTTTCTGGACCCCTGGGTCGAGAGCCTGCTGCTCTCGGGGGCCTGAAACAATGCACATCCTGGGACGAGGTGCCAAGCCTCCTCCCCCAGGATGGGCAGGGTTCACGAAAGGGAAGCTTCAAAGGCATGCCGCCTTTGAGAGCCTCCCCAGACCACCTGCTGCTTTCAGCAACTGGTCCCCACTGGTTCTGCCCCCCCCCCTTTGGGCGGGAGAACCGGCGGGAAAAACAAGTGAGGGAGAGAGGTGTGCCCACCTCTGCCAACTCCACCCCTCAGGTGGGGGAGGCGAGGTGAAGCACAACTCCGAGTCCCCGCCATCTTGAGGATGGGGGACCCAACCAACCAGGGTCAGGCTCCTGCCTCCCTCCCACTGGAGGGTGGCATAATAGGGGGTGTACCCACCCTAGGGAAGGGACCCATTGGTCCCAACCTTTTTATCTACCTGTAACGACCCTAAATCTAGCATTTAGGGGCACCCCTGAACCTTGCTTCCTCAGACAAGAAACCAGAAGAAGAAAAGATGGAGGACCGAACAGCTGTGCCGAAGCTAACAAGAGGAGGACGCCCACTGACTTGGCCCCAGCCCTACCGGCCTGTCCCGACCTCGAACCTGCAGAAGCGAAACTCCGGTGTGTCCTGCAGCCAGCAGCCTAAAGAACCCCAAGGACCTGCCCTGCCTTCAACAGAAAAGACTGTCTCCTGTGAACACCGGATTTGTTCAGACTCCTGGTCTGCCAAAGTCTGCGAGTCTGCACCACTCTGCACCAGACGCCCACGGTCCGAGTGGCCCAACACCTAGAGGAGGTCTCCCTGGCGATCCTGACCAGAGATCCGGTGACCCCTGACCTGCCTCAAGCCTCCAGTCGATGCCTGCAGCCTCACAACGGAAGGTCCCCCCAACCGCGACCAGGAGCCGGTAAGAAGATCTGACCCTAAAAGGCACCACTGCACCCGACGCCCCACAGCCCACAGCCTTGTGTGGCCCAACCGACAGCGCCTAACCAACCCCCAGCATCCCAACTTACCTCTCCAAGTGGTGGTCGCACCCAGAAGACCTTCGTCCCGAGCCTGCAGTGTGTTTGCAAACCAGAGACTCCCCATTGAAAGCTATAGCACTCTGCACCCGGCCGCCCCAGTGCCGGTGAGGGTGCACCTTTTGTGCTGGCTCAAACCCCCATGTGCCCGGAGCTTAAATCCAGGAGCTTTGCTCCCACAACCCAGTGGCCTGCTTGTCAGCAGCCACCAACCGGAGGCCCCCTACTCCCTGATTGGATAACATTGGGCCTCAGCACTCTGCACCCGGACGCCCTAGTGTCGCTGAGGGTGTGACAAGAGTGCATCCTTGACCCTGGGGCACCCCCGAGTCTAACCCCAGAATACCAACTCCCACAACAACGTGCTTACCTGTCAACCGATAACACTATTTTCCTCCATAGGATAACATTGACCGTTTTTCTGTGTAAAGTTTTTTTAAGTGTGGAGTTGGAAAATCTATGAAAACCTTTAAAACTGTAACTAAATAACAAAACAGTACTTACCTGTTTACGGGAAATGTCCCAGTGCAGTATCCAGGTATCCTGCACTGTTTAAGAATCTGTTAAGTAATCTAATTGACATGCTACTAAAAAGCCTTTACAAAGAATATGTACTGTATTCTCAAAAGCATTGCATTGTCAGTAACTCTACTGTAATCAAAAAGTGCACATACAATTGCAAATCAAACTGTTTACAAACTGCATTCCTACTGTAATCTATTTATTGCTTACCTGTGCCAGGCTTGCATGGTTCTAGAAAATAAAATAAACAATATTTTTACACAAAACCAATTGGTCTGAAGTTCAGTCTTTGAGTGTGTGATATAATTTGCTGATTGAGTGTCTACAACAAATGCTTAACACTACCCTCGGATACCGCCTTACTGCTCGACCACAATACCACAAATAGAGAGCAAGGAGCTATCTACTTTTACCTCTGCCTACCTTTGGGGTTCCACTGGAATCTGTGCACACTATACCTCACTTTGGTATAGTATATACAGAGCCAGCTTCCTACACCAACCGATCGTGTCCCAACATCCCCAGGCATCCAAACTTAACTCTCCAACCGGTGGTCACCTGCAGAAGATCTTCCTCCCCAAGCCTGCAGTCTTTGTTGCAACCGGAGAATCCCCATTGAAATCAACAGGGCAACCGACAAAAACAGCACCCTGCACCCAGCTGCCCCTGCTGGTGTACTTTTGAGTGCTAACTCAGATCCCCCTTTACCCTGAGCCTAACACCAGGAGCTTTGCTCCCACAGCCTTGTGGCCTGCTCGTGAGCAGCCACCAACCGGAGGCCCTCTATCCCCCTTTGGATAACATTAGGCCTCAGCACTCTGCACCCGGTCTCCCTAGTGCCGCTGAGGGTGGTTTGAGAGTGCATCCTTGACCTTGGGGGAACCCTGGTTTTGCAGCGTGAATCCTTTTCTTGATTCACATGTTGTGAATTATTCCGCCATATAGTGGTTGGGTGCGGAATTGTTGTCTTTTTTTTCTCTCTTGTTTTGGTCACTGTCGACCACCTGTGTGACGTCAGACGGTATCCTGGAGGTTGACATGCGTGGTAGCCATCTTCAGATTCTTTTTTCCGCCGTTGGGTCTGGAAGCAAGACGGGAAGCTCTGAAGATTTTTCAGTTTTCCCCCAAAAACTTCAAGAAAACGGAAAAAAGGCTACCGCGAATCACACTTTTCATCGACGCCGTAACCGGGGACAAGAGTAGGGCTCCGGCGACGACACCACAAAGGACCTTGTCAGTCCACAAATGGTGAGGTAGGGGACATGGAAAACACCCCTTTCAAGTTTTGTCCCAAGTGCAACCACAAGTACGCTCAACGTGACCCACATGACGTCTGCAACCTGTGCCCGCCCAAGGATCATCAGGACAAGGACTGTGAGGCCTGCGTGGCATTCCTGTCAAACACTGAGAAGCCGCCGAAACCAAAGAGGCCCACTACGCCACGATGTTGCAGACCGCCAAGAAGACAACCCTCAAGGACAACGTGGAGTACCAGCAGAATAGACACGAGGGATCGGACGTCGAAATTCTAGAAGGGGACTATGAAAAAGCCCACATCCACAAGAAGGCGAGCAAAAAAACGAAGACGACGGATAAGGTAAAACACCATATACACCTGTGGGAACCGAAGGGCCACAAACATAAGGCGCAACCCAAGGCAGCCCCGATGCAGAGCAAAAAGGTAATCGAGGGTCAGCCGCGATTAAAAGTACCCCACGGAACCCACCCAAAGGTTTCCGAGGAGGGAAAATCGCAGAAGCAAGGGGTCGAACACGAACCTGCGAAGAAAAGCACTATGCCGTTGAAACCGACGTGGCCGCTAGCAAAAAGAGAAAATCCCCATCCTCCGACGCCGAGAGAGCTCTCGAGGTTGAAAAGAAAAAGTCGAAGAGGAAATGGCAACGCTCCTCCAAAAGAAAAAGGAGTTTGACTCATCCCTGAAGGATTTTCGGATCCCAAAAGTACGAGTTACTTAGCTTCGGTAACGATGTATCTGGTAGAGACTTTGTGTAGCCGCAGATTCCTTAACTTAGAATATCCCCAGGCATCAGACTGGATCCGGAAAATTTTGCGCAGCAGCACCTCTGCGCGCCGGGGGGCAGCGCCGCCTGGCTCCGCTCTGACGTCGTCCCCGGACATGACGTCAGTGGAGCCATATAGGACCCTCCCAGTGCGCTGTCAGTTTTTTTCAGAGGAACTTTTCCGCGCCACAACACAGAGCCCCCAGTAAAACTGAGTGTATGGGAACAGTGTGCGAATAAAAAAGAAAATTGGTGAGAGAGAAAGAACCAAAGGGTGAGAAAGCACCATGAACGACAGTGAGAAGCACTGTCGACTGAAAGGTGTTGAAAAGGAAAGAGCAGAGCAATACTCTGAGAAGCTGTTTCGCAAAAGCGAAGTGAATGTTACCCCTGAGGCAAATCGATCTACAAAAAGAAGACCAAGGCAGACGACAAAGTCTGCACCAGATGAAGTGAATGAAAAGAGCAGAACAGTATACTGAGAAGCAACCCCGCAAAAGCGAGAGAATGCCCTCTCCTGAGGCAAAACGGCAATGAAAAGAGCCAACAGCGACAGGCAAGAAAGCCCCAAACCACAGGGTTAAAGAAGAGAAAGAAAGAAATAGGGAGAGACTGTCCCCCGTGAGAGAACCATTGGACTGAGGCACAGGCCAGAAAGACCTCAAAACCAATTGACTGTAGGAGTGTCAATGGAGAAGGTGGGTGGGAGGGTAGAGAACACCAGTAGGCCCCATACTGGAGGAAACCCATGTGGAAAAACGCAGAAGGACACCTGAACTCACCGCCCAAGCAGGAGATTGGGAGGAGCAGAACAAGTAAACCAAAGGAATAAGCCCGACGGGGAGGGAGGCGAGAGATACCGCCCCGTAGAAAGACAAAGCCACCCCAAGGGAGGCGAATGCAGAAAACCCCACCTGAAAAGGTCCTCGCAGATCGGAGAGGATGGGTGGGCGTTAAGGAATCTGCGGCTAGACAACGTCTCTACCAGAAACATCGTTACCGAAGGTAAGTAACTCGTACATCTGATAGAGACATTTAGCCGCAGATTCCTTAACTTAGAATAGATACCAAAGCCATAACCCATAGGAGGCGGGTCTGCGACAGAAGCCCACTAAGTTCCCAAGGGAACAGAAGTGTCAACCAGTTGACTAAACACAGTGGGGGCAGCACTGCCAGAGTGGCCAACACCGGACCAGGATACTCCGTAGGGAGTGGCCAACAATGAAAGGCAAAGGCATCAAAAGCTGCCAAAGGCGGCAGGAAATCCCTGTCGGTTAAACAGTGTTGAAAGGGAGCACAGAACCAGAAGGTCAGTGCGGAATGAGAGTGGATATCTTCTGTAAAAGAAGAGGAACTAAATGTAGGATGTGAGGGATCCGCAGTATCCGATGGACCTTCAAAAGAGAAAGGTCCAGCTAGGGTACAAGAATGGACCGAGTCCGAGCAGGCAGAATGGACATGCATGACAGTGAAAGAAGCACTGTGTAAGTGGGAACAGCAGCGGAAGGATGCTGACGACGCCCAGGATGAGTCAGTGTTACAGGAAACACAAGACCTGCCAATGCACCATCGCCCATGCACCGGACATGTGAAAGGGCGGGCATCAAAAGGCAGAATGGCAGAGAATGACGGCAACAACCAGTGCTACGCACGTGGGGAACAGAAGTACACAAGAGACACTGTATGTACCGCCAGAACCACACAATGGAAAGGGGAAGGCACCACGAAGCGCCACGAGCAAAAGCTGAGATTCGAGAGACGCATCACCAGGGTGTATCGCGTGAAAGAGAGCTGGCAAAACTAACACGTAGAAGACTTGCGCTCACGAAAAGTGAGGAACAAGAACACGGCCACCGCAAGAAGGACCATGCCTGCGGGAGGTCTGGGTGTGTGTAGTACGCCGGACAGGAGAAAAGAAGACAGGACGCAGCCCGGTGGATGCGTTGAGAAAGAAAAGCAAAGACACCATAGCACCAACAGCCATGTTGCAGCGGTACCAGACAGAGCAATGCCCAGAGCCAGACGCAACAGCCACAGGCGGTAGGGAAGATCCCCCATCCACTGCGAGACAGACAGGGAGGCCGAGCAGTACAGGAAGGAGTCAGTACGAAACGTACCTGAGGAACAAAAGTGGATATACGCACAATAGCCCACCAGGCAAACAATGTTCTGAGGAGAACACTCCCGCTGAGAGCAGCAACAGCAGCCCGAAGGAAAGCACGACAACACCTGCGCGGAATGCAGCAGGGAAATGGGAAGCTCTGGCAGGGGAAGTGGCCAAAAAAGCAAGGCACAAGACAATGTTCAGCATCAACGTCTGGGGCCAGAACGCCACCATGTAGAGCGAAGTCCAACCATGAAAGGACTATGCAGCATGGATAGAGGAGAGTAGAACTAGGCAACGTAAAGTTGCAGGAAGCGCAGCAGCCCGTGACATCGAACATACCAGGGAGCAGTCATCGGACGCTTATAGAACACAGAAGAATAGTGCCGAGCTAGCTGTGCGTGCTCGGGGACAGCGACAGGGCCCTCTGGTAGGCAGTCCACAGATGGGACGGCCGCAGCGAAAGAACCACGACGAGACTGTTAGGAACCAGATGTCGCAAGTTAAGTGGCTGACGAGAAAAGGCAGCAGAAACCACCCAAGGAGGGCTAACCTGAAAAAACCCTCGTGGAAGAGGTGCCACGAGGTAGAACCTCAAAGTCCTCCAGGATGAGGGCACACGAGGACTTGAAAGCCCTCCTGGGCCTCAAGAAATGGAGCAGTGAGATGCAGGGGAGTGCCACAGACCAGCAGCAGACACCATGAGAGAGGCGATAGGGCGAGACCAACAAATGGACCGCAAGAAGGTCCCGGGAGGGCCCGCAGCAGCAGTGAAAGTTTACAGGCACAGCCGCAGGACAACCTCGTGAAAAGGACCCCACAGGAGCCTACCAAGACTGCTGTGGGAAGGAGGCAGCTATACAATAGCCAACGAATACCCCACATAGGGCAAGTATCAACCCCAACAAGGGGCACCTCTTGAGCGTGAGCTCATAGACAGAGGATGAACAGAAATATAAGCAGCTGACCTGCTGCATGAAAGAAAAGAAATCGCGGCGAGAAGCCGCCCAGGCCGTTCAGGTATTACAGCATGAACCCAGGGCCGACATGAAGCAGAGACAACACAGCAGAGGGTGAGGACAAAGTCCGCAACCGTACAAGAACAGAATAAAAACTATGGAAGGTTAGAAAGAAGGCGGTGAACTGCAGAGTCTGCATGTTCGTTAAACAGGGACACACCATCAAATGGCAAATCCCGGAAACTGTCACAAACATTTTCGGGGAAACCCGCGTCGCGCAGCCAAGCATGGCGACGCAGAGCAACGGACCTGGCCATTGCCCGACCCACCGAATCTGTGGAGACAATGGCAGACCGAATGGTAAAGCGTGCCATCTCTCGGCCTTCATGAAGGAGACGAGCCATGTCAGCACGAGTACTCTCAGGGAGAGAAGGTAAAAGACACTCCACAGAATCCCAAAGGGCACAAGAAGCCCGGGCGAAGACGCAAGCCGTGTTTAGAGCATGTAAGGCTGAACTAGCGGACGCAAAAATGCCGCGTCCACATGTCTCCAACCGAGACTCCCTAGTGGGAGGCAGCAATAGAGGCGGAGAGAAAGGCTGCGTGGCAAAAGCCACCTGGACTACTAGTCCCTGAGCCCCAGGCTGAAGGGACAAACAGGCTGGGCCCCCAGGGGCCGGACGATGCCGATGTGCAATGGCCCGGTCGACAGAATCTCCTGAAGAGGGCCGTGCCCACGTTCCGAGAAGCGTGTCGAACAACAAGCCGCTAAAAGGCAGCAAGGGCTCAATATCCACCTCACCCTGGTGGAGGAGATCCAATAATGGATCGGAGGACAAGGAGACAGACGGAGGGTGCAACTGTAAAACAGCCGCAGCCCTGCGAATAACCCTTAAAAACAAAGCACCAGCTTCAGTGGGCGTCCTGGAGGGCGACAATAGGCCATCTGTAGGGGACGTTGCAAGCTGACACGTCCCGCAGCAGGAGGAGCAAGGGGCCCCTGACCCCAGGGCATCGGAGCCAAACGGCGTGGGGAGAACCCCGGGCAGACCGGATCCGTGCCCTCCTGAAGTGGAGAATCAACTGGAACCGGAGGCTGCTCCGGCGTCGAACGACGCCGAGATGGCGTCGAGCAGACGTCGACCTCCACGAGAGGCAACCCGGCTGGGGCACGAGCCAGCGTCGACGTCCCCACCACCGATAGGTGCGGAGAAGGAGTATGACGACCAGGAGTCGACAGGCATGGTGCCGCCGATGACGCAGGGAGCCGCCAGGGGCCATGCGGCAACAGGGCAGAATGGCACGACGTGGGGCTGGGACGCCCATCCGGGTTGTGTCCAGATGTCGGCACGACTCCAGAGCCGGAGTCGAGGCACTCGGTCGGCGCCGAGGGCGAACCCGCCGGCGAAGATCCGACCTGAACGCCTAGCTCCTCTGTGGGACCCGAAGGCGCACAAGGGAGAGGAGGGGACCCGAAGATGGAGTGCAGAGCCTTGTAGTAGGCTTCCATCTGGGGTCGAGTCGCACCATCACCCGGAAAGGGCGGGTAAATGGAGGCCGACTCTGGGGGGTACGGCTCCGTGGTGGAACGGGAACCATGACCCCCATCGTCACGTGGAAGCGAGGCCTTTGACCTCCGTGACTTGTGCTTGGACTTACATTTAGGTGAACGACGGTCGCAGGAACGACTCCGGGAATGGACGCGAACAGCAGAGCTAGCACGGGAGCGGCGGGGAGACGCTGTGCGGGATATCCGGGCAGCCAGGAGCTTCATCCGGCGCTCCCGTAGGGACTTCGGACGCATCTGCCGGCAGGCGGCACACTCCACGGAGTCATGGTGCGACCCAAGACACCACATGCAAATGGTGTGCAGGTCCGACGCCGTCATCTGTCGCGAACAAGTCTCACACACCTTAAAGCCCGAAGGCATCGCACACCGTTCCCCGACGCAGAAGGCATCGAAAAGGCCTGAAGAAAACAGGCCAGAGGAACAGCTAAATCCCGGATCCGCGTTGGGACGCGGAAAAGAAGGAAACTGACATCAGCGCGCCGGGAGGGTCCTATATGGCTCCACTGACGTCATGTCCGAGGACGACGTCAGGGCAGAGCCAGGCGGCGCCGCCCCCCGGCGCGCAGAGGTGCTGCTGCGCAAAATTTTCCGGATCCAGTCTGACGCCTGGGGATATTCTAAGTTAAGGAATCTGCGGCTAGATGTCTCCATCAGATACCACGGTTACCAAACCAGAAAACGTCGACGCCAAAGAAGCAGAAGATGCTGAGGGAGAGGAAGATGGTATCTTCGACTCACCCCCAACACCAGAACCTCGCGACGAAGATCCCGAGGAATACGGAGACCTACCCGAAGAGGAGGAAATCCCTGAGAATTTCGAGGATTCATGGTACCAAAACTGCACCATCAGCGGCACAGGGGCTGCCGGATGCAAATGTAAAGATCGGAGTTCAACCCAATGCTTTCCAATGGAAACAGGGGTGGCCGGAGCCACACTGCTTGCAGGTAAGTAAATCTGTTGCAGGAGCCAAGCACAGGAGGTTAGCACAAGCACAGGGGGGGCACAAAGTAGCACCAAACATACACAAACAGCGGCTCAGGGGCAGCAGAGTGCAGGCTGCAAATTCGACGTCGGGCGCCTAATGCTCTTCAATGAGGATTTTTCTGAACGCTAAGAGGCTGCAAATGTGGCACCAGAGGTTGCAGGAGGAAGACTAACGACAGAAGAGGTAAATTGGGATGTAGGGGGTCATAAGGGCACCATCGGTTCAGCTCACAAAGGCCTAGGGGCTTCAGGTGCAGGGGTGCCTTTGGACGTCCAATTCTTCTTACTGGAGCTGGTTGCGGTCGGTGGGAGCATCTGGATTCACACTGCAGGCGCCGTCATGTAGGGCAGAAGAGGTCAGCCAACACTGGAAACGAGGTCAGGATCGCCCGGGAGACTTCACTGCACCGGTGCGCCACTCAGACTCTGGCCGTGGGCATCGGGTGCAGAGTGGGCTGGAGACGCGGATCGGCCGGGATCTGGAATCTTTGGAGACGGTTTCTTCTGGACAGGTACCCTGTCCTCTGAAGATTGGAGTCTTTATTGAAGGCAACAGTCCTCCCAGAGGTTTTGGAGGTTGTACTGCAAGACGGGGGTCGCAGGTTTCGTCTTAGCTAGAGACAGGCTGGTAGGGCTGGGGCCAAGGCAGTTGTCTTCTTCGGGCTTCTGATGCAGTAGTGTCTTTCTTCTTAGGTCATTGCAGATCTGGGGTCCAGGTCAGGAGGAGCCTCCTAAATACTAAATTTAAGAGGCGTTTTAGGGGAGTAGCAGGTAGAGCCAGTTGGCACCTCAACGGTGGTAACTACACCCTTGTAGGAAGCTGTCTGTATATACTACACAAAAATGAGGTATAGTGTGCACAGAGTCCAGTGGAACCCCAAAGGTAGGCAGAGGTAAAAGTAGATAGCACCTTACTCTCTATTTGTGGTAGTGTGCATGAGCAGTAACGCTTTATCAGAGGGTAGTGTTAAGCATTTGTTGTACACACTCAGGCAGCAAATGATATCACTCACTCAAAGACTGAACTTAGACCAATTTATTTGTAGCTTGTTGTTTTCAACTCCACAAAATTAGAAAAATTGGGAGATTGCTTTCCTTTGAGGCTCTTAAATAAGTTATCATCGCGCTGGTCATTTCTAGAGTGGACTATGCTAATTCCCTTTATTTGGGGCTTCCTAAGGGTTTTTGTTGGTAGACTTCAATTGATACAGAACCAGGCTGCCAGGCTTCTGCATCAATTACCCCCAAAGTGTGACATCACATCCCTGCTGCGGGAATTGCATTGGTTACCAGCTGAGCAACACTCAATTTTCAAGGCATGCTTCATTGTTTTTAAATCTTTACAGAGTTGCAGTCCGGCCTTTATTTCAGCCTGCATCCACAGATATACACCTGGACGTAATTTAAGATCTTCACATCTGAACCTTCTGTCCATTCCATCTTTTAATAAAAAGACGTTGGGTGGTTCCAGCTTTTCTACACTGGCCCCTGTATTTGGACCACTCTACCATCTGATATCAGGTCTGTCTCCTGCTATTTTAAATTTAGGAAACTAACGAAGACCTGGCTTTTAGGGTGGCTTATGATTAACCAATAAGAGCGCCTAACTGTAGTTTCGCTTCTGTAGTTTTAGCACCAAGAGACCTTTCAGTGAATGTGCGCTTTTCTAAATTCTATAACATAACAGCATGCAACTATATACTCCATCTGAGAGAAAGAAATCCCAGTGTTTCTTCAAACAGTTGAAACAGGGTGCATTCACCTGGTGATGGGAGGGGCCGTGAGGAGCCTCCCAGTGGACGCCTTGATGGTGAATAGTTGGGCACCTTGATGCGTGCTCTGGGGAAGCACCGGGGAGCAGGCGTCGTGGAAGTGGGTTCTGCAGGTGGCACTCTCCCAGGATGTGGCAAAGGAGAGCGTGGCTTCATGGGGAGACAACTGGACGCATTGGACTGGATATGCTCATCCAACAGAAACATGTCTGAAATGAGAAAGTTGGATCAATACATTAAAGGGTACACAGTTATCCACTCAACATGCAGGCAGTCTGACCTGTTTTTTTTAGCAAAGTGTGAAGGTAAGCATGACGTTCTGTGTGTTGGGGGTGTATTCTGGCCTAACCTCTGTCTAGATGCAGGGTGTTTACACTATGTACAGTACGAGAGCAACTGAGGTGTGCAGAGGATTGTATGCGATTCATACATAAACAATTCACATAATTATCTACAAAATAAATTTTACCAGAATAGTATAATAGAGTAGAAATGAGCATATTCATTTGGGCATAAACCAATTTATAGACTGTCTTTCCAAACATGTGGATTAATCGCCATTAATTTTCAAAATCAGCAATTTTTTTGCAATCTCATATCCTTCGCACTTTGTGAATGGGTGACATTTACCACTTTTTTTAAAAAACAGAAAAAAATCTCGTTGCCTCTGTTATTGAGGCAGGGGTGTCATACCCGTACCTCATCTTATTTAAAAGGAGTTTATTATTCACCTCATCCAAGCACCTCCCTTTGTCTATTTTTATATGGAGGGCAACCCTTCAGTACCCTCATATCTCTTTCCTTTCACTAACCTGCCAACCTCAACCTTTGTATCTTCATCAGACAGCTGTCAGCAAGACTAAGTGTAGGAAAGGACCTTTTTGTATGACTACCCTCAAAGTTTTTGGACTGACTTTCTTGGGTTTTTTACTCTGTAGTGCACTTAGAATTATCCCCAGGCGTAAGACTGGATCCGAATAATTTTTGTAAGCAGTATCACCGCGCGTCGGCTCTGCGAGGCATCAGCGGCATTATCTACACTGGAAGTGGTGTGCGCGTGGTCTATATAGGAGCTACCCCAGCGCGCTGACAGTTTCTTTTCACGACTTTCCAGGGTGGAGCCACAAGGAACACTTACACCACTGGTGTGGAAAACTAGGGCCCTGAAGGGGGGATTGGGGGGGAGGGGGGCGCGCTGGAAACAGCCTTTACCCTAGAAATCTGTTAAGAGCGGGGAGGAAAGGTGGGTCAGTAAGGAATATGTGGCTAGATAGAGTCTCCACCAGATAAGGCGTTACCAAAGGTAAGTAACTTGTTCATCTGATAGAGACTTCTAGCCCCAGATTCCCTACCCTAGATTAGATACCCAAGCATTACCTCCCCAGAGGTGGGTCTGTGAAACCATTTCACACTAAAAAGTTCTGCAGGTCCGAAAAAACAAAGTGCCAGTTGTGGGAAGCAGGCTCTTTATAAAGTGGACCAAAACGGGGTACACCGTGTAAAGAGGCCAGGCAAACATTATTGGTTTACAGAGTCAAAAATAACACTAAGTGCTCTTTTTTGTGGTAGTGTGGGCGAGCAGTTTAGGCTTATCAGAGAGGGTAGTGCTAAGCATTTGTTGTACTCACAGAAGCAATAAACGAGACACTCAAGAATAAATCCGAACCAATTTAGTAAAACAAGTCGAATTTGTATATTAAATATCGATTTTTACAAGTAAGTAAAACGTTTACTGTAAGAAGCTAGCTCTGTATATACTATACCAAAGTGAGGTATAGTGTGCACAGAGTCCAGTGGAACCCCAAAGATAGGCAGAGGTAAAAGTAGATAGCACCTTACTCTCTATTTGTGGTAGTGTGGTCGAGCAGTAAGGTGGTATCAGAGGGTAGTGTAAAGCATTTGTAGTACACACTAAATCAGCAAATGATATCACACACTCAAAGATTGAACTTCAGACCAATTGGTTTTGAGTAAAAATATTCTTTGTTATTTTATTTTCTAGAACCATGCAAGCCTGGCACAGGTAAGCAATAAATACATTACAGTAGTAATGCAGTTTGATTTGCAATTTTTGATTACAGTAGAGTTACCGATAATGCAATGCTTTTGAAAATCGTGTTATCGGTTGACAGGTAAGCACTTTATTGTGGGTGTTGGTATTCTGGGGTTAGACTCGGGGTTCCCCCAAGGTCAAGGATGCACTCTCAAAGCACCCTCAGCGGCACTAGGGAGACCGGGTGCAGAGTGCTGAGGCCCAATGTTATCCAAAGGGGGATAGGGGGCCTCCGGTTGGTGGCTGCTCATGAGCAGGCCACAAGGCTGTGGGAGCAAAGCTCCTGGTGTTAGGCTCAGGGTAAAGGGGGATCAGAGTTAGCACTCAAAGTACACCAGCAGGGACAGCTGGGTGCAGGGTGCTGTTTTTGCATCGGGTGCCCTGTTGATTTCAATGGGGATTCTCCAGTTGCAACAAAGAATGCAGGCTCGGGGAGGACGATCTTCTGGAGGTGACCACTGGCTGGAGAGGTAAGTTGGGATGCCTGGGTATGTTGGGATACGACCGGTTGGTGTAGGAAGCTGGCTCTGTATATACTATACCAAAGTGAGGTATAGTGTGCACAGAGTCCAGTGGAACCCCAAAGTTAGGCAGAGGTAAAAGTAGATAGCTCCTTGCTCTCTATTTGTGGTAGTGTGGGCGAGCAGTAAGGCTTTATCAGAGGGTAGTGTTAAACATTTGTTGTACACACTCAATCAGCAAATAATGTGTCACACTCAAAGACTGAACTTCAGACCAATTTTGTTTGTATAAAAATAAGTTATTTTATTTCTAGAACCAAGCCAAGCTTGGCACAGGTAAGTGAAATAAATGCTTTGCAAAATCTTATGCAGTGTTCACAATTTAATTCAGGTTCAAATGCAGTTTGATATATCGAAATTACTGTTCAGATTACTTTTTAGTTACCTTTCAGATTACTTTTTAAGTTACTTTTTCTACTCAGTGTGATATGCCTAGATATCACACTGGGACATTTCCTAGAGAAAAGGTAGGTTAAATCAGTTTTGCACCGTTGTAGTTTTTCATGTTTCCATACAAATCAACTCCACACTTAGAAATTTTTTCAAAGAAAAACAGTCAATTTATTCCTATAGAGAGAAATTAAGTTATTGGTTACCAGGTAAGTGCTCGGTCTTTGGGGTTGAGTTTCTGGGGTTAGAACAAGGGTTTCCCCAGGGTCAAGGATGCACTCTCAAAGCACACTCAGCGGCACTAGGGCGGCCAGGTGCAGAGTGCTGAGGCCCAATGTTATCCAATGGGGGATAGGCCTCCAGATGGTGGCTGCTTACGAGCAGCCCACAGGGTTGTGGGAGCAAAGCTCCTGGTGTTAGGCTCAGTGAAAAGGGGGATCTGAGTTAGCATACAAGGTGCACCTGCAGCGACGCAGGGGCAGCTGGGTGTGGGGTGCTGTTTTGGCGCCGGGTGCCTTGTTGGTTTCAATAGGGATTCTCCGGTTTCAACAGACTGCAGACTCGGGGACGAAGATCTTCTGGAGGTGACCACCAGTTGGAGAGTTAAGTTGGGATGCCTGGGGATGCTGGGACACAGTCGGTTGGGCCACCCAAGGCCGTGGGACTTCAGGTGCAGAGGTGTCTTTAGGTGTCGGGTTTCTCTTACCAGCTCCAGTAGGGGGGATCCTACAGAAAGAGGCTGCAGAGGCGTCGCTGGGAGATTCAGCAGGTTAGTGATCACCAGATCTCAGGTCAGGATCGCCAGGGAGACCTCCTCTGGGTGTTGGGACACTCGAACTCAGGCCGTGGGTGACGGCTGCAGAGTGGTGCAGACTCGCGGATTTGGCCAAAGCCAGAGTCTGTGGGTGAACAAATCCGGTGTTCACAGGAGACAGTCTTTTCTGTGGAAGGCAGGGCAGACCCTCGGGGTTCTTGAGTTTCGCTTCTGTAGGTTCGAGGAGGAGACAGGCCGGTAGGGCTGGGGCAAAGTCAGTGGGCGTCCTCCTTTTCTTAGCTTCAGCACGACTGTTCGGTCCTTCTTTTCTTCTTGGTCGTTTGTCTGAGGAGGCAAGGTTCAGGGGTGCCCCTAAATACTAGATTTAGGGGCGTTACAAGTAAGTAAAGGTTGGGACCAATGGGTCCCTTCCTTGGAGTGGGTACACCCCCTATTATGTCACCCTCCATTGGGAGGGGGGCATATGCCTCACTCTGGTTGGCTGGCTCCCCCCATCTGCAAGATGGCGGGGACAGAGTTGGGCTTCACCTCGCCTCCCCCACCTGAGGGGTGGAGTTGGCAAAGGTGGGCACACCTCCCTTCCTCACTTGGTTTTCCTGCCAATTCTCCCACCCGAAGTGGGGGTCAGAACCAGCGGGGACCAGTTGCTTGAAGCAGCAAAAGGCCTGGGGAAGCTCACAAAGGATGCAAGCCTTTGAAGCTTTCCCTTTGTGGACCATGCCCATCCTGAGGGGAGAGGGGGGGGGGGCCAGGCTTGGCTCCTCGTCCCAGGATGTGCATTGTTTCAGACCCCCGAGAGCAGCAGGTTCTCGACCCAGGGGTCCAGAAACATGTCTGGTGGTGGCAGCTGGTGAGCAGCCACTCAGCCTGGACACTAGTGTTAGGTCACTTTTCAGGGTGCATCTCTAAGATGCCCTCTGTGTGCATTTTTCATTAAATCCCACACTGGCAACAGTGTGGGTTTAATGTGCGGAGAAGTTTGATACCAAACTTCCAAGTTTTCAGTAAAGCCATTATGGTACTGTGGAGTTAGTAATGACAAACTCCAAGCACCATACACTCTTTATGGCATTATTGCAATGTCTAAGAATGGACTTGGACACGGTAGGGGTACAGGGCTCATGCACCTGTACCCTTACCACTGGTATAGTGCACCCAGCTAGAGGGGTGGCTGATCTAAGCCAGGGCAGTGGGTTGTACGCATGGCACACAGGGATGTGTGCCATGTCGACTCTTCACTTTGTTCTGCACCAAAACACGCAGCTTGCAAAGGGGGTGTGTGTGTGCGCGCACGCGTGTGAATATATATATATATATATATATATATATATATATATATATATATATATATATATATATATATATATAGGTACAGGGCCTCTAAGAGTGGCACAATAAGTGCTGCAGCCCTTAGAGGCCTTCCCTGGTCACAGTGTCCTTGGTACCTGTGGTACCATTTACAAGGGGCTGACCTGTGGCCAGACAGTGCCAATTGGGGGTACAAGGTACAGTTTTGGGAAAGAACAGGCCCTGGGAACCTGATTGGCAGGGACCCAGGGCACATCAAGTCAAAGTGCATCAGTAGTCTGGCAAAAAGGGGGGGGGGTTACTGCAACAGAAACCCAGCTTCCCACATAAGTCCCTTGGTACCTAGGGTACCTTTTACAAGGGACTTGCATGTGGCCAGAGAGTTCCCAATTTGGAGGTAACCAGTACAGCTTGAGAGAAAGGACATAGGCCCTGGGTCCCTGGGTGGCAGGAACCCAGGCAACACTCATCCAAAGAGCATCCACATCTGGCAACAAGTTGGGGGGGGGGGGGGGACCATGCAAAAAGGAGCACTTTCCTACAGGGCTCTCACCTCCTAGGGGGTCAGTAACTAGTCTGTGGTGCTAGGCAGGACAGGACCAGCCAGCACATAAGACCTCCAAGGTACCCTCTGGGTGCATGTATTAATAAATCCATCACTGGAATCAGAGTTGGTTTATTATTATGAGGTGTTTTATTCCAAATCCCTTATGTTTCAGTGAAGCCATTATGTATGCAACTCGTTTGAGCAGTGCCAAGCACATGTACTTAAAATGGCTACGTAATCAGCATATCAAGGCAGGAGGTTTTAAAGGGACCCTGCCAGCTTTAATATGAGACCGAAGGCTTCCCCAGACTGGAAATTCTACCCTCTACCCCAGGCCTATTTGGCACCAGGACAGGCGGGAAAATTAGCTAGTCAGGAGGCGGGTTCGCCATCAGGCTAGTTCCACCCCTAAGGTGGGCTACCTGATGGGAACACGAAATTTAAAATTCCTCCTTCTTGGTTCTGGTGCAATTAGGCTCATTGGTTCAGTGTTATGCCCACAGGAAGTGGTTCATATAGGGGGTGTAATCACCCTAAAGGTAAGTAGCCCATTGGCTACTACTTGTCACACCCCTTAACGCCCCTATATTGAGTATTTAGGAGGCACCCTTGACGCCAAGAGTTCAGATTTGAAGGATCCACAAGAGGAGGACAAAGAAGAGCTGCGAGAAAAAGAGCTGAAGACCTCTGTGGATTTTTGGCACCAAACCCTGCCTGCCTGCACCAGTCTCGGCAATCGAGATCGAGTGACTCGTCCTGCAGCTGAGCAACTACTAAGAACACTGGAATACTGCCAGCCCTTCGCAAATTGCCAGCAATCTCCCTTAGAGTATAGGAGCTACTCCCCTGCAGTCTGCAGGCACCAAAGAAGTAGAGTCTGGTTTACTGTGTTACTGCTCCCCGGCCAACCCAATGCAGCAGCCACCCAGGAGCAGGTACTTGTGCTCCCGAAGGTCCGATCTGTCCCCCCACAGAGTGAGAGGACTCCAGGACCGACTGGAGCCACACAGAACCAATTCCCGGGGTACTTGACCCCTTGGAACAACCAAGGACTGTTTAAGTCCCGTCAGGACGACACGGAGACCGAGCAGCCATCGAGGGACGTCAGCACCGCAGAAACACACTTCCAAAGTGGCCCCGCTGTCCTGATTTCTGCACCCTCAACCGGCGAGCAGTGGTGTACCTTTACACACACACACTGCCATTGCAGTCTGCGTGTTTTGGTGCAGAACAAAGTAAAGAGTCGACATGGCACACATCCCTGTGTGCCATGCCTACAACCCACTACCTTGGCATAGGTCAGCCACTTTTCTAGCTGGGTGCACTATACCAGTGGTGAGGGTACAGGTGCATGAGCCCTGTACCCCTACAGTGTCTAGACCAATTCTTAGACACTAAGTGCAGTAATGCCACTAAGAGTATATGGTGCTGGGAGTTTGTCATTACGAACTCCACAGCACCATAATGGCATAACTGAAAACTGGGAAGTTTGGTATCAAACTTCTCAGCACATTAAACCCACACTGATGCCAGTGTGGAATTTAATGAAAAATGAACTCAGAGGGCATCTTAGAGATGCCCCCTGAAAAACGACCACCCTCTGGTGGGTTCCCTGACTGGTACACGCCAGCCTGCCACCACGAGACATGTTTCTGGACCCCTGGGGTGCGAGCCTTCTCTCCCTGAGCCCAGAAAGAAAGCCTTTCCTGGGCAGAGGTGGTCACACCTCCCCAGGCCATGAAGAGCCATCTGTGGCAGGGGAGCTTCAAAGGCCTTGCCGCCGTTGTAATGCGACCCCCAGCATCTCCTGCTATCAGGAGAAGGCCCCCTCTTCCTGTCTCCCCTCCTTTTCGGCAAGAAGACAGGCGGGAAAAATTAGAGCAGCCCAGAAGGTGTGCCCACTTCTGCCTACCCCACCCCTCAGGTGGGGGAGGCGAGGTGACCCCTAAAACGCCCCCTAAATACAGTAGTGAGTGTGTGAGTGAGTGTGGGAGTGTGTGTGTGTGCGTGTGTTAAGGTAGAGGACCTCTAAGGGTGGCACAACATGTGCTGCAGCCCTTAGAGGCCTTCCCTGGTCACAGTGCCCTGGGTACTCATGGTACATTTTATAAGGGACATCCATGTGGCCAGAGAGGTGCCAATTGGGAGTACCAATGTACAGTTTTGGAAAATAAAAGTGTAGGAAAGTGGGTTTCTGGTGCAGTAAACCCCCCCCCCCCCACCCCACTTTTTGATGGACTACCGATGCACTTTGACTTGATGTGCCCTGGGTCCCTGCCAATCAGGTTTCCTGGGCCTGTGTTCTTTCCCCAAAACTAACCCAATTGGCATCTCTGGCCACAGGTCAGCCCCTGGTAAATGGTACCACAGGTACCCAGGGCACTGTGACCAGGGGAGACCCTAAGGGCTGCAGCACTTATTGTGCCACCCTTAGAGGCCCTGTACCTTTACACACACACACTGCCTTTGCAGGCTGCGTGTTGTGGTGCAGAGCAAAGTGAAGAGTCGACATGGCACACATCCCTGTGTGCCATGCCTACAACCCACTGCCCTGGCATAGATCAGTCACCCCTCTAGCTGGGTGCCCTATACCAGTGGTGAGAGTACAGGTGCATGAGCCCTGTACCCCTACAGTGTCTAAGTCCATTCTTAAACATTGTAAGTGCAGTGCTGCCATTAAAAATATATGGTGCTGGGAGCTTGTCATTACTAACTCCACAGCACCATAATGGCTACACTGAAAACGGAGAAGTTTGGTATCAAACTTCTCAGCACATTAAGCCCACACTGATGCCAGTGTGGGATTTAATGATAAATGCACAGAGAGGGCGTCTTAGAGATGCCCCCTGAAAACGAACCTACCACTAGTGTCCAGGCTGAGTGGCTGCTTTCAGCTGCCACCACTAGTCATGTTTCTGGACCCCTGGGTCGAGAGCCTGCTGCTCTCTGGGGCCTGAAACAATGCATATCCTGGGATGAGGTGCCAAGCCTCCTCCCCCAGGATGGGCAGGGTTCACGAAGGGGAAGCTTCAAATGCTTGCCGCCTTTGTGAGCTTCCCCAGGCCACTTGCTGCTTTCAGCAACTGGTCCCCACTGGTTCTGACCCCCACTTTAGGCGGAAGAACCGGCGGGAAAAACAAGTGAGGAAGAGAGGTGTGCCCACCTCTGCCAACTCCACCCCTCACGTGGGGGGAGGTGAAGCACAACTCTCAGTCCCCGCCATCTTGCCGATGGGGGTGTTAGAAATGGGGGTCTCTAGTTGGCAGAGGTAGGTACCTTTGACCAAGTAGGGGCCCTTGCTTCTGGTCAGGGTAAGGGGGCTACACTCCTAAAATAACCCCTGCTCACCCCCTTGGTAGCTTGGCACGAGCAGGCAGGCTTATCTCAGAGGCAGTTTGTAAAGCATTTGTGAACACATACAGTAATACAGTGAAAACACTACAAATGGACACCACATCAGTTTAGAACAAGCATTGGCATAGCCAACAGGTCTCGCCTTTGGGACCTTATAAGTGTTTAGGCAGATCTATTGGCTTTGCTAATGTGTAAGCCAAAAGTGAAACTACAGTTTGTGAAAGGACTAGAAATCAGGGATGAAGGGCTGAGGCAAGACAGTGAGAGTTAAAGAAGAGCACTGAATGGGCAGCAGAGGAAAGAAGGTAAAAATTAGGGAAGAAGGGCTCAGGCAAAACAACAAGCCTCTGAGACTGCTAACAAATGGAATACAACTGCAAAACGACACCACGGGAGTAACTCCATAAGCAGGCAAAGTCAACAACGTTGAAAGCATCCTGCGTAAGAGCACGCCACCCATCTGCAAACTGCTTTGACGTATAGTCGGATAGAAAGCAACAAGCAGTCCGTCTTTATGTCACTGATGGAAGATTTTGAAAGGAGTGCACAGTGGAGGTAAAAAATTTCAGACTCGAGTGCCTCAGAGGCTGACAGCACTACAAACTATTTTGAAAGTTTTTGCTGCACTTTTTTTGGAACTGGGCAGACTGAGTCGTGAGTTAATCCTGGTGTGAACACCAATTCGAAAACGTGGTAAAAGCACGGTAATATGGGCAACACGGCAATAATGGTATTTGGGGGTGCTCGCGCCGCTATCTCTCACCCACTGCAGGGCTCCTCGTGACCTTAGAAGCTGAGCGGTGACAAGATCAGCCTGAGGATCCCCAACCCCTTTGAGTATAAGCAGGATCACCCCTGCCTAACTCACTGCGAGACGGCAGTGGACTCGAGGCACTTACCACTATGTGCGCCCCAGCCAGCTTCAGCGGCTTGGGGCTGATGAGCGGGGACACCATGTAAAGCAGCAGCACGAAGGCCACGGTGAAGGCAGCTACCAACATTAGCATGGCGGGAGATGGCACCTCTGGGCCACCGGTAGGCAGATAGCACGCACGGCTGTTTCCCTCCACCCCCTCAACATGCAGGGAGCTGCGCGTGTGTCCCAGCTGCAGCAGAAGAGCGCTAGGGCAAAGCAGGAATAAAAGCGTGTGTCCCAGCTGCAGCAGAAGAGCGCTAGGGCAAAGCAGGAATAAAAGCGTGTCCCCCAGCTGCAGCAGAAGAGCGCTCGGGCAAAGCAGGAATTAAAAAAATAAGCATCGTTAAATAAAAAACATTATTAGTTAAACGTCACCCAAGAGTAAACTGGAGGAAGAGGGCGGGTAAAGCATAACGAGGAACGTGCCCCGAGACTTGGACTCCACCCGGTGTGATGGTAATCTTTGCACCTCTGTGTGCGAGCACCGGGGGGCAGAGAAAAGCAAGGGGCGCTTCCAGCAACTCCACGATGAACAATGAACAGCGCAACTCTGAGGAGTTTGCTTTTGGATGGGGGGGGAAGGGGAGGGAGGAGCTGCTAGAATTTCCAATAACGAGCCAGCGTTTCCCGTAAACAAAGCTACCAGCACACCCTCCTACGTCACGCCAAACCAAGATGGCGTCGGCCTGTCCAGATGGGCCGTCCTAAATGTGGACAAGGCGGTAACCCAAAAGCCCGATTTTCAATCACGCGCCAGCGTTTAACAAACGATGACGCGAGCCAATTGAAAACAAGGGGGTGGCTTAAAGTCACTTCAGAATCTGTATCGATTCCAAAAGGCCCTCGCAGAGCGAGCAGCGCATGCGCGCTGCAACGCCAGGCGAGACCTAAAAATAAGTAATCTTTATCTAGACTTAACACAAGACCAAACGACAAAAATCCACTATACAGTATTCAAAAATATGACTTTCAAATGGTGGAAATAGTTCAGTTCAATGCAAGTTGTAAATGCGACACTTTACTCTCAAAGTACCGTGGATGCGTAACGCAACAAACAAAAGGGTCCCAGGGAAGGCGATGCGTCAGTGCCTTGCTTTGGGGGAGGCGGCGCACCTGTTCCTTACTGCAGCGCAGGGGAGACGATGCGTCTGTTCCTTACCGGAGAGGAGGCAAAGCGTTTGTTTCTTACTGTGATCCGGTGCGATGCGACAAGATGGCGCCTTGATGCGATGAGACGATCCGGCGCGATGCGACAAAATGACGTCTTTGATGCGATGCGACAACTTGGATGCGATGTGTGCACGCCCAGTGGGCGTGCGGCGAAATCGATGGTTTCTTGAGCCACGACAGGCCCTGCGACGCGCTTCTCCAGTGATGCGACGGCAATCTCTGCGGCGGCGGCACGCTTCTCCAGTGATGCGACACGCTTCCTTCGGCGATGCGACGGCAAACAGCTGCGGCACGCTTCTTCGGCGATGCGACGGCAACAGCTGCGGCGGCGACACGCTTTTTCCTCGTTTCGTCGCGCTTCCAGCTCCCAGTGACAAGCAGTCTCTAGAGGGCCCAAAACAACAGCAAGCACATCTCTGCAGGTAGAATTCCCAGCAAGGAAATTCAGGGGTGCCCACATGCTTGTCCGAGTGCTGTGTAAAATGCGTTTCTTGTAAGAACGCCACCTGGACGTCCAGTCTGTCCAGATGTGCGAATAACGTGCGTATCTTCTTGGGACTATTTAAGCCACGCACGTTCCAAGTAAGGAACTTTATTTTATTACCCATGGATATGCAAGATCAAGCTGAAGTAAGGATGTGAGGTTCATGATTACAAACAGGCCGCAGAGGTACAATAAAAGTGTAGAGTGACAGTGCCACCCTTCCCATCCTTCCCACCCCCAACTTGCCAAAGCCGTCCCTTCCCTGAGTAAACAATCCCCAACATGGAGAACAAAGTATGCAAAACTTTTGGGGAACTCCCATGTGGGGAACACCAGAGGGCTACTCGCCTCCCACTAGGTAGGAGGTGGTTGATCAGGACAAAAGACTAAAGCTAGGATACAAGAACATATACATTCGTGCATGTCATCATAAACATTTGTAGCAGTTCAGTTGTTGCCCCTGCAAGACCGCTATCATGCACCTCGGAGGGCCACTGTGGAGTAATTCAGAACGCGTCTCCCAGGAGGAAGAGCGAGGAAATACCTCAATGAATCGCCATAAAGGCAGCAAACGCCTGTGCACAGGCGGTGACTTAGATAAGAAGATGGTCCCGACTGTCCACATGCCTTACAATGCCCAACTTCCAAAATGTAAAGGTCCAAGACCTACCATAGTGTGTAAACTCAGGTTATAGCACACCAATGGGACAGGAAGCAGATGTGTGATGCACCATTGCCGTAGCACCGGGCACCTGCGACAAAGAAGGGTGACCATAGAGAAAACAGAAGGCATCAAATACATGCAGCATATAGTGGCCAGCAGAATTACAACCAGTCAGCTGTAAACGCTGCTGGTTTCAGCTTGAAAAAAAAACAAAAAACATCAAGGCATGTCTGTAAGAAAGTGGCTCTGTATATACTGCACCCAGGTAAGGTACAGTGTGCACAGAGTCCAGCAGTCCCCAAAGGTAGGCAGAGGTTAAAGTTAGATAGAACCTTACTCTCTAATAGTGGTAGCTTGGTCGAGCAGTAAGGCAGTATCAGAGGACAGTGTTAATGCATTTATTGTTCCCACTCAATCATCAAATGAATTCACACTCAGAGACTGAACTCGAGACCAATTGCTTGCGTCTAAAAAAAATATACAGTTAATTTATTTTAGAACCAAGTGAGCTTGGTGCAGTTGAGCGTAAAATACTTTACAGGTTTACGATGCTGCTGTTGAATACTTTCAATATACAGTAGACTTGGTATGCAATTCGAGTTACAGGGGTTGCAAGGCAATGCAATACTTATTACACTCAATACATAGGTATCAATAGGCTTTTTAGGTAAAATGCAGTTAATTACTTTTTCGGAGTACTTTTTCTAACAGTGCTGGATCCTACATTCAGCACCGGGACATTTCTTGAAAACAGTTGAGAAAATGCGCTTTGGTTAGAGGTACGTTTTTTACAGAATATTCTTGTATTTCAAAAGTTGACACTTAGAAACTTTTTCACAGAGGACCACCAATGTTAACCTATAGGAGGAAATTCAATTCACAGGTAAGTTACTTTTACGTTACTTTTCCTACTCAGTGTTGGGTACCTAGACTCAGCACTGGGACCTTTCCTGCAAACAGTTGAAAGAAAACGATTTGGTTATTTGTGCGATTTTTAACGAATATTCTTAGTTTTCAAAAGTCGACACTTGGAAACTTTCTGGTAGAAAAAAGTGTCAATGTTATCCTATGAGGAAAAACAGGTTATCGGTTTCGAGGTAAGTACTCGGTCTTTGGAGTTAGGGTTCTGGGGTTAAGTCAAGGGTTCCCCCAGGGTCTGTGAGGCACTGAGATTGCACCCTCAGCGGCACTAGGGCGGCCGGGAGCAGAGTGTTGAGGCCCAATGTTATCCTATGGAGGATAGGGGGCCTCCGGTTGGTGGCTGCTGGCAAGCAGGCCACACGGCTGTGGGAGCAAAGCTCCTATGGTTTAGGTCAGGGCAAATGGGGAAACAGTTGAGCACAAAAAGCGCACCCTCAGCAGCACTAGGGCGGCCGGGTGCAGAGTGCTGTTTCGACGTCGGGCGCCCTGTTATTTTCTATGGAGAGCCTCCGGTTTGCAAACGAGCTGCAGGCAGGGAGACGAAGGGCTTCTGGGTGCGACCACCACTTCGAGAGGCAAGTTGGGAAGTTGGGGGTTGGCTAGGCACCGTTGGTTGGGGCACACAAGGCCGTGGGGCGTCGGGTGCAGGGGTGCCTTTTGGGGTCGGATCTTCTTACCAGCTCCGGTCGCGGTTAGGGGGGCCTTCTGGATTTCGACTGCAGGCGTCGGCTGGAGGCAGGTCAGGAGTCACCAGGTCTCGGGTCAGGATCGCCGGGGGGACCTCCTCTTGGTGTTTTTCCACTCGAGCTCGGGCCGGGTTCGGCGGGTGCAGAGTGGGCTGGATCGCGGTCTTGGGCTGCTGCCAGAGGTTGCAAAGGTGTACAGTTCTGCTGTTCTCAGGAGACACAGTCTTCAGAAGTGAAGGCAGGCAGGTCCTCCGGGTTTGTTGAGGTTGCTGGCTGCAGGACACGCCGGGAACTCGCAGTAGGCAGGTTTGAGGGGAGACAGGCCGGTAGGGCTGGGGCCAAGTCAGTGGGCGTCGTCCTCTTGTTAGCTCTGCACGGCTCTTCGACCTTATCTTCTTTCTTGTTTTCGTTTCTGGATCTGTGGAATCCAGGTTCAGGGTGCCCCTAAATACTAAATTTAGGGGCGTTAAAGGTAGGGCAAAGGCAGGGACCAATGAGTCCCTTTCTTGGGGTGAGTACACCCCCTACTCTGCCACTCTCCAGTGGGAGGGGGGCAGGATCCTGTCCCTGGTTGGATAGAGCTCCCCATCTTCAAGATGGCGAGAGCCCGGAGTTGTGCTTCACCTCGCCTCCCCCACCTGAGGGGTGGGGTTGGCAAAGGCTGGCACACCTTTCCTCACTTATTTTTCATGCTGATTTTCCCACCCAAAGTGTGGGTCAGAACCGGTGGGGACCAGTTGCTGAGTACAGCAAGTGGTCTGGAGAAGCTCACAAAGGCGGCAGGCCTTTGAAGCTTCCCCTGCCCATCCTGGGGGAGGGGGCCTAGCACCTCGTCCCAGGATGTGCATTGTTGCAGGCCCTCGAGAGCGGATGGCTCTCGACCCAGGGGTCTAGCAACATGTCTTGTGGGTGGCAGCCTAAGCAGCCACTCAGTCGGGGCACTGGCTGTGGGTCGAGTTCAGGGGGCATTTCTAAAATGCCCTCGGTCGTGCGTTTTACATTGAAACCCCCACTGGCATCAGTGTGGGTACAATGTGCTGAGAAGTTTGATACCAAACTTCCCAGACGTCAGTGTATCCATCATGGTACTGTGGAGTTCGTAATAAACTCCCAGCTCCATATACCCTTTAATGGTACACTGCACTTACAATGTCTGAGAATGGACTCAGACACTGTAGGGGGACAGGGCTCATGCCTCTGTGCCCTCAACACTGGCCTAGTGCACCCAGCTGGAGGGGTGACTGACCTAGGCCAGGGCAGTGGTTTGTAGGCATGGCACACAGGGATGTGTGCCATGTCGACTCTTCACTTTTGATCTGCACCAAGACACGCAGCCTGCAAGGCAGTGTGTTTGTGAAAAGGTGCAGGGCCCCTAAGGGTGGCACAATAGGTGCTGCAGCCCTTAGGAGCCTTCTCTGGTCACAGTGCCCTGGGTACATGGGGTACCATTTACCAGGTACCTACCTGTGGCCAGAGTTGCCAATTGGGTTTAGGCATCAATGCAGGTTTAGGGAAGGAACATAGCCCCTGGGCTCCTGATTAGCAGGAACCCAGGGCACACTCAGTCAAAGAACATCAGCAATTCAGCAAAAGGTGGGGGCATACCATGTAGAAAGATGGCACTTTCTCACACAAACCCCCCCCCAAACGAAAGATGATGAGACTAACCTTTCCCTAGAGAGTCTTCATCGTCTAAGTGGAAGAACATGGAAAGTCCATCTGCATTGGCATGGGCTGTCCCTGGTCTGTGTTCCACTTCGAAGTCCATTCCCTGTAGGGAGATGGACCACCTCAACAGTTTAGGATTTTCTCCTTTCATTTGCATTAGCCACCTGAGAGGTCTGTGGTCGGTTTGTACTAGGAAGTGAGTCCCAAACAGGTATGGTCTCAGTTTCTTCAGGGACCAAACCACAGCAAAGGCCTCCCTCTCAATGGCACTCCAACACTGCTCCCTGGGGAGAAGCATCCTGCTTATAAAAGCAACAGGTTGGTCTTGGCCTTCATCATTGGTCTGGGATAGGACCGCTCCTATCCCTAGCTCAGAGGCATCAGTCTGCACTATGAACTGCTTGGAATAATCTGGGGCCTTCAGAATTGGTGCTGAGCACATGGCTTCTTTCAGGGGGTCAAAAGCCTTTTGGCAGCCGACTGTCCAGTTAACCTTCTTGGGCATCTTCTTGGACGGGAGTTCTGTGAGGGGAGTCACAATGGACCCATAGCCCTTCACAAACCTCCTGTAGTACCCAGTCAAGCCAAGGAATGCCCGACTTGAGTTTGGGTGGTTGGAGCTTCCCAGACCAGGATGGCCTGGATCTTGGGTTGTAAGGGCTGTACCTGGCCTCCACCAACAAGGTGGCCCAAGTACACCACAGTGCCCTGCCCTATCTGGCATTTGGATGCCTTGATAGTTACAACTGCAGTTTGCAGGGCTTTTAAAACCTTCCCAAGGTGGATCAGGTGATCCTGCCAGGTGGAGCTAAAGACAGCAATATCATCTAGATAAGCTGCTCTAAAGGACTCCAATCCAGCAAGGACTTGATTCACCAACCTTTGGAAGGTGGCAGGGGTATTCTTTAGACCAAAGGTCATAACAGTGAACTGGTAATGCCCATCAGGTGTGGAGAATGCTGTTTTCTCTTTTGCTCCAGGGGCCATGCCAATCTGCCAGTACCCTGCAGTTAAGTCAAAAGTACTGAGAAATTTGGCTGCCCCTAACTTATCTATCAGTTCATCTGCTCTTGGGATGGGGTGTGCATCTGTCTTGGTGACAGAGTTGAGTCCTCTGTAATCCACACAAAACCTCATTTCCCTCTTTCCACCCTGTGGATGAGGTTTGGGGACTAGAACCACTGGCCTGGCCCAGGGGCTCTCAGAGGGTTCAATAGCCCCAAGCTCCAGCATCTTGCTGACTTCAGCTTTGATGCTTTCCTGGACTTGATCTGACTGGCGATAGATTGTTTTTGACAGGTGCACTGCCACCAGTGTCCACATCATCAGTTAGTCAGACCAGGGGACAAGGAAAAGAGACTAGCATACTGTTGCAAGACGTGCTTGCAATCAGTTTGCTGTTGGGCAGAGAGGGTGTCTGAAAAGACAACTCCATCCACTGACCCATCTTTTGGGCTGTATGAGAGGTGGTCAGGGAGAGGTTCACTCTCTGTCTCCTGCTCCTCATTAGTCACCATCAGCATGGTGATGTCAGCCCTGTCATTGCAGAGTTTAAGGCGGTTCACATGGATCACCCTTTTGGGTGTCCTGCTAGTGCCCAGGTCATCTAAGTAGGTGACCTCACTCTTCTTTTCTAGGATAGGGTAAGGACCACTCCATCTATCCTGGAGTGCCCTGGGTGCCACTGACTCCAAAACCCACACCTTCTGCCCAGGTTGAAATTCAACAAGTGCAGCTTTTTGGTCATACCAGTGCTTCTGAAGCTCCTGGCTGCCCTCAAGATTTTTGGATGCCTTTTCCATGTACTCAGCCATTCTGGACCTTAGGCCAAGCACATAGTCCACTATGTCTTGCTTGGGCTCTTGGAGAGGCTTCTCCCAGCCCTCTTTCACAAGGCACAGTGGTCCCCTCACAGGATGACCAAACAGAAGTTCAAAGGGGGAAAACCCTACTCCCTTCTGTGGCACTTCCCTGTAAGCGAAAAGCAGGCATGGTAACAGAACATCCCACCTCCTCTTGAGTTTCTCTGGGAGTCCCATGATCATGCCTTTCAATGTCTTGTTGAATCTCTCAACAAGGCCATTGGTTTGTGGATGGTAGGGTGTAGTAAACTTGTACTGCACTCCACACTCCTTCCACATGTGTTTCAGGTATGCAGACATGAAGTTAGAACCTCTGTCTGACACCACCTCCTTAGGGAACCCTACCCTGGTGAAGACACCAATGAGGGCCTTGGCTTCTGCAGGAGCTGTAGTAGTCCTAAGGGGTATAGCTTCAGGATACCTGGTGGCATGATCCACCACCACCAGTATAAACTTGTTCCCTGAGGCTGTGGGAGGTTCAAGTGGACCCACAATGTCCACACCTACCCTTTCAAAGGGCACCCCCACCACAGGTAGGGGTATCATGGGGGCCTTTGAATGGCCACCTGTCTTGCCACTGGCTTGACAGGCAACACAGGAGCTGACAAACTCCTTCACCTTTTGGTGCATCTGGGGCCAGTAGAAATGGCTACCTAACCTTTCCCAAGTTTTGTTCTGACCCAGATGTCCAGCTAGGGGGATGTCATAAACCAATGTTAGGAGGAACTCCCTGTACTTCTGTGGCACTACCACTCTCCTAGTAGTACCAGGATCGGGGTCTCTTGCCTCAGTGTACAGTAATCCCTCTTCCCAATAGACTCTGTGGTCACCACTGACATCTCCCGTTGTTTCTGAAACCGCTTGCTGCCTCAGGCTTTCAAGAGTGGGACAATCCAGTTGTCCCTGGCACAGCTCTTCTCTAGAGGGTCCCCTGGGCCCAAGAGCTCAACCTGGTAAGGGTCTAACTCCATGGGCTCAGTTCCCTCTGGGGTGTCCAAGTCCTCTCTCTGAGGAGAGGGGTCCTTTTCCTTTTGCTGTGGTGAAGCTGGTTCCCCAGTCTTCTTTCCTTTTCTCTTGGATGGTTGGGCCATACTTTCAGGCTCCAACACCTTTCACCCTGCTTTTTGCTTTGTGCTCGTGTTTTCACACACACCAGTTCAGGGATGTCCAGAATTGCTGCATGGGCTTTTAATTCAACCTCAGCCCAGGCTGAGGTTTCCAGGTCATTTCCAAGCAGACATGCAGCTGGTAAATTTGGAGAGACCACTACCTGTTTCAGGCCAGTAACCCCCCCCCCCCCCTCCCAGCCTAATGTCACCATAGCCATGGCATGGTTAGTGGTAACACTGTCAGCATTGGTGACTGGGTAAGTGCGCCTGTAAGAAACTGGCTCTATATATATCACACCAAAATGAGGTATAGTGTGTATAGGGTCCAGGTGACTCCAGAGGTAGGCAGAGGTTAAAGTTAGATAGAACCTTACTCTCTAATAGTGGTAGCTTGGTCGAGCAGTAAGGCAGTATCAGAGGACAGTGTTAAGCATTTGTTGTACACACTCAGTCAGCAAATGAATTCACACACTCAAGAACTGAACTCTAGGCCAATTGTTTTTGTATAAAAAATATACTGTTATTTTATTTTAGAACCAAGCAAGCCTGATGCAGGTAAGCATTCAATTCTTTTCAGTAATAAGTTACTTGTTGTACACAGTTTTAAAAAGCAATGAAGATTGTACTTGATTTGATTTACAGGGGATGCAGTAGGTTGCAATACTTAGTAAATGCAGTACATTGAAACGAATGGCTTTTTAAGGTAAATGCAGGTAAAATTACTTTTGCGTTACTTTTGCAATCCAGTGCTGGACTCCTAGATTCAGCACTGGGACATTTACTTAAAAAAGGTAAGTAATTACGTTTTTGTAGTTTGTACGATTTTTAGAGAATATTTTCAGATTTCAAAGGTCCACACTTAGAAACTTTTTGGACCAGTACATTGAAATACATAGGCTTTTCCTGTAAATTGTAGGTAAGTTTCTTTCCGGATTACTTTTTCTAAGTGCTGGATCCTAGATTCAGCACTGGGACATTTCCTGAAAACCGTTGAGAAAATGCGTTTTAGTTAGATGTACGATTTTTAAAGAATATTCTTGTATTTCAAAAGTTGACAATTAGAAACATTTTCACATAGAACCACCAATGTTATCCTATGGAAGGAAATTCAATTCACAGGTAAGTTACTTTTACGTTACTTTTCCTACTCAGTGCTGGATACCTAGATTCAGCAGTGGGACCTTTCCTGCAAATAGTTGAGAAAATTTGTTTAGGTTATTTGTGCGATTTTTAAGGAATATTCTTCGTTTTCAAAAGTCGACACTTAGAAACTTTTTGGGAGAAAAAAGTGTCAATGTTATCCTATGAGGAAAAACACGTTATCGGTTTCGAGGTAAGTATTCGGTCTTTGGAGTTAGGGTTCTGGGGTCAGACTCGGGGGTCTCCCAGGGTCAGTGTTGCACCCTCAGCGGCACTAGGGCGGCCGGGTGCAGAGTGTTGAGGCCCAATGTTATCCTATGGAGGATAAGGGGTCTCCGCTTGGTGGCTGCTGGCAAGCAGGCCACTGGGTTGTGGGAGCAAAGCTCCTAGGGTTTAGGTCAGGGCAAAAGGGGAAACAAGTAGGCACAAAAGGTGCACCCTCAGCGGCACTGGGGCGGCCGGGTGCAGAGTGCTGTTTCGACGTCAGACGCCATGTTGTTTTCTATGGAGAGCCTCCGGTTTGAAGAAGAACTGCAGGCTCAGGGACGAGGACCTTCTGGGTGTGACCACTACTTCGAGGGGTAAGTTGGGATGTCTTGGGTTGGTTAGGCACCGTTGGTTGGGGCACACAAGGCTGTGGGGCGTCCGGAGCAGGGGTGCCTTTTAGGGTCGGATTTTCTTACCCGCTCTGGTCGCGGTAGAGGGGGGGCTCTGGATTGAGGCTGCAGGCGTCGTCTGGAGGCTTGAGGCAGGTCAGGAGTCGCCGGATCTCGGGTCAGGATAGCCGGGGTGACCTTCTTGTGGTGTTTTTCCACTCGAGCTTGGGCCGGGTTCGGCGGGTGCAGAGTGGGCTGGATTCGCGGTGTCCGGCCAGAGCCAGAAGCTGCAGTTTAAACACGACCGGTGTTCACGGGAGAAACAGTCTTGGAAGTGAAGGCAGGCAGGTCCTCCGGGGTTTGTGAGGTTGCTGGCTGCTGGACACGCCGGGATTTCGCAGAAGCAGGTTCGAGGGGAGACAGGCCTGTAGGGCTGGGGCCAAGTCAGAGGGCGTCGTCCTCTTGTTAGCTCTGACCGGGTCTTCGTCCTTCTTTTCTTGTTGGTAGGCTGGATCTGCCTTCCTGGTTTAGGGCTGCCCCCTAAATACTGCATTTAGGGGGCGTTTTAGGGGTCTTGAGGTCAGTAGCCAATGGGCTACTGACCTTAGGGTGACTACACCCTTGGTGTGCTCACCCCAAGTGGGGGAGTGAGCACAATCCCTAGTCCTGATTGGGGAGTGCCTGCCATCTGCAAGATGGCGAGCACTGGAGAGTGGGCTTCACCTCGCCTCCCCCACCGGAGGGGTGGAGTTGGCAGAGGTGGGCACACCTCCTGGGCTGGCTAGTTTTTCCCCGCCTGTCTTCCAGCCGAAAAGGAGGGGAGACAGGAAGGGGGCCTGCTCCTGATAGCAGGAGAGGCTGGGGGGGTCGCATTACAAAGGCTGCCAGGCCTTTGAAGCTCCCCTGCCACAGATGGCTCTTCCTGGCCTGGGGGAGGTGTGTACAACTCCGCCCAGGAAAGGGTTTGTTTCTGGGCTCAGGGAGCGTAGGCTCCCACCCTAGGGGTCCAGAAACATGTCTCGTGGTAGCAGGCTGGTGTGTACCAGTCAGGGAACCCACCAGAGGCTGGTCGTTTTTCAGGGGGCATCTCAAAGATGCCCTGTGTGTGCATTTTTCATTAAATCCCACACTGGCCTCAGTGTGGGTTTAATGTGCTGAGAAGTTTGATACCAAACTTCTCAGTTTTCAGTGCAGCCATTATGGTGCTGTGGAGTTCGTAATGACCAACTCCCAGCACCATATACTCTTAATGGCAGCACTGCACTTACAATGTCTAAGAATGGACTTGGACACTGTAGGGGTACAGGGCTCATGCACCGGTACCCTCACCACTGGTATAGTGCACCCAGCTAGAGGGGTGACTGACCTATGCCAGGGCAGTGGGTTGTAGGCATGGCACACAGAGGTGTGTGCCATGTCGACTCTTCACTTTGTTCTGCACCAAAACACGCAGCCTGCAAAGGCAGTGTGTGTGTGTAAAGGTACAGGGCCTCTAAGGGTGGCACAATAAGTGCTGCAGCCCTTAGAGGTCTTCCCTGGTCACAGTGCCCTGGGTACCTGTGGTACCATTTACCAGGGGCTGACCTGTGGCCAGAGATGCCAATTGGGTATAGTTTTGGGGAAAGTACACCGGCCCTGGGAACCTGATTGGCAGGGACCCAGGGCACATCAAGTCAAAGTGCATCAGTGGTCTGGCAAAAAGTGGGGGGTTACTGCAACAGAAACCCACTTCCTTACAGCGCCCAATCAAGTATTGCCCAGGGGAAACCAGTGTGTTTCTCACCATAGTGACACTGGCATCTGTATCCCTCAGAGCTTCTATCCTAGTTCCCTTTATCCAGGGATATTGTAAATACTTTTTCAGGTTGGGTGGCCACACAGCTACAGTGGCCAACTCAACCTCCCCTTCAGAAACTAGAACTGCTTCAGTGTGCATCCTGATTTGCTCTGGGCACACTGTTGATTCAATCTGGAGATTTGCTACACCAGTCGTAACTGGGGTTGTAGCTGTAGGACTAGGGGCCTTCTTGCTAGGACAAGTAGCATCTCCAGTTAAGTGTCCCAACTTCTTACAGTTGTTACACCAGGCCTTTAAAGGATCAAAGTTCTTCCCCCTATATCTAGGTCCATTTTGGGAAGAGTTTTGGGACCCACCCCCCTGTGCAGGTCTTTGGGGCCCGTTGGAAGATTCAGACTTTTTATCTTGGGGATTTTCCCCACCTTTCCCCTGGGGAGGTTTTGTGACCACTTTCTTCTGGTCACCCCCAGTGGTTGTCTTGGTCACCCTTGTCTTGACCCAGTGGTCTGCCTTCTTTCCCAATTCTTGGGGAGAAATTAGACCTAGGTCGACCAAATGCTGATGTAACTTTTCATTCGTGCAATTACTTAAAATATGTTACTTCATGAATAAGTTGTAAATTCCAGTAAAACATGCACATTGTGACCAGTTAACCAACCATCCAGTGTTTTCACTGAGTAGTCTACAAAATCAATCCAGGACTGGTTCTGGGTTTTGTGAGCCCCCCTGAATCTAATTCTATACTACTCAGTGGTGAGCCCAAATCCCTCAATCAGAGTCTTCTTCATGAGGTCTTAGGACCCTGCATCTGGGCCAGAAAGGGTCAGAAGCCTGTCTCTGCAGTTACCAGAGAACAGTTCCCATAGGAGAGCCCCCCAGAGAGGTTTCTTCACCTTCCTCATTTCACAAGCCCTCTCAAAGGCTGTGAACCATTTGGTGATGTCATCACCCTCCTCAAATTTAGGGACAATCCCTTTGGGGATTTTAGGATCTAAAGATTGCTCTTTATCTTTATTATTTGTGTTGCTGCCACCATTGATGGGTGCTAAACCCATCTCCTTTCTTTCTTTCTCTAGAGCCAGGAGTTTGGTCTCTAGGTCCAGTCTTTTGGTCAGTCTTGCTAGAAGGCTGTCCTCCTCATTGAGGCTGCCCTCCATGTCCTCACTAGGACCTGAACCACCTGTGTGGCCTCTAGGTCCCCAGGGGTTGATTCTTGGAGTTAAGGGTATGGGGACCCTTTCCTCCCTAGGGATTATTGGAGGTGGATTACCAGCCCTATCATCCTCATCCCTTTCCTCATCTGATTGGTCATCACCATTTTCAGATGGGTGGGCCAGTGCATACTCAGCCAGGAGGTCCTGGAGCCCTTGTTTGGTTGGATGCTGGCCCATTGGTATATTTTTAATTCTACATAAGGACCTTATCTCCTTGAAGGACAAGTGAAGATAAAGGGTGAGGTCGAGCTCCTCCACCCTGTCCTGTATGTCATCTTGGTCTTCACTAATAGTTGGGTTCTTTTCTTTAGACATTATTACAAAAAAGTTCTAACCCCTCTACCCCTGACTAAAAGTGACTTTTAGTTTCTAAAATTCTAACAGGGACTTAACCAAGGCCCCAACAAAACTTTTAGTAATTTCGAAAAATTCCAATTTAAAAAAAATCGGACTCTAAAGGCAATTTACGAGTTCTGTCGTGTGATCAGGTGGTAACCAAGTAGTCCAACAAATGCAAAGTTTTATATCCCACCGCTGATCTACCATTGTAAGAAAGTGGCTCTGTATATACTGCACCCAGGTAAGGTACAGTGTGCACAGAGTCCAGCAGTCCCCAAAGGTAGGCAGAGGTTAAAGTTAGATAGAACCTTACTCTCTAATAGTGGTAGCTTGGTCGAGCAGTAAAGCAGTATCAGAGGACAGTGTTAATGCATT
Organism: Calotriton arnoldi; assembly: GCA_963921515.1. NCBI lineage: Eukaryota > Metazoa > Chordata > Amphibia > Caudata > Salamandridae > Calotriton > Calotriton arnoldi. The sequence continues at coordinate 4,945,110 of CAWUFW010000150.1, read as the reverse complement.
TATTGTACCCACTCAATCATCAAATGAATTCACACACACAGAGACTGATCTCGAGACCAAATGCTTTTGTATAAAAAAAATAGTTAATTTATTTTAGAACCAAGTGAGCTTGGTGCAGTTGAGCGTAAAATACTTTACAGGTTTACGATGCTGTTGTTGAATACTTTCAATATACAGTAGACTTGGTATGCAATTCGAGTTACAGGGGTTGCAAGGCAATGTAATACTTAGTACACTCAATACATAGGTATCAATAGGCTTTTTAGGTAAAATGCAGTTAATTACTTTTTCGGAGTACTTTTTCTAACAGTGCTGGATCCTAGATTCAGCACCGGGACATTTCTTGAAAACAGTTGAGAAAATGCGTTTTGGTTAGAGGTACGATTTTTACAGAATATTCTTGTATTTCAAAAGTTGACACTTGGAAACTTTTCCACAGAGGACCACCAATGTTATCCGATGGAAGGAAATTCAATTCACAGGTAAGTTACCTTTACGTTACTTTTCCTACTCAGTGTTGGGTACCTAGACTCAGCACTGGGACCTTTCCTGCAAACAGTTGAAAGAACACGATTTGGTTATTTGTGCGATTTTTAACGAATATTCTTAGTTTTCAAAAGTCGACACTTAGAAACTTTCTGGGAGAAAAAAGTGTCAATGTTATCCTATGAGGAAAAACAGGTCATCGGTTTCGAGGTAAGTACTCGGTCTTTGGAGTTAGGGTTCTGGGGTTAAGTCAAGGGTTCCCCCAGGGTCTGTGATGCACTGAGATTGCACCCTCAGCGGCACTAGGGCGGCCGGGTGCAAAGTGTTGAGGCCCAATGTTATCCTATGGAGGATAGTGGACCTCTGGTTGGTGGCTGTTGGCAAGCAGGCCACACGGCTGTGGAAGCAAAGCTCCTAGGGTTTAGGTCAGGGCAAATGGGGAAACAGTTGAGCACAAAAAGCGCACCCTCAGTGGCACTAGGGCGGCCGGGTGCAGAGTGCTGTTTCGACGTTGGGCGCCCTGTTATTTTCTATGGAGAGCCTCCGGTTTGCAAATGGCTGCAGGCAGGGAGACGAAGGGCTTCTGGGTGCGACCACCACTTCGAGAGGTACGTTGGGAAGTCAGAGGTTGGCTGGCACCGTTGGTTGGGTCACACAAGGCCGTGGGGCGTCGGGTGCAGGGGTGCCTTTTGGGGTCGGATCTTCTTACCAGCTCCGGTCGCGGTTAGGGGGGCCTTCTGCATTTCGACTGCAGGCGTCGGCTGGAGGCAAGTCAGGAGTCACCAGTTCTTGGGTCAGAATCGCCGGGGGGACCTCTTCTTGGTGTTTTTCCACTCTAGCTCGGGCCGGGTTCGGCGGGTGCAGAGTGGGATGGATTCGCGGTCTCGGGCTGCTGCCAGAGGTTGCAAAGGTGAACAGTTCTGCTGTTCTCAGGAGACAGTCTTTAGAAGTGAAGGTAGGCAGGTCCTCCGGGTTTGTGGAGGTTGCTGGATGCAGGACACACCGGGATTTCGCAGTAGGCAGGTTCGAGGGGAGACAGGCCGGTAGGGCTGGGGCCAAGTCAGTGGGCGTCGTCCTCTTGTTAGCTCTGCACGGCTCTTCATCCTTATCTTCTTTCTTGTTTTCGTTTCTGGATCTGTGGAATCCAGGTTCAGGGTGCCCCTAAATACTAAATTTAGGGGCGTTACAGGTAGGGCAAAGGCAGGGACCAATGGGTCCCTTTCTTGGGGTGAGTACACCCCCTACTCTGCCACTCTCCAGTGGGAGGGGGGCAGGATCCTGTCCCTGGTTGGCTAGGGCTCCCCATCTTCAAGATGGCGAGAGCACGGAGTTGTGCTTCACCTCGCCTCCCCCACCTGAGGGGTGGGGTTGGCAAAGGCTGGCCCACCTCCTTTCCTCACTTGTTTTTCCCGCGGATTCTCCCGCCCAAAGTGGGGGGCAGAGCCGGTGGGGACCAGTTGCTGAGTACAGCAAGTGGTCTGGAGAAGCTCACAAAGGCGGCAGGCCTTTGAAGCTTCCCCTGCCCATCCTGGGGGAGGGGGCCTAGCACCTCGTCCCAGGATGTGCATTGTTGCAGGCCCTCGAGAGCGGATGGCTCTCGACCCAGAGGTCCAGCAACATGTCTGGTGGGTGGCAGCCTAAGCAGCCACTCAGTCGGGATACTGGTTGTGGGTCGAGTTCAGGGGGGCATTTCTAAAATGCCCTCTGTCGTGCGTTTTACATTGAAACCCCCACTGGCATCAGTGTGGGTACAATGTGCTGAGAAGTTTGATACCAAACTTCCCAGACGTCAGTGTATCCATCATTGTACTGTGGAGTTCGTAATGACAAACTCCCAGCACCATATACCCTTTAATGGTACACTGCACTTACGTCTGAGAATGGACTCAGACACTGTAGGGGCACAGGGCTCATGCCTCTGTGCCCTCAGCACTGGCATAGTGCACCCCAGCTAGAGGGGTGACTGACCTAGGTCAGGGCAGTGGTTTGTAGGCATGGCACACAGGGATGTGTCACAATTATAGAGTAAAGTGCACTCCTTTTTATCCATGTATTCAATGTCATCATTATTAACAATAGAATGCGTGCATTCCGGGAACGCGGTCCGCCCTCCAACTGCATAGGAAAATATAGAACAATGGGTTAGGGAACGATTTGTCGCTCCCATACCGGAAGCACTGCTGAAAGGCTTTGTTGCACCAAAAACTTCAAAAAATCATCCAGTTTTGTAATTTTAATCAATTTATTTCAATTCTCAATTTTTTGTTCCTTTTCGTCCGTCACATGAAAAACCATTATGTATTCAATTCTGATGCGGTAAATGTGCCTATCCGAGCCTTATTTTTACGGCAGGAAACATACATAGTTCAACCTCAGTAGTATCACATTCCCAATGCATTTCGGTTGCTTTCATCAACCTTCGTCAGGGGTTCACTACAAAGTCAAACAACAACATTTTAGACTTCATATTTAAAACGCTTGTCATATCAATACGCTAACATTATTCATTATGTACTTTTTTTAAAAAAAAGCTCAACTGGTGCTTTCCTCTAGTACCTCCCAGCGCAAAAATGCTCCTGATCAACTCCCCTTCATCTGTATATACAATACAGTCCCACGTTAAAGAACATCTACGAGAATGTCTCCCCACTATCTTAGATAACAAAACCTGCCTGTTGCCTTTCGTTCCACACTGCATAAAAATCCCTCTCATACCTGATATGACAAGCGTTTTAAAATATGAAGTCTAAAATGTTGTTGTTTGACTTTGTAGTGAACCCCTGACGAAGGTTGATGAAAGCAACCGAAATGCATTGGGAATGTGATACTACTGAGGATGAACTATGTATGTTTCCTGCCGTAAAAATAAGGCTCGGATGGGCACATTTACCGCATCAGAATTGAATACATAATGGTTTTTCATGTGACGGACGAAAAGGAACAAAAAATTGAGAATTGAAATAAATGGATTAAAATTACAAAACTGGATGATTTTTTGAATTTTTTGTGCAACAAAGCCTTTCAGCAGTGCTTCCGGTATGGGAGCGACAAATCGTTCCCTAACCCATTGTTCTATATTTTCCTACGCAGTTGGAGGGCGGACCGCGTTCCCAGAATGCACGCATTCTATTGTTAATAATGATGACATTGAATACATGGATAAAAAGGAGTGCACTCTACTTTATAATTGTGATGTACTTTGACAGCCCAACCTGGAGTAGCACCCACGGATTTAAACAGTTGAGATGGATGAAATCAAGGTCACATGTTAAACCTACACTCCTCACTAAGGGGAGCAAGCTTAAACTGCTCCAAAACAGCAACGAACGCGAAGGACGATTTAATGTTACAACACCAAAGGAAACGTTATTTCATATGATTATTCAGTGGATGTATTTCAATCTTGAAATTCCTTTTAACATGTGTACAGATACAATTAATTAAAGCTCAGAAACGTAATCTTTTTAATAGGTGCAGATTTATACATCGTAAGGGTGGGCGGAGTAATCTGGCGAATGCTGGGGGTTTGTTGAACCGAATGAGGGGATAGAGTAAGGTTTCACATATAGGTGATTTCAACAAGTAGGAGCCGTACCGGTGGATTATGGGTCCCGTAGTAAAAGTGGTAAAAGCTTAGATAATGATAAGGGGCGGGTCTTAAAACGTGATGAGTTTAAAATGGCGGCAAATGTGAGAAAGCCGTTAGTCGGCTCGAGGAGTGAGAACTAAGTTGATGAAAAGTTTCACAGGTACGAGAGGGATTTTTATGCAGTGTGGAACGAAAGGCAACAGGCAGGTTTTGTTATCTAAGATAGTGGGGAGACATTCTCGTAGATGTTCTTTAACGTGGGACTGTATTGTATATACAGATGAAGGGGAGTTGATCAGGAGCATTTTTGCGCTGGGAGGTACTAGAGGAAAGCACCAGTTGAGCTTTTAAAAAAAAAAAAGTACATAATGAATAATGTTAGCGTATTGATATGACAAGCGTTTTAAAATATGAAGTCTAAAATGTTGTTGTTTGACTTTGTAGTGAACCCCTGACGAAGGTTGATGAAAGCAACCGAAATGCATTGGGAATGTGATACTACTGAGGATGAACTATGTAGGTTTCCTGCCGTAAAAATAAGGCTCGGATGGGCACATTTACCGCATCAGAATTGAATACATAATGGTTTTTCATGTGACGGACGAAAAGGAACAAAAAATTGAGAATTGAAATAAATGGATTAAAATTACAAAACTGGATGATTTTTTGAAGTTTTTGGTGCAACAAAGCCTTTCAGCAGTACTTCCGGTATGGGAGCGACAAATCGTTCCCTAACCCATTGTTCTACACAGGGATGTGTGCCATGTCGACTCTTCACTTTTGATCTGCACCAAGACACGCAGCCTGCAAGGCAGTGGGTTTGTGAAAAGGTGCAGGGCCCCTAAGGGTGCCACAATAGGTGCTGCAGTCCTTAGGAGCCTCCTCTGGTCACAGTGCCCTGGGTACATGGGGTACCATTTACCAGGGACCTACCTGTGGCCAGAGTTGCCAATTGGGTTTAGGCATCAATGCAGTTTTAGGGAAGGAACATAGTCCCTGGGCTCCTTATTAGCAGGAACCCAGGGCACACTCAGTCAAAGAACATCAGCAATTCAGCAAAATGTGGGGGCATACCATGTGGAAAGATGGCACTTTCTCACAATGTCTAATATGACGAACGTCTACCAGAAGCACAGTTCATCGCCAGGTGCGCAGTTACTGCTCCTCGTCGTCCAGCTCCGCGGTAGCATCCCGCCGCCTTCGCTTCAACTTTTTGGCGTGATCCATCGCTGCCTTGGGAGTCGTGAAAATTTTGAAGTCCCCCTCTTGGCCCACTCGTAGACGGGCGAGGTACAGCATTGCATATGGGATGCCTTCAGACTGTAAATTTTTTTTGACTGCACCAAATTCCCGTCTTGCTGACTGAACGGCGACAGTAAAATCAGGGAAGAAAGACAGCGAGTTCCCTTGGGGGTTTACAGTACCTTTTTCTCTAGCGAGCCTCAAGATGACATCCTGGTCCCGATAATTTAATAGCCGAGCTATTATTGGACGAGGTGGGGCGCCCGGCACCGGTCTCGCTGCCAGGGAACGGTGGGCCCACTCTACTATAAACAAAGTGGACAGATTTTCAGGGCCAAAAATGTCTTTGAGCAGGGACTCTACGAAAGTCTCCATCCTGCCAGTATTGGTGGACTCCGGCAGGCCTATGATACGGATGTTATTTCGGCGAGACCGGGCCTCCAAATCTTCATTTTTCGCTTGTATAAGCTCCAGGACCTTCTCCATGGGGAGTGCCTTGCCTGACACCTCGCTGAGGCCTTCTTCGTTGGTGAAGACTCGCTGCTCTATTTCCCCCATCCGTACGTTCTGCTTTTCCAGTTGGGAAGACATATGGTCAAGTCTGTGATTCATCGCAGCCATATTCCCTTCATTGGATTGGAGACTTTTCTGCATTGCTAGCAGAGTCGTTTCCAGCGTGGAGGGGCCTTCCCCCTGGGTATCCGCGTCAGAGTCGGAGGCCGCCTTTTGCTGCGATTTACTTGGCTTCCGCGCCTCAAACATGAGGTGAGGCTTCGTTCTGTCTGTTCTCCCCATGGCAGTCAGGGGACAAGGAGAGTAGACTGTCGCAGGACTTAGAGCGATGCACTAGTTGCTGCCCTATCTGAAAGGATTCGTGACCCTGCCTCAGCAATCAAAGGTGGCGCCAAGCGGCCTGCACGAAGAACCGCAGCACCAGCAACACAATGTCCCCGCTATGCAACTGCAACATCAACACTTCCGGAATGGGGCAAATTAACCCAGGGCCGTGGAGGCCCGAAACTGTTCAGCAGCACACCAATGCTGGCATATCAGGGGTCACAGACAGAGTTGCACATCCACATCGGGTCTATCACCCCAGCAGTAGGGCCTCCAGCTCCGCAAGCAAGCAAAAAATAAAAATCAGCAGGCCTCAGGGGGCCTCAGTTCTAGTGAGCACTTTCTTTAGGGGCCCAGCTCCCCAGTAGCAGAGTAACCAACTCCATAGGAACTTCAATGGACTGCAGGTAAGAAATTCCGGCCCAATGCACTGCGTTACTGCCAAACCAGGTGGGCCTCACAGAAGCACAGTCAGACACTCAAAAAGGCCTTTAAGAATATCGAAGGCAAGGGACAGGCCAGCCACAGATGGGCCAGCGAAGTCACTCTGCAGCGAATAGCACTCCAGGCCTCAGTCAAGCACGACCGTCATGCAGCACTGCGCAGGCCCCCCAACCACCACACACGCAGGCCGCAACTCGCAGAATGCGGCCTACCACTCGGGCCCACACCCGCCTCCGCAGCCGGCCGCGCCCCACTCACCACCGCCTGCCGCAGGTGCTGACAGCCTCACGCAGTGTTGGTCCGTACACATCCGGGGTCCGCTGCGCCCAGAGCCGGTCCGCTGGGCAGGGGATGCACCGATATGTGCAGCGATGCGGAAAAGAGCTCTTTCCGTCCCCGAAGCTCCAGAGGCCTCAGGCAATGATTCCGCTCTCGGCCGTACCGGCAGAGGCAGCAGCCGCCGCCCAAGCTCCGCCGCTCGCACTCAGCGAATTTGATCAGCAGGTAAGAAGCCGGAGTGGGTCTCAGCGGGCCGCCGCGCTCCGCGCGAAAACCCCGGGGTAGCCTTACAATGGCGTGGGGGAGGTCCGTTCACTACTGCCGTCCCCATGACGACTCAGGCAGGCGATCACAGCGCTTCCCGTCAGGTAGGAGACAGCGCGATCTAGGCACAGTAGTGGCCGCTCGAGCCGTGGCTCCCAACGTAGCAGGCAGTCAGTCATGTTAGCTCCAGGCTCCGGTGGCCGCCATCTTGCCTCCCGTCGGCCGCCGCTCGCTGTTTAGTTTTGGCGTCGCATTTTGAAATTCCCTCCTGCTGAATTGATCTGGGGGGTGATTTTAACACTTGCCTGGATGTGCAGTTAGACTGGGTAGTGGGGCAGCGCGACACAGATAGGCAACAGACGTACTACTGGGTCTTTTAAATGCAGGAGCGATCCATGACATTTGGCGTATGCGACACCAGGGTATACGTGAAAGTACCTTTATATCCATAGTGCATGGCACATGGTCCCACTTGGACTATTGGCTTCTCTCAGAGCTTGCATGCACTTGGGTTGTGGATGTTCATCACTTGGCCAAAACATTGTCAGATCACTCCCCTGTGATGCTAGTGATGCAGGTCCCAGCTTATGAGCGTCCACCCTTCCAGTGGCGGCTACAGCCTTCCTCGCTTACGGACCAGGTGTTTAGGTGTACGATAGGTGCAGCTATTAGTAATTTTTTTTAAAGAAAATGCAGGATCAGTCGATAGCGCTGGGGTCCTCTGGGAAGCGTTCAAAGTTACCATCAGGGGGGCCTGTATGGGAGCACAGGCGGGTGTCTTGAAGGATCTGCGTCGCCGGATCAATAAGCTGGCCGGGGATATCTCTACCTTAGAGCGCGAGTATGCCCAAAACCCAGCCCAGGACAAATTGGCCGCTATTCGAGAATTGGTGACTGAGCATAACGATACAGTGGATCAGGAGCTGGCACACAGGTCGAGGCGCTGCACTGCTCGCTATTATGGGGAGGGGGTCGCCCCAGTCGATCACTTGCTCAGAAACTGGCTGCACCCAGGAGTCAGGACTACATCACAGAGATACTAGATAATGAGGGAGTCGCGCACTATAATACTTCTGACATTAGTAGGGTGGTGCTTGACTTTTCCTCCGCACTGTAGGGGGACCGGCCGTATGTGTCGGCCCCCGAAATAAATGCATACCTGGACAATATCGCGTTGGGGTGGCTGTTTGTTGGCCAACGTGAGTACATTACACAGCCTTTTGATGTGGAAGATGTTAAATTGGCCATCATGTCCCTGCCCACTTGTAAGGCGGCCGGCCTAGACGGACTCCCTAGTGAGTTCTACAAGGCATATGCAAATGACCTCGCGCCCAGACTCTTGGATGCATTTGCGGAGGCATACGACAGGGGCACTCTCCCTCCCACGTTAAAAGAAGCCCTCCTTGTTATGCTCTTAAAACCAGACAAAGCTGCTAATCAATGCGACTCCTACCGGCCTCTCTCCATTATTAATATTGACGCCAAAATCTTGGCAAAAATGACCGCCAGCAGGCTTCAACCCCTCATTCCTAATCTAGTACTCCCGGACCACTCGGGTTTTGTCCCTGCCCGGTCAACGGCGCACAACTTGCGTACTGTCTTCTCCACATTACATTACTTCGAGGCTGATTTTCAGGCAGTTGCTGTGCTGCTCAACGCAGCAAAGGCATTTGATTCCTGCACTGGGAATATATGTTCACTGTACTACTCCGAATGGGACTGCCGCCCCTTTTTTTTACGATGGATACAGCTATTATATGAGGCGCCTGTGGCGCGAGTGCGGGTCAATGGCTGGGTTTCGGATGCTTTTCCTATTAGACGTGGCACGCGGCAGGGTTGCCCCTGTCGCCAATGCTTTTTGCGCTAGAGCCATTGGCTTGTAAGATCCGCCAGCGGCACGCGCAGGCAGCGTTGCGTTTCAGACAGCGACCATTGGTGGTCTCGCTATATGCCGATGACATGCTTCTGTATGTCCGCGAGCCTGCAACGTTTCTCCCAGAACTGCTACGCGAATACATCAAATTCGAGCGCTATTCTGGGCTTGGCATTAATTGGGCGAAATCAACAGTTTTCCCGCCGACGGCTGGTACACAGCGTGTGGATCTGGATTTCCCCTTGACATGGTCCGCTGATCCAGTAAAATATTTAGGGGTATGGCTGCATAGGGATCCAGAAGTGGTGATTTCTGAGAATTACGGCCGTGCTCTTACTAATATCACTGATCGTGCAGCGAGATGGGCCAAACTCCGCTTTCTTTAGCAGATCGCCTAGCTGCAATTAAAATGACGATATTGCCCAAACTACTCTGTTTATCAACATTCCCATCCGCCTCACTCTTGTGGTGTTTAAATCGCTTCAGTCAGCACTATTGTCATTTGCGTGGGGGGGCAAGAAACCTAGATGAAGCTGGGAGGTGCTGGTATTACCTTTCGAGCGGGGAGGCTTTGAAGCTCCTGATATGCAACTATATTATCTATGTGCTCAGGCCCAGTTTGCCCATTTTTGGTATTTCCCACAAAGGTTCCAGCCACACGTAGCTGTCGAGGCTGAAGCTGTCCTTCAGATGGCCCTTGCTGCGACTGCCTTGTCTGGTGGGGGAGGTGGACCTCGGACTGAAATTAACCCTGCGCTTTGCACGGCATGGGCGTGGAAGATGCTTGCAGCACGTGCACAGCTACATTATCTGTATGCCCCAATGTTACCGCTCGCCGCGCATCCAGACATCTCGGCTGCACAGGAGCCGGCAGCCCTAAAAGCGTTCGGTGTGGTGGGAATAACTCGGATAGGAGATCTATATAAGCAAGGCCAGTTCAGGTCTCTTTCTGACATAAAAGGTGGCAGGGACCGGGGTATGATGCTGGGGTTCACATATGTGCGTGTGCGGCAGGCGATTAGATCCATATAGCCTGATTATCCGGCGGAACCCAAGACACTGTTGGCGCTGCAGGCTGTGCTAGCAGGAGAGGAACGCAGGGGCCTTATTACAAAACTGTACAATGCGTCCCTTAGGGAAAGGGAAAATTCTGACTCCCCTTCATATAATAAATGGGTGGTGATACTAGGGAGTTCATTATTGCCAGATATGTGGAGGTCGCTTAACGGCAAATTGCAACCTCCGTATCATCCATTTTAAATACTTGCACCAGTTATACTACACACCGCTGCAACTGAAGCACTTTGTTCTGCGGGAGAGTGCTTGCTGTGTTGGGTGTGGGCAGGGTGATGCGGATTTTATGCATCTTGCATGGAATTGTACAGGAATCTACCAATTTTGGACCAAGGTCACGAATATGCTTACTAATGTTGTATCCGAATCTGTACTGTGTGCTCCTGATGTCTGCCTGCAGGGCTGGGTAAAGAACCTCAAACCCTGCAACCGTCATTTAGTAGCTGTCTCGACCTTGCTTGCTAAGAGGGCGGTGGCACAATGCTGGGTGTCTAAAATTACCCCTACTCTGAAAAAGTGGTTCCGGGACCTACTCTACTGTAAAGAACTTGGAATATACGCCGAGGAACTGCCAGAGTCTTCCCGCCCTAAAGATTTCTGGGCCCGTTAACTGTGTATCTCCTGGGCAACCCCGATTTGCAATAGATGCTGGGTATTGATGCACGTGTATTTAACTTTGGAACTGGTCGCTTATTGAGAAATGTCTTCATGTGATGCTATGCTACTTTGGGGTCATTGTACCATCTACAGTGCCGCGGGGGGTGGGGGGGGTAGGAGGGGGTTTGTTCTTGAGGGTTGTTTTTCTGCCAATGAAAAATGCTTGTACAGCTCATGCATATCAATGTTTTCCTCGGTTTCTACTTGGGGGCCTGACTGTATATGACGCAAGCTGCTCAAACAAATGTAAAAAAAAAAAAAAAGGAAATTCAGGGGGAGCTGGTGGTGAAGTCTGTGTCCCTGAGACTTCAGAACAAGAGGCAAGCTCAGCTTCAAGCCCCTTGGAGATCTTCCTCAAGATGATTAAAGTACACACAAAGTTCCTTTTCTCCTCTCCTTGGCAATAAGTAACCACTGCAGGCCAACCCCAAACAATCACCAGTGCAGGGGCAGTCTCCTCCTTCAGCTTCCTTGGTTTCTCTCCTTGGCAAAGGTTTGTCTTGATTCCCAGAAGTGATCTAAAGTTCTAGGCCCCAATATTTATACTACTAAATCCTTTGTTCTCTGAAGGCAGAGAGTGTCTGTACCCAGCCCAAACCAGTTCTGTCCTCCCTGGTGCAGCTTCCTGGCAGGAGTTGGAGACCGCATTGTTGAAAGCAGACCTGGCCCAGGTAGCTGAAAAGAAATCTCCTCCCCCTACTCTCGATTCTATGTAGGCTCAGGCATGTGAAAGGAAATCACCTCCCTACTCTCTATTCAACCCAGGTCCTATTCAGCCCAGCCCTGACTCATCAGACTGCTGGAGCCAAAGCCCTCTCCAGCCCCCTGTCACTCACAAACCAGACATGGAATACACAAACCTAGCAGATGCATAATGGATGGTTAGGCAAGAAAATACCTACTTTCTAAAAGTGGTTTTTTCAAACACAGAATGTAAAAACATTCTGAGTTCAGACATACTAAACTTTATTTTCCTATCTTGTTCCTTGGGTCAGTTATGCTTATAAGATGTTATAATCAAACTGCCCATTCTGGCCTATGGGAACAGACAGCCTTGCAATAGTGAAAAGCGAAATTGGCTGTAATTCACTATCAGGACATGCCAGACACCAGACACACCAGGGTATGTCATACCTTTCACATACAATGCACCCTGCCCATAGGGGTAACTTGGGCCTACCTTAGGGGTGACCAACATGTAGAAAAGGGAAGGTTTAGGGACTGGCAAGTGGGTGCTCTTGCCAAGTCGACATGGTAGTCCCAGACTGCACACGGGCTCTGCAATGGCAGGCCTGAGCCATATTTTACAAGCTGCTTCTGTGGGTGGCACAATCAGTGCTGCAAGCCCACCAGCAGCATTTGATTTACTGCCCTGGGCACTCATGGTGCACTGTACTAGGGTCTGACAAGTAAATCAAATAAGCCAATAATGGAGTCACTAATCCATGACAACAATTTACAGTAGGGAGCACTTGCACTTTGGCACTGAACAGCAGTGGCAAAGTGCCCAAAGCATCAAGACCAGCAAAAAAACAGCAAAAACATAGGAGGCAACAGCAAAAAATGGAAGGGAGACCCACGCCAATGGTGCCAGGTCTAACAGGGGGACTCAGCCAACCAGGGACAGGCTCATGCCCCCCTCCCACTGGAGGGTGGCATAATAGGGGGTGTACCCACCCCAGGGAAGGGACCCATTGGTCCCTGCCTTTTACCTACCTGTAACACCCCTAAATCTAGTATTTAGGGGCACCCCCTGAACCTTGCTTCCTCAGGCAAGAAGAAACTGCAAGAAGAAGAAGGACCTAACAGCTGTGCAGCAGCTAACAAGAGGAAGACACCCACTGACTTGACCCCAGCCCTACCGGCCTGTCTCCCCCCTCGAACCTGCTCCTGCGAAATCCCGGTGTGACCTGCAGCCAGCAACCTCGAAAACCCCGGAGGACCTGCCTGCCTTCAAGCACAAAGACTTTGTCTCCTGTGAACACTGGATTTGTTAATCTGCAACCTCTGGCTCCGGCCGGACACCGCGAATCCGCCTCACTCTGCACCCGCCGTCCACGGCCCGAGCTCAAGTGGGCAAACACCACGAGGAGGTCACCCCGGCGATCCTGATCCAAGATCCGGTGACCCCTGACCTGCCTCAAGCCTCCAGCCGATGCCTGCAGCCTAAATCCAGAAGGTCCCCCAACCGCGACCAGGAGCTGGTATGAAGATCCGACCTCAAAGGCACTCCTGCACCCGACACCCCACGGCCTTGTGTGCCCAAACCGACGGTGCCTAACCAACCCCTAACTTCCCAACTTACCTCTCGAAGTGGTGGTCGCACCCAGAAGATCTTCATCCCCAAGCCTGCAGTGCCTTTGCAAACCGGAGGTTCCCCATTGAAAACAGGGCGCCCGAAGTCGAAACAGCACCCTGCACCCGGCCGCCCTAGTGCCGCTGAGGGTGCACCCTTGGTGCTACTTTGTTTCCCTATTTGCCCTGAGCTAAAGTCCAGGAGCTTTGCTCCCACACCCAAGTGGCCTGCTTGCCAGTAGCCACCAACCGAAGGCCCTCTATCCCCCATTGGATAACATTGGGCCTCAGCACTCTGCAACCTGCCGCCCTAGTGCCGTTGAGGGTGTAACAAGAGTGCATCCTTGACCCTGGGGGAACCCTTGCTCTAACCCCAGAAGCTCAACTCCAAAGACCGATTACTTACCTGGTAACCGTTAACTTCATTTCTCTCCACAGGAACATATTGTTCTAAGAATTGAGTTGATTTGTATGGAAACCTGAAAAATAACAATTGTGCAAAACTGATTTTACTTACCTTTTCTCTAGGAAATGTCCCAGTGTGATATCTAGGCATATAAAAATAGAAAAAGTAATCTCAAAAGTAATCTCAAAAGTAACGTAAAAGTAACGTAAAAGTAACGTAAAAGTAACGTAAAAGTAACGTAAAAGTAACGTAAAAGTAACGTAAAAGTAACGTAAAAGTAACGTAAAAGTAACGTAAAAGTAACGTAAAAGTAACGTAAAAGTAACTTACCTGTAATTCGGATTGTAAAATCGAAACAAAGTATATGTACAGCATTTCACAGTATTGCATTACCAGTAATTGAAACTGTAACCATTTCAAAGTACATTTACAACTGCATTTCAAACTGTATATTAAATGCAAAGTATTTATCAACTTACCTGTGCCAGGCTTGCTTGGTTCTAGGAAATAAAATACCTAAAAGAATATTTTTATACAAAACCAATTGGTCTGAAGTTAAGTCTTTGAGTGTGTGAAATCATTTGCTGATTGAGTGGGTACAACAAATGCTTAACACTGTCCTCTGATACTGCCTTACTGCTCGACCACACTACCACAAATAGAGAGTGAGGTGCTATCTAACTTTACCTCTGCCTACCTTTGGGATCCACTGGACAGGTGCACACTATACCTCACTTTGGTATAGTATATGCAGAGCCAGCTTCCTACACACAGGCCCTGGGAACCTGATTGGCAGGGACCCGGGGCACATCAAGTCAAAGTGCATCAGAAATCTGGAAAAAAGTGGGGGGTTACTGCAACAGAAGGATAATGTTACTTACCCAGTAAGCATCTTATTGGCATGTAGAGCTGTAGATTCACATTCTTTGCATACTCCTGCCATCTAGTGTTGGGTCCGGATGTTTGCAAGTTGTTTTTCTTCGAAGAAGTCTTTCCAGTCACGAGGTAAGGGGACTCCTCCTTTCGGGCGATAGTGCACATAGACATCGACTCCATTGTTAGATTGTTTTCCCGCAGAGGGTGAGAATGGAGTTAGTAAGTGTAGAACAGAGATGTCAATGTGTATGTATGTAAATTGAGAACTGCAACAACTACAGGTGACCGGGGAGGCGGGTGGGCGATAGTGAATCTACAGCTCTACATGCCAAGAACAGATTCTTACTGGGTAAGTAACATTATCCGTTCGAGGCATGTGAGCTGTAGATCACATGCTTTGCACAGACTATAAAGCAGTATGCTCCCAGAGCGGTGGCTAACCTGTAGTTGTTGTAGTTGTCTGAAACAGTGTTTTGAGTACTGCCTGGCCTATATTAGCTTGTTGCCTTGCCAACACATCTACACAATAATGTTTGGTTAATGTGTGCAGTGTAGACCATGTTGCTGCTTACAGATGTCAGCTAGGGGAATATTCCCCAAGAAGGCCATAGTAGCCCCTATTGTGCAAGTGGAATGCGCTCTAGGGGGTATTATCAAAGTTCTCTTTGCTTTTGTATAACATATTTGGATACATTTTACAATCCAACTTGCAATGCCTGATTTAGATACGGGACTGTAAGAAACTGGCTCTATATATACTACACCAAAATGAGGTATAGTGTGTATAGGGTCCAGGTGACTTCAAAGGTAGGCAGAGGTTAGAGTTAGATAGAACCTTACTCTTTACTTGTGGTAGCTTGGTCGAGCAGTAAGGCAGTATCAGAGGACAGTGTTAAGCATTTGTTGTACACACTCAGTCAGCAAATGAATTCACACACAAGAACTGAACTGTAGACCAATTGTTTTTGTATAAAATATATTGTTGTTTTATTTTAGAACCAAGCAAGCCTGGCACAGGTAAGCAGTAAATACTTTGCAGTAATAAGTTATTGATTGTAGAACAGTTTGAAAATACAATAGAATTTGTACTTTGTTTGATTTACAGGGAATGCAGTAGGTTGCAACACTTAGCAAATACAGTACATTGGAATGAATAGGCTTTTTCAATAAATTGCAGGTAAGTTACTTTTACGTTACTTTTTCTAACTCAGTGCTGGATACCTAGATTCAGCACTGGGACATTTCCTGCAAACAGGTAAGTAAACAAGTTTTGGTTATTTGTGCGATTTTTAAAGAATATTTTTAGATTTCAAAACTCCACACTTTTTGGAGAAAAAGTGTCAATGTTATCCTATGGAGGAAAAACAGGTTATCGGTTTGTAGGTAAGTAATTGACTGTGGGCGTTAAGGTTCTGGGGTTAGACTCAGGGGTCCCCCAGGGTCAGTGATGAAATGTTGTTGCACCCTCAGCGGCACTAGGGTGGCCGGGTGCAGAGTGTTGAGGCCCAATGTTATCCTATGGAGGATAGGGGGTCTCCAGTTGGTCGCTGCTGGCAAGCAGGCCACTGGGTTGTGGGAGCAAAGCTCCTAGGGTTTAGGTCAGGGCAAATTGGGAACCAGATTAGCACCAAAGGTGCACCCTCAGCAGCACTAGGGCGGCCGGGTGCAGGGTGCTGTTTTGAGGTCGGGTGCCCTGTTGTTTTCAATGGAGCACCTCCGGTTAGAAGAAACACTGCAGGCTCTGGGACGAGGATCTTCTGAGTGCGACCACCACTTTGAGGGGTAAGTTGGGATGTCTTTGGTTGGTTAGGCACCGTTGGTTTGGGCACACAAGGCCGTGGGGCATCGGGTGCAGGGGTGCCTTGGGATGTCGGAAAGTCTCACCTGCTCTGGTCGCGGTAGAGGGGATCCTCTGGATTGAGGCTGCAGGCGTCGTCTGGAGGCAGGTCAGGAGTCGCCAGATCTCGGGTCAGGATCGCCGGGGTGACCTCCTTGTGGTGTTTTTCCACTCTAGCTCGGGCCGGGTTCGGCGGGTGCAGAGTGGGCAGACCTCTTTCCCTCACTTGTTTTTCCCGCTGGTTCTCCCGCCCAAAGTGGGGGGTAGAACCAGTGGGGACCAGTTGCTGAAAGCAGCAATGGGTCTGGGGAGGCTCACAAAGGCGGCATGCCTTGAAGCTTCCCTTCGTGAACCCTGCCCATCCTGGGGGAGGAGGCTTGGCACCTCTTCCCAGGATGTGCATTGTTTCAGGCCCCGAGAGCAGCAGGCTCTCGACCCAGGGGTCCAGAAACATGTCTGCTGGTGGCAGCCTAAGCAGCCACTCAGTCAGGTCACTAGAAGTTGGTCGAGTTTCAGGGGGCATCCCTAAGATGCCCTCTGTTGTGCATTTTACATTAAATCCCACACTGGCATCAGTGTGGGTTTATGTTATGTTGGGAGTGCTTGTATAGCGCATGGCTGCCCCAGCAACAGGGCGTCCCAGCGCTTGCAAACGGGTGACCTTGGAAGGCGGTAGCTAGCCAGATGGAGGACAGTTTCTAAAAACCCACGGAACAGGAGCGCAGGTTGAGAACAGCCAGGTTTTGATATGTTTTCTAAATGCCCAATGATCTTGTGTGCTGCGCGCCGTGATTGGAATAGAGTTCCATAGGGCAGGGGCCAGGGACCTAAACGAGTGCCCCCCCCTGCTCTACTCCTGCGCACCCTAGGAGTGCAGGCCAGATGCAGATCTGCGGAGCGCAGTGGTCGCGTTGGGATATATATTGTGCAGAGCCCCTGCAGTATCTGGGGGCACTGGCCATGGAGGATCTTGTGGGTGGTACAGAGAGTTTTGAACTGAATTCTCTGTTCGATCGGCAGCCAGTGTAGGCGGTACAGGAGTTGGGAGGTATGGCAGTGCTTAGGGAGGGCAAAAAGAGTGCGGGCAGCCGCATTCTGTGCCCTTTGAAGTCTCTTCGTAACAGTTTTATTTACGCCCAGAAGCAGTCCGTTACAATAGTCAAGACGTGACAGCACCACCGATTGAATGATCACTTGTCGGGTGGGAGCGTCAAAAAACCCCAAAATAGGTTTCAGACCGCATCGGTGGCCAAAGCATGTACCTGCCACTTTTTTGCCGTGCAGCTCGAAGGAGAGGGAGTTGTCCATCAAGACCCCTAGATTCTTGACTGCGCTTTTCGGCTGGGGTGAAGTGCCCAGTGCAGCGGGCCACCAATGGTAGTCCCATTTGTGGGGGTCCCGGCCAACCAAAAGCACCTCCGTTTTTGAAGAATTGAGTTGGAGATAATTTTCTGCCATCCAGTCTGAGATGGCTAAGACAACATCACGGAATTTCAGTTGGTCTTGGGCTAGGTTATTGGTGAAAGTGAATAGCAGTTGCGTGTCGTCCGTGTATGATATCATATTAATCTTGAGGGCTTTGGCCAGGAGGGCTAGAGGGCGGACGTACACGTTAAACAACGTGGGTCTCAGAGCAGAGCCTTGGGGAACACCACTGCTGAGGGGGCAAGTACTGGACTGGTAGGGAGGGGCGTGGATCTGAAAGGAACGATCGGATAGAAAAGACGAGAGCCCGGCCCAAGCCATGCCTCTGACCTCGATCTCCCTGAGTCGTTGGAGCAGAATCTCATGGGAGACCGTGTCGCAGGCCGCACTCAGATCGAGTAAAACCAGTACCGTTTAATGTGCTAAGAAGTTGGATACCAAACTTCATAGTCTTCAGTGTAGCCATTATGGTGTTGTGGAGTTCGTAAAGACAAACTCCCAGCACCATATACTCTTAATGGCAGTACTGCACTTACAGTGCCCAGGAATGGACTTGGGCACTGTAGGGGTACAGGGCTCATGCACCTGTACCCTCACCACTGGCATAGGGCACCCAGCTAGAGGGGTGACTGATGTATACCAGGGCAGTGGTTTGTGGGCATGGCACACAGGGATATGTGCCATGTCGACTCTTCACTTTGTTCTGCACCAAGACACGCAGCCTGCAAAGGCAGTGTGTGTGTGTGTGTGAATAGGTGCAGGTCCTCTAAGGGTGGCACAATACGTGCTGCAGCCCTTGGGGGCCTTCCCTGGTCACAGTGCCCTGGGTACCTGTGGTACCTTTTACCAGGGGCCTACCTGTAGCCAGGGATGCCAATTGGGTTTAGGCTTCAATGCAGTTTTTAGGGAAGGAACATAGGCCCTGGGTACCTGATTAGCAGGAGCCCAGGGCACACTCAGTCAAAGAACATCAGCAATTCAGCAAAAAGTTGGGGCATACCATGCAGAAAGAGGACACTTTCTCACACAACCCATTCCCCCCCCCTCCCCCCCAAACGAAAGATGATGAGACTAACCTTTTCCTAGAGAGTCTTCATTGTCTAAGTGGAAGAACCTGGAAAGTCCATCTGCATTGGCATGGGCAGTCCCAGGTCTGTGTTCCACTTCAAAGTCCATTCCCTGTAGGGAGATGGACCACCTCAACAGTTTAGGATTTCCCCCTTTCATTTGCATTAGCCATCTGAGAGGTCTATGATCAGTTTGAACTAGGAAGTGAGTACCAAACAGGTATGGTCTCAACTTCTTCAGGGACCAAACCACAGCAAAGGCCTCCCTCTCAATGGCACTCCAACGCTGCTCCCAGGGGAGAAGCCTTCTGCTTATAAAAGCAACATGTTGGTCTTGGCCTTCATCATTGGTCTGGGATAGGACCGCTCCTATCCCTAGCTCAGAGGCATCAGTCTGCACTATGAACTGCTTGGCATAATCTGGAGTCTTCAGAATTGGTGCTGAGCACATTGTTTCTTTCAGGGTGTCAAAAGCCTTTTGGCAACCAACTGTCCAGTTAACCTTCTTGGGCATTTTCTTGGAGGCGAGTTCTGTGAGGGTAATCACAATGGACCCATATCCCTTCACAAACCTCCTGTAGTACCCAGTCAAGTCAAGGAATGCCGTCAAGTCAAGGAATGCCCCGACTTGGGTCTGGGTTGTTGGAGCTGCCCAGTCCAGGATGGCCTGGATCTTGGGCTGTAAGGGCTGTACCTGGCCTCCACCAACAAGGTGGCCCATGTACACCGCAGTGCCCTGCCCTATCTGGCATTTGGATGCCTTGATAGTTAGGCCTGCAGTTTGCAGAGCTTTTAAAACCTTCCCAAGGTGGATCAGGTGATTCTGCCAGGTGGAACTAAAGACAGCAATATCATCAAGATAAGCTGCACTAAAGGACTCCAACCCAGCAAGGACTTGATTCACCAACCTCTGGAAGGTGGCAGGGGCATTCTTTAAACCAAAGGTCATAACAGTGAACTGATAGTGCCCATCAGGTGTGGAGAATGCAGTTTTTTCTTTTGCTCCTGGGGCCATGCCAATCTGCCAGTACTCTGCAGTTTAGTCAAAGGTACTTAAGAATTTGGCTGCACCCAACCTATCAACTCATCTGCTCTTGGGATAGGGTGAGCATCTGTCTTGGTGACAGAGTTGAGCCCTCTGTAATCCACACAAAACCTAATTTCTCTTTCCACCCTGTGGGTGAGTTTGGGGGACCAGAACCACTGGGCTAGCCCAGGGGCTCTCAGAGGGTTCAATAACCCCTAACTCTACCATCTTGCTGACTTCAGCTCTGATGCTTTCCTGTTGTATACTTCCTAGGGTGTCCATAATCGGGCTTTCTAGAATCATGTCCTTATATAGGCACAATTCGCCCTGCCCTTATATAGGCATAAACTCCCAGTCCTTATTTAGGCATAAACCGTGCACTCCAAATACAGGCATGGTCTCCGACATCCGTCCACCCTAACGTCACGAGTTCATGAAAAAACAGACCCTTAGGCAGCGGGACTTTCCCTAGCCCAGGACTATTGATTTCTTCAAGGACTCATATTATGCATGAACCATTATTACTTAGGGGTTCATTCCTGACGTCTTCCGCTGTCCGACTCACGTCAATGCTAACATTTTCAGGTATAAATATACCTTCCCAAACCCCTGTAAATCAGAGGAGACCTCGACTTCAGAGGAGCCCGTTTCCCGGCCGGACGCACTGAGAAGACGCCGTCATTCCTGCACGCAGAGAGTCCAGCTTCCAGTGATCTAACTTCCCTTGCGGGGTGTTGGAGTTCGAGTCTGGCAAGAGATTCCTACCTCTCTCATTCTTCAGGTATGGAGCGGACTAGAACCTAGAGGGACTCTTGGCATACTAGGCATACTAGGCTTAACATACTCTTAGTATACTATAGTAAGGAATACTTCACCTACTTCTCCCTACACCCAGGTTAGGTTAGGTACATTGGGGTAGAACTAGGTTAGAAACGCATCGTATGAGTACTCGCATTTTTAGGCTGTGTCATGTTATGTAAATGCATATATGCTAAAAAGATAATGCTATCGCAGTATTATTTATTTCTACTGCTCACTCTGTACATTATTTATCTCGCATACTGTCTTGTGATCGTAACAGCACATTTAACTTACACCAGAAACAAGACTGTTCAATAAATCTTTATTGAAACGCCCGTCTGTTCTTTCTGTGTAACTTTGAGGAAAACTAAGCATGTACGACTGAGCTGAGTGAAATAGTTATCTATTGTTTCTACGACTCTGGCACACGTTCTGATTCTAAAGAGAAACAAAGTGGTCATGTTTTGCGGCTGCCAGAAACTACTCCCTTCTTGTCGTCAAGAAGTTTCTAGTGGCCTCTGAGCTAGCTGGCACAAGTAATTAAGTTTAATATACTCGATAGGGACATACTGACCTTAGTCCTATGTCAAACCTATAGGATATATTATTCCAATGCGCAGAGCCTATTAGGGAAATAGGAGCTACACTACATTCCTTGACTTGGTCTGATGTGAGAAAATGCCCTCTTTCTGCATGGTATGCCGCCACTTTTTGCTGAATTGCTGATGTTCTTTTACTGAGTGTGCCCTGGGTTCCTGCTAATCAGGTGCCCCGGGCCCATGTTCCTTCCCTAAAAATGCATTGAAGCCTAAACCCAATTGGCATCTCTGGCCACATGTCAGCCCCTGGTAAATGGTACCACAGGTACCCAGGGCACTGTGACCAGAGAAGGCCTCTAAGGGCTGCAGCACTTATTGTGCCACCCTTAGAGGCCCTGTACCCTGACACTCACACACTGCCTTTGCAGGCTGCGTGTCTTGGTGCAGAACAAAGTGGAGTCGACATGGCACACATCTGTGTGCCATGCCCACAAACCACTGCCCTGGCATACATCAGTCACCCCTCTAGCTGGGTGCCCTATGCCAGTGGTGAGGGTACAGGTGCATGAGCCCTGTACCCCTACAGTGCCCAAGTCCATTCCTGGGCACTGCAAGTGCAGTGCTGCTATTAAGAGTATATGGTGCTGGGAGTTTGTCATTACGAACTCCACAGCACCATGATGGCTACACTGAAGACTGGAAAGTTTGGAATCAAACTTCTCAGCACATTAAACCCACACTGATGCCAGTGTGGGATTTAATGTAAAATGCACCAGAGGGGGCATCTTAGAGATGCCCCCTGAAACTCGACCAACTTCTGGTGACCTGACTGAGTGGCTGCTTAGGCTGCCACCAGCAGACATGTTTCTGGACCCCTGGGTCGAGAGCCTGCTGCTCTCGGGGCCTGAAACAATGCACATCCTGGGACGAGGTGCCAAGCCTCCTCCCCCAGGATGGGCAGGGTTCACGAAGGAGAAGCTTCAAAGGCATGCCGCCTTTGTGAGCCTCTCCAGACCATTTGCTGCTTTCAGCAACTGGTCCCCACTGGTTCTACCCCCCACTTTGGGCGGGGGAACCGGCGGGAAAAACAAATGAGGAAGGGAGGTGTGCCCACCTCTGCCAACTCCACCCCTCAGGTGGGGGAGGCGAGGCGAAGCACAACCTCGAGTCCCCGCCATCTTGAGGATGGGGGACCCAGCCAACCAGGGACAGGCTCCTGCCCCCCTCCCACAGGAGAGTGGCAGAATAGGGGGTGTACCCACCCCAGGGAAGGGACCCATTGGTCCCTGCCCGTTACCTACCTGTAACGCACTTAAATTTAGTATTTAGGGGGCACCCTGAACCTTACTTCCTCAGATCCAGAAACGACAAGAAAAGAAGAAGGCCGAAGAGCCGTGCAGAGCGAACAAGAGGACGCCACCCACTGACTTGGCCCCAGCCCTGTCTCCCCTCGAACCTGCTCCTGCGAAATCCCGGTGTGTCCAGCAGCCAGCAAACTCACAAACCCCGGAGGACCTGCCTGCCTTCACTTCCAAAGACTGGTTCTCCCGTAAACACCGGATTTGTTCAACAGCAACCTCTAGCTCCGCCCAGAGAGCGCAAACTCACCCCACTCTGCACCCGCCGAACCCGGCCCGAGCTAGAGTGGAAAAACACCACGAGGAGGTCACCCCGGCGATCCTGACCCGAGATCCGGCGACTCCTGACCTACCTCAAGCCTCCAGACGCCTGCAGCCTCAATCCAGAGGGTCCCCTCTACCGCGACCAGAGCGGGGAAGAAGATCCGACCCTAAAAGGCACCCCTGCACCCGACGACCCACGGCCTTGTGTGCCTAAACCAACAGTGCCTAAACCAACCCAAAACATCCCAACTTACCCCTCGAAGTGGTGGTCGCACCAAGAAGATCCACGTCCCCGAGCCTGCAGTGTTTCCTCAAACCGGAGGTTCTTCATAGAAAACAGGGCGCCCGACGCCGAAACAGCACTCTGCACCCGGCCGCCCTAGTGCAGCTGAGGGTGCAACAGTGCATCACTGACCCTGGGGGAACCCTTGTTCTAACCCCAGAACCTTAACTCCCACAGTCGTTTACTTACCTGCAAACCGATAACCTGTTTTTCCTCCATAGGATAACATTGACAATTTTTCTACCAAAAACGACAGTGTGGAGTTTTGAAAACTAAAAATATTCCTTAAAAATCGTACAAATAACCAAAACGTGTTTTCTCACTTGTTTGCAGGACATGTCCCAGTGCTGAATCTAGGCATCCAGCACGGAGTTAGAAAAGGTAACTTAAAAGTAACTTACCTGCAATTTACTGAAAAAGCCTATTCATTCTAATGTAATGTATTTGCTAAGTGTTGCATACTACTGCTCCCCAGTAAATCAAACAAAGTACAATCTCCATTGCATTTTCAAACTGTTCGACATTCAGTAACTTATTACTGTAAAGTATTTTATGCTTACCTGTGCCAGGCTTGCTTGGTTCTAAAATAAAACAACAATATATTTTTATACAAAAACAATTGGCTTGAGTTCAGTCTTTGAGTGTGTGAATTCATTTGCTGACTGAGTGTGTACATCAAATGCTTAACACTGTCCTCTGATACTGCCTTACTGCTCGACCAAGCTACCACAAGTAGAGAGTAAGGTTCTATCTAACTTTAACCTCTGCCTACCTTTGGAGTCACCTGGACCCTATACACACTATACCTCATTTTGGTGTGGTATATATAGAGCCAGTTTCTTACATGACTGTCGATAGATTTTGTTTTTGACAGGTGCACTGTCACCAGTGTCCACATCATGGGTACACCAGTTTGTCAGACCAGGGGACAAGGAAAAGAGCTTAGCATACTGTTGCAACACTTGCTTGCAGTCAGCCTGATGTTGGGCAGAGAGGGTGTCTGAAAAGACAACTCCATCTACTGACCCATCTTTTGGGCTGTATGAGAGGTGGTCAGGGAGAGGTTCACTCTCTGCTTCCTGCTCATCAGTCACCATCAGCATGGTGATGTCAGCCCCGTCATTGTAGAGCTTTAGGCGGTTCACATGGATAACCCTTTTGGGTGTCCTGCTTGTGCCCAGGTCAACTAAGTAGGTGACCTCACTCTTTCTCTAGGATAGGGTAAGGGCCACTCCATCTGTCCTGGAGTGCCCTTGGTACCACTGGCTCCAAAACCCACACCTGTTGCCCAGGTTGAAATTCAACCAGTGCTTCTGAAGCTCCTGGCTGGCCTCAAGATTCTTGGATGTCTTTTCCATGTACTCAGCCATTCTGGACCTTAGGCCAAGCACAAAGTCCACAATATCTCGTTAGGGTTCTTGGAGAGGCTTCTCCCAACCCTCTTTTACAAGACAGAGTGGTCCCCTCACAGGATGGCCAAACAGAAGTTCAAAGGGGGAAAACCTACTCCCTTCAGTGGCACTTCTCTGTAAGCGAAAAGCAGACATGGTAAGAGGACATCCCATCTCCTTTTGAGTTTCTCAGGGAGCCCCATAATCATGCCTTTCGATGTCTTGTTAAATCTCTCAACAAGGCCATTGGTTTGTGGGTGATAGGGTGTAGTAAACTTGTACTGCACTCCACACTCTTTCCACAAGTGTTTTAGGTAAGCAAAGTTAGAACCTCTGTCTGAAACCACCTCCTTAGGAAACCCTACCCTGGTGAAGACACCAATAAGGGCCTTGGCTACTGCAGGAGCTGTAGTAGTCCTAAGTGGAATTGCTTCAGGGTACCTAGTGGCATGATCCACTACCACTAGTATGAATTTGTTCCCTGAGGCTGTGGGAGGTTCAAGTGGACCCACTATGTCCACACCTACCCTTTCAAAGGGAACCCCCACCACAGGCAGTGGTATCAGGGGGGCCTTTGGGTGGCCACCTCTCTTGCCACTGGCTTGACAGGTAACACAGGAGCTGACAAACTCCTTCACCTTTTGGTGCATCTGGGGCCAGTAAAAGTGGCTAACTAGCCTTTCCCAAGTCTTGGTTTGGCCCAGATGTCCAGCTATGGGGATGTCATGAGCTAAAGTTAGGAGGAACTCCCTGTACCTCTGTGGCACTAGCACTCTCCTAGTGGCTCCAGGATTGGGGTCTCTTGCCTCAGTGTACAGCAATCCCTCTTCCCAATAACTCTGTGGGTACCACTGACATCTCCCTTTGCCTCTGAAACAGCTTGCTGCCTCAGGCTTTCAAGAGTGGGGCAGTCTTGCTGCCCCTGGCACAGCTCTTCCCTAGAGGGTCCCCCTGGGCCCAAGAGTTCAACCTGGTGAGGGTCAAGCTCCATAGGCTCAGTTCCCTCTGGGGTGTCCAAGTCATCTCCCTGAGGAGAGGGGTCCTGATCCTTTTGCTGAACAGAAGCTGGTTCCCCAGTCTTCTTACCTTATCTCTTGGTAGGTTGGGCCATACTTTCAGGCTCCAACACTTTTTCACCCTGCCTTTTGCTCTCTGCTCTTTTTTTTTTTTTTTTTACACACACCAATTTAGGGATATTCAGCATTGCTGCATGGGTTTTTAATTAAACCTCAGCCCAGGCTGAGTTTTCCAGGTCATTGCCGAGCAGATATGCAGCTGGTATCTTTGGAGAGACCACTACCTGTTTCAGGCCAGTAACTGTAAGGAAGTGGGTTTCTGTTGCAGTAACCCCCCCACTTTTTGCCAGACCACTGATGCACTTTGACTTGATGTGCCCTGGGTCCCTGCCAATCAGGTTCCCAGGGCCTGTGTTCTTTCCCCAAAACTGTACCCAATTGGCCTCTCTGGCCACAGGTCAGCCCCTGGTAAATGGTACCACAGGTACCCAGGGCACTGTGACCAGGGAAGACCTCTAAGGGCTGCAGCACTTATTGTGCCACCCTTAGAGGCCCTGTACCTTACACACACACACTGCCTTTGCAGGCTGCGTGTTTTGGTGCAGAACAAAGTGAAGAGTCGACATGGCACACACCTCTGTGTGCCATGCCTACAACCCACTGTCCTGGCATAGGTCAGACACCCCTCTAGCTGGGTGCACTATACCAGTGGTGAGGGTACCGGTGCATGAGCCCTGTACCCCTACAGTGTCCAAGTCCATTCTTAGACATTGTAAGTGCAGTGCTGCCATTAAGAGTATATGGTGCTGGGAGTTGGTCATTACGAACTCCACAGCACCATTATGGCTACACTGAAAACTGAGAAGTTTGATATCAACCTCCTCAGCACATTAAACCCACACTGATGCCAGTGTGGGATTTAATGAAAAATGCACACAGAGGGCATCTTTGAGATGCCCCCTGAAAAACGAACAGCCTCTGGTGGGTTCCCTGACTGGTACACACCAGCCTGCCACCACAAGACATGTTTCTGGACCCCTAGGGTGGGAGCCTACGCTCCCTGAGCCCAGAAACAAAGCCTTTCCTGGGCGGAGGTGTACACACCTCCCCCAGGCCAGGAAGAGCCATCTGTGGCAGGGGAGCTTCAAAGGCCTGGCAGCCTTTGTAATGCGACCCCCAGCCTCTCCTGCTATCAGGAGCAGGCCCCCTTCCTGTCTCCCCTCCCTTTCGGCGGGAAGACAGGCGGGAAAAAGTAGCCAGCCCATGAGGTGTGCCCACCTCTGCCAACTCCACCCCTCAGGTGGGGGAGGCGAGGTGAAGGCCACTCTCCAGTGCTCGCCCTCTTGCAGATGGCAGGTACTCCCCAATCAGGACTAGGGATTGTGCTCACTACCCCACGTGGGGTGAGCACACCAAGGGTGTAGTCACCCTAAGGTCAGTAGCCCATTGGCTACTGACCTCAAGACCCCTAAAACGCCCCCAAAATACAGTATTTAGGGGGCAGCCCTGAACCAGGAAGGCAGATTCCCGCAACCTAAGAAAAAGGACGAAAGAAGACGCCCAGCAGAGGAGACTGCAGAGAACAACTGACTTGGCCCCAGCCCTACCGGCCCGTCTGCAGTTTCCAGAGATCCTGCGCTAAAAATCGTCTTGTCCTGCAGCCAGCGACCTCCAGCACCCCGGGGAGGACTCACTGCCTTCAACAAAGACCGGATCTCCTGTGAACAGCAGCTCTGTTCAAAAGAAACACCAAACAAATACTCCGAGCCTGCTGAGGAAAAAGAAACCCGACGCCTGGAACCACCACTGCACCCATCGCCTACAGCCCAAGTTCAAGTGGCCCACCGGTCCCAGCGAGGTCCCCCAGCACTCCAGAGTAAGAGTCCACCGTGGATTGACCCCTCCAGGACTCCCCAACGTCGCCTGCAGCCTCTGCACGGAGACCCCCCCCAACCGCGAGTGGCCCGGTAATGTGAAATCCGACCTCAAAAGACACCCCTGCATCCAGCCGCCCTACGCCCTGGAGAAAGGAACCAAAGGTGCACCTACGTCCCCGAGCCCTCCAACTTACCAGCCCAGCTGTTGGTTCCTCCTGGAAGTCTTCCTGGACCGAGCCTGCAGCTGAAAACCAAAACCGAAAATCTACATTGAAATCAACAGGGCACCCGCCCTCAAAACAGCACACTGCACCCGGCCGCCCTAGTGCCGCTGAGGGTGCCCCTTTTGTGCTAACTTGGTCCCCAACTTGCCCTGAGCTTAACCCTAGGAGCTTTGCTCCCACAACCCCGTGGCCTGCTTGCCAGCAGCCACCAACCAGAATCCCCCTATCCTCCATAGGATAACATTGGGCCTCAACACACTGCACCCGGCCGCCCTAGTGCCGCTGAGGGTGCAACAGTGCATCACTGACCCTGGGAGACCCCTGAGTCTCCCAGGGTCAGTGGGAGACTCAGGGGTCTGGGGTTGAGTCTAACCCCAGAACCCTAACTCCAAAGACAGAATACTTACCTCGAAACCGATAACCTGTTTTTCCTCATAGGATAACATTGACACTTTTTTCTCCCAAAAAGTTTCCAAGTGTCGACTTTTGAAAACTAAGAATATTCCTTAAAAATTGCACAAATAACCTAAACGAATTTTCTCAACTATTTGCAGGAAAGGTCCCAGTGCTGAATCTAGGATCCAGCACTGAGTAAGAAAAAGTATCGATAACCTAACTTACCTGCTAAGTGAATTTCCTTCCATAGGATAACGTTGGTGATTCTATGTGAAAAAGTTTCTAAGTGTCAACTTTTGAAATGCAATAATATTCTTTAAAAATCGTACCTTTAACCAAAACGCATTTACTCACCTGTTTTCAGGAAATGTCCGAGGGCTGAATCTAGGATCCAGTCCTGTGTTAGCAAAAGTAACCTGAAAAGTAATTAACTGCATTTTACTTAAAAAGCCCATTCAATTGAATGTACTATACCTGCAATGTGTTGTAAACTGCTTACTTAAAACTGTAACCAAAACCAGTACAAGTTGCACTGCAATTTTGAACTGTGTTCATACAAGTAATTTACTACTGAAAAGTATTTTTATGCTTACCTGTGCCAGGCTTGCTTGGTTCTAGAAATAAAGAAATAGTATATTTTTTATACAAAACAATTGGCCTAGAGTTCAGTTCTTGAGTGTGTGGATTTATTTGCTGACTGTAAAGCATTTGATGTACACACTCACTGTCCTCGGATACTGCCTTACTGCTCGACCAAGCTACCACTTTAGAGAGTAAGGTTCTATCTAATTTTAACCTTTGCCAAACCTCTGGAGACCCTTTGACTATATACACACTGTATCTCACTTTGGTGCAGTATATATAGAGCCAGTTTCTTACAGTAACCCTCCCCCCCCACCACTCCCCAGTCTAATGTCACCATAGCCATTGCATGGTTAGTGGTAACACTGTCAGCATTGGTGACTGGGTAAGTACGCTCAATCAAATATTGCTCAGGGGAAACCAGTGTGTCTCTCACCATAGTGACACTGGCACCTGTATCCCTCAGAGCCTCTATCCTAGTTCCATTAATCCAAGGGTATTGTAAGTATTTCTTTGAGTTGGGTGGCCACACAGCTACAGTGGCAAACTCAACTTCCCCCTCTGAAACTATAACTGCTTCAGTGTGCAACCTGATTTGCTCTGGGGACACTGCTGATCCCATGTGGAGACTGACTACACCAGGAGTAGCTGTAGGACTAGGGGCCTTCTTGCTAGGGCAATCCTCGTCTCCAGTTAAGTGTCCCAACTTCTTACAGTTGTTACACCAGGCCTTTGCAGGATCAAAGTTCTTCCCCCGATAGGGCTGTGGAGTATAGGGAGTGTTTTGGGACCCACCCCCCTGTGCAGGTTTTTGGGGCCCTTTGGAAGACTGACTTTTTATCTTGGGGATTCTCACCACCTTTTTCCCTGGGGAGGTTTTGTAACCCCTTTCTTTTGGTCACCCCCAGTGGTTGTCCTTGTCACCCTAGTCTTGACCCAGTGGTCTGCCTTCTTTCCCAATTCTTGGGGAGAAATTAGACCTAGGTCTAGCAAATGCTGATGTAACTTTTCATTCGTGCAATTACTTAAAATATGTTCCTTCATAAACAAATTGTAAAGTCCAGTAAAGTCATGCACATTGTGTCCAG
This sequence comes from Calotriton arnoldi, assembly GCA_963921515.1. Taxonomy (NCBI): domain Eukaryota; kingdom Metazoa; phylum Chordata; class Amphibia; order Caudata; family Salamandridae; genus Calotriton; species Calotriton arnoldi. The sequence goes on along the minus strand of CAWUFW010000150.1, from coordinate 4,915,613 downwards.
TTAACCAACCATCTAGTGTCTTTACTGAGTAGTCTACAAAATCAATCCAGGACTGGTTTTGGGGTTTGTGAGCCCCCTGAATCTAATTCTGTACTCCTCAGTGGTGAGTCCAAATCCCTCAGAGTTCTCTTCATGAGATCATACGACCCAGCATCTGGCCCAGAAAGGGTCAGGAGCCTGTCTTTGCAGTTACCAGAGAACAGTTCCCACAGGAGTGCGCCCCAGAGAGGTTTCTTCACCTTTCTCATGTCACAAGCCCTCTCAAAGGCTGTGAACCATTTAGTGATGTCATCACCCTCCTCAAATTTAGGGACAATCCCTTTGGGGATTTTAGGATCATAAGATTGCTCTTTATCCTTAAGATTGCTGCCACCATTGATGGGTGCTAAACCCATCTCCTTTCTTTCTTTCTCTAGAGCCAGGAGTCTGGTCTCTAGGTCCAGTCTTTTGGTCAGCCTTGCTAAAAGGCTATCCTCCTCATTGAGGCTGTCCTCAATGTCCTCACTGATACCTGATCCACCTGTGTGAGATCTAGGCATTGAGAGGTTGATTCTTGGAGTCAGGGCTAATGGAGCCCTTTTCTCCCTAAGCAGTGGAGGAGGTAGATCTACCTGGTCATCCTCTTCCACTACTTCCCCATCTGACTGGTCATCACCTTGTTCAGGGGAGTGGTCCTTTGCATACTCAGCCAACAGCTCCTGGAGCTTTTGTTTGGTTGGATGGGGACCCATTGGTATGTTTTTAATTTTACATAAGGACCTTACTTCCTTGAAAGACAGGTGACGGTAAGGGGTGAGGTCAAGCTCCTCAACCATGTCCTGTATGTCATTATGGTTATTTACACTAATAGCTGGGTTCTTTTGAGACATTCTAACAAAAAAGTTCTAACCCCTCTACCCTTGACTACAGTGACTTTATTTTCTAAAATTCTAAAGGGACTTAAGCAAGGCCCTAACAAGACTTTTAGTAGTTTGGTAAAAATGGCAATTTGGAAACAATCAGAATTCTAAAGGCAATTTAAGAGTTCTGTCGTGTGATCAGGTGGTAACCAAGTAGTCCAATAAATGCAAGTTGTATATCCCACCGCTGATCAACCAATGTAAGAAACTGGCTCTATATATACTACACCAAAATGAGGTATAGTGTGTATAGGGTCCAGGTGACTCCAAAGGTAGGCAGAGGTTAAAGTTAGATAGAACCTTACTCTCTACTTGTGGTAGCTTGGTCGAGCAGTAAGGCAGTATCAGAGGACAGTGTTAAGCATTTGATGTACACACTCAGTCAGCAAATGAATTCACACACTCAAGAACTGAACTCTAGGCCAAATGTTTTTGTTAAAAAATATATTGTTTTATTTTAGAACCAAGCAAGCCTGGCACAGGTAAGCATAAAATACTTTGCAGTAATAAGTTATCGATTGTAGAACAGTTTGAAAATGCAATAGAATTTGTACTTTGTTTGATTTACAGGGAATGCAGTAGGTTGCAACACTTAGCAAATACAGTACATTGGAATGAATAGGCTTTTTCAATAAACTGCAGGTAAGTTACTTTTCACGTTACTTTTCTAACTCACTGCTGGATACCTAGATTCAGCACTGGGACATTTCCTGCAAACAGGTAAGTAAACAAGTTTTGGTTATTTGTGCGATTTTTAAAGAATATTTTTAGATTTCAAAACTCCACACTTTTTGGAGAAAAAGTGTCAATGTTATCCTATGGAGGTAAAACAGGTTATCGGTTTGTAGGTAAGTAATTGACTGTGGGAGTTAAGGTTCTGGGGTTAGACTCAGGGGTCCCCCAGGGTCAGTGATGCACTGCTGTTGCACCCTCAGCGGCACTAGGGCGGCCGGGTGCAGAGTGTTGAGGCCCAATGTTATCCTATGGAGGATAGGGGGTCTCCAGTTGGTGGCTGCTGGCAAGCAGGCCACTGGGTTGTGGGAACAAAGCTCCTAGGGTTTAGGTCAGGGCAAATTGGGAAGCAGATTAGCACCAAAGGTGCACCCTCAGCGGCACTAGGGCGGCCGGGTGCAGGGAGCTGTTTTGAGGTCGGGTGCCCTGTTGTTTTCAATGGAGCGCCTCCGGTTAGAAGAAACACTGCAGGCTGGGGGACAAGGATCTTCTGGGTGCGACCACCACTTCGAGGGGTAAGTTGGGATGTCTTGGGTTGGTTAGGCACTGTTGGTTTGGGCACACAAGGCCGTGGGGCGTCGGGTGCCTTGGGACGTCGGAAAGTCTTACCCGCTCTGGTCGCGGTAGAGGGGATCCTCTGGATTGAGGCAGTAGGTGCGTCTGGAGGCAGGTCAGGAGTCGCCGGATCTCGGGTCAGGATCGCCGGGGTGACCTCCTTGTGGTGTTTTTCCACTTGAGCTTGGGCCGGGTTCGGCGGGTGCAGAGTGGGCTGGATTTGCGGTATCCGGCCGGAGCCAGAAGCTGCAGTTTGAACAAGTCCGGTGTTCACGGGAGAAGCAGTCTTGGAAGTGAAGGCAGGCAGGTCCTCCGGGGTTTTTGAGGTTGCTGGCTGCAGGACACACCGGGATTTCGCAGGAGCAAGTTCGAGGGGAGACAGGCCTGTAGGGCTGGGGCCAAGTAAGTGGGCGTTGTCCTCTTGTTAGCTCTGCACGGCTCTTCGTCCTCCTTTTCTTGTTGCCAGGCTGGATCAGAGGAAGCAAGGTTCAGGGTGCCCCCTAAATACTAGATTTAGGGGCGTTACAGGTAGGTAAAGGGCAGGGACCAATGGGTCCCTTTCCTTGGGTGGGTACACGCCCTATCGTGCCACCCTCCAGTGGGAGGGGGGCAGGAGCCTGCCCCTGGTTGGCTAGGTCCCCCCCATCCTCAAGATGGCGGGCACTCGAGGTTGTGCTTCACCTCGCCTCCCCCACCTGAGGGGTGGAGTTGGCAGAGGTGGGCACACCTTTCCCTCACTTGTTTTTCCCGCCGGTTCTCCTGCCCAAAGTGGGGGGTAGAACCAGTGGGGACCAGTTGCTGAAAGCAGCAATGGGTCTGGGGAGGCTCACAAAGGCGGCATGCCTTTGAAGCTTCCCCTTCGTGAACCCTGCCCATCCTGGGGGAGGAGGCTTGGCCCCTCATCCCAGGATGTGCATTGTTTCAGGCCCCCCGAGAGCAGCAGGCTCTCGACCCAGGAGTCCAGAAACATATCTGTTGGTGGCAGCCTAAGCAGCCACTCAGTCAGGTCACTAGAAGTTGGTCGAGTTTCAGGGGGCATCCCCAAGATGCCCTCTGTTGTGCATTTTACATTAAATCCCAAACTGGCATCAGTGTGGGTTTAATGTGCTGAGAAGTTTGATACCAAACTTCGCAGTCTTCAGTGTAGCCATTATGGTGTTGTGGAGTTCGTAATGACAAACTCCCAGCAGCATATACTCTTAAGGGCAGCACTGCACTTACAGTGCCCAGGAATGGACTTGGGCGCTGTAGGGGTACAGGGCTCATGCACCTGAACCCTCACCACTGGCATAGGGCACCCAGCTAGAGGGGTGACTGATGTATGCCAGGGCAGTGGTTTGTGGGCATGGAACACAGGGATATGTGCCATGTCGACTCTTCACTTTGTTCTGCACCAAGACACGCAGCCTGCAAAGGCAGTGTGTGTGTGTGTGTGTGAAAAGGTGCAGGGCCTCGAAGGGTTGCACAATACGTGCTGCAGCCCTTAGGGGCCTTCCCTGGTCACAGTGCCCTGGGTACCTTTTAACAGGGGCCTACCTGTGGCCAGGGATGCCAATTGGGTTTAGGCTTCAATGCAGTTTGTAGGGAAGCAACATAGGCCCTGGGTACCTGATTAGCAGGAGCCCAGGGCACACTCAGTCAAGGAACATCAGCAATTCAGCAAACAGTGGGGGCATACCATGCAGAAATAGGGCACTTTCTCACAGGGACTGCCTTTGTGTGGTGGAGCAAAAGCAACAAAGTTTTGCGAAATTCTTTTGTGCTTTCAACGTAATATATTAGAGCTCTTCTAACATCAACGGTGTGTAGAGGTCGTTCTCCTACAGAGTCAGGTTGACGAAAGAACACATGTAACTCAACGGATTGGTTGATATGAAAGGCAGAAACTACTTTAGGGAGAAATTTAGGATTGGTGCGAAGAACCACTCTGTCTCTGTATAGCTGAAAGAAGGGTTCTTGTATAGTTAATGCCTGGAGTTCACCAACAATCCTCAGTGAATTTACTGCGATGAGGAAAGCAACCTTCCATGAGAGGAATTGTAATTGGCACTTGTGCATTGGTTCGAATGGTGGACCCATTAGCCTTGTAAGGACTATGCTTAGGTACCACTCTTTTTAACCTTCCATAAAGGCTTTAATAACTGGTACTCTGAATAGAGATGTGTTGTCTTGTTATATGGCTCTGGGGGTCATTGTCGACATTGCTAAGTTAGCATGAGCTTCGCTGCCATGATGCTGCTTTTGCGCACGTTACTACATGACTATTTTTGCAAAACGCTGCCTGTGCCTTTCACATGAGAACGGTCTGTTTTTCACATTCTTTGTTCAAGTTCCTGGAGTTTAGTCTGAACACGATTTGCAAGGTCGATAAACAATGCCCCTTGTCATTCTGTTCTGGTCAGTCCCTAGCACCTAGACATAACATGCTAAACACAGCTGCAATGCTGGATACTCGTGCTTTGATATTGCGGGAATGCATGTTGTTTTAACAGACACTTGGAGAGAGCCCTTTCCATGGAGAAGAGCTACGCTGTCCCTATGATGTAAATCTTGCATCTAGGCTCCAAGGTATGGGGTCTGCTGTCAAAGCTCAGAGATCTTCCTTTTTCTAATAAACATCTTCCAGTCAAGGGGAGGGTGGTTAGGTCTTATAGCACTTTTTCCACTGTCTTTATAAAAGGACTTCCCCCTTTGTGCTATATGGAATTGTAACAATGCTAATTGTTTTGAGTTTATGCATTTTGCTGCTGGTAGTGGCTCGTATATTGTATTGTAGAGCACAGTAGTTAAAATAAACATTTTGAACTATTACAGTGACTCTGCCTAATCTTGTTGTGGACAAGTACGAGCGAGGGAAAGAGTATGTCTTGCTACCGCGATTCCTGAGAGAGTCAGGACTGTTGTGTTCTGGGTTGTCTAATCATTTGTAGCTCTGTGATTTTGGGAGGAGAAAGAATTGAGACACTTTAGCGGTTTTGTGATTTTGGGCACTAAGGTGGTAGGTTGGTACACCCCTATACACTGAGATCCCGTTTTCCTGCAAATAGTTCTGTGTAGGTGCAGAATCCCCGCAACATGGCGCCGCCAACGTTTGGTCTGGTTCTTATCTGCGAGACTCTTGAGTAGTGCTTGTCCACAATCCCCTCACATCTGTTTCCGGAGACAGCTGTGACGGTGTAACCTCCTATATTGATATTTTATAGGTTTTTTCAAGCTTGAAGTTTTAAAAGGTTCTTTTTCTTTATTCTTATCCCCTTATTGCGCTGCCACACTTTAGGTTGTCGTTCTTTGTTGTTCATTATGGCGGTTCCAATTACTCCGCCTAATCGGGCTGCAGTCACAGCTTATTTGACCCAAAATGGAGTCCCTGATGCTGGTGTTGCGCTCATTTTTGTTGTAGAGGCGGATGTAGCTTACCACTTCGAGGTGTTTTATTCTTGGGTCAACTTTCCGGCGGTGGATGGAACAGATAATTTGTTTCATGAATATACTGCCACGGCCCTTCCTCAAGTTTATCAGCCTTATAGGGCTCTCGAAGTTCCGCTAACGGCTTGGCAACACCAAATATGGTTTAATGGCGCCCTTCCTCACCCAATAACGCAGGTCCGTTTAGGCCCTTTATCAATAGATGGAGCCACGTGGCCCGTTTTGGCTGGGTATACCCCTCACCCTCGTTACGCTACAACTGCGACGCTTGCTGAGTTGGCGTGTTGCATACATCCTGGACACGTGTGCATAGAGCGGTTATAGAGTTCTTGTCGCGCAACTACCAGGTGGGACCACCTGGCGTTGATGCGCAACCTGCGGTCCTGGTGGTGTGACCATCAGTCCCCTTATGGTTAATTCAGTAATGGGCAAGCGTCCACAGAATAAGGATGACTTCCCTTATTGGCTTGCTGAAAAATTTGGACAACTAGAGGCTGTTTCTCCAAATACCACTCCTGTGGAGAAACACAGGATCTGAACTATAAGTTTGCCTAAACACTTAATTCCCGAATTACTCGATTGTAACACCTGGGGCAAGGTGTTCGCAGCGGTCTGTTCGAAGTGTTTCGGCACTCCCTCCGTGACTGTACTCCCTTCCGTGATGAAACACGTTCAAGATGAACACAGAGCCGAAGCGGCTGTAGAGTTGGGAATGAGACTGGTGGGGGTGTTTGATGTGGTAGCTGACATGATCCTTGCTAATGTCAAGGGTGATGCGGTGTGCTTCCAAGTGGCAAACCGTTTGGAGGCTGTACCAGATGCAGACAAGCCACGCAAATTACCAAAGACTATTGCAAAGGCTTATAAAACCATTGGCCGCAATAGTCTGGGAGTTAAGCCTTTTACTTAAGCGCAAACGCAATCGCAAACACAAAAGGCCCAACCTGATAAGGACTGGCACCCGTTCTTTCCTAAAAAGAACTGGAAAAATAAAAAGCAGGGGCAGCAACAGCAGAAGCAAGGTTCATGTGCTGGTTCAACGACACCAGAGTCTTCGGAGGGTACTTATGATTTGCGCTACCGCGCAAAACTAAAGACTCCTGATAGATTTCAGGTCCATGATCAGCGCTCTCCTCGTTCTTTACAGGACTCAACGGACTCTCGGGTCGGTGGAGGGGAGCGCCAGGATCGTGGCAACGGTCCCACGGGTCAACAGGGACGAGATCAACCTCGACAGTTTGACACTAAAGCCAAACAAGAGGACCTGCCTCGTTTTAGACCCCCATATCAGAAGAAAAAGATTGCAGCTTTAACAGCACGTTATGCCTCAGACGGTGAGAATGCGACTTCTGGACTCGACATGGGCGGTGACACTGCTCGACAGCGCAGCAGAAGTTACCATAGTGCGGGAGGCACTGCGTCCCTGTCTGGAGGCGACAGCAACTGATACCTTCATAACTGTGGAAACAGCAGATAGCCAGGTTGCCCCCCCGGATAGACTGTATGACATTATTTTTCAAATTGAGGGTGATGTACAACGTCCAATCAAGGCGGTTTTCTGGGAAAATCTAACCTCATACGACATTTTATTGGCGGAGGCAGATTAGCCTCCACCGTTTGTGTTAGCCGCTTCTCGAGGGGAGGACGTGATTCGCGTTACGTCCCTGTTGAGCATGCAAAGGCTTTAGCGGCTGACTGGGCTTTGGCCCTTGCCCCCGCTGTGTACCGTAACCAGGTGGGCTGGGATATAGATTCACCGGCACATGAGATACCTTTACGGTCTACGCCACAGCCACAACCGCAATATCCAATCAAACGCGAAGCTAAGGCGCACGTTTGTGACATTCTGACTCAGTTGGAATATCAGGGAATATCATGGAGTGATTGAATCCTGTACATCGGGATGAATAATCCTCTCTTTACGGTATCGAAACCCGACGGTTCATATCGGATTGTATTGGATTACCGAAATTTGAATAGTCATTGTCACACTTTTGCAGTGCAGAACACAGCTCTGCGCTGGTAAACAACCTTGTTCGTAAAAAATACAAAACTACACTGGACATATCCAATGGTTTCTACAGTCACAATCTGGCTCCTGAGAGCTGTGACTTGACAGCATTCACCGCCGTCGGAAATCAGAAAAAATGTACATGATTGCCCATGGGGTAGAAGAATAGCACCAGGGCATTTGCTGCGCGTGTTGTGTCTTTGTTGCACAAGTTACTAACTTGTGTAACGATATATCTGTAAGAGACAGTAGTTAGTGACAGATTCCTTACCTTAGAATATCCCCAGGCGTCAGGCTAGATCCGGAAAGTTTTTGCGTAGCAGTACCCTTGCGCGTCGGTAGGCGGCGTCGTGCGGCTCCGCGTCCGTCGTCGGCGTCGTGATCGCCGGGATGACGTCGCGGGCAGTACTTAGGCGCCGCCCCTGCGCGCTGACGTCAGTTCTGTACACGACTTTCCGCGCCAGGAACGCAGAGCCATGCAAGAAGCTGACATAGGTGTCTGAAAAATACTAGGGCCCTGAAAGGGATGTCCTTAACCCTAGAAATCAGTTCGCAGAACGGGGAGGATGGGTGGGCGGTGAGAATCTGTCACTAACTACTGTCTCTTACAGATATATCGTTACACAAGTTAGTAACTTGTGCATCTGAAAGAGACACGTTAGTGACAGATTCCTTACCTTAGAATAGATACCCCAGCAATACCAACCCCGGTGGTGGGTCTGCGAACAAAGATCAGACAAGGAAGTCCTGGAGGACAGAACGGCCAAAGAAGCCGTCCCTCCGGACCTGACTGTCAAGGCAGTAATGCTTTGTAAACGTGTGCAGCGAGGCCCACGTAGCTGCCCGACAGATAACCGGCAGCGGAACACCGCGGCCCAAGGCCGTGGTAGCAGCCGTTGCCCTGGTGGAATGGGCACGCAGCCCAACAGGAGGCTCCTTCTTAGCCAAAGAATAGCAGGTCTTGATGCACAAGGTAACCCAGCGGGAGATGGTTCGTTTGTGCACCGCCCGACCTTTTTGGCGCCCACGTAGCCAACAAAGAGCTGGTCATCCACCCGGAAGTGTTTTGTGCGGTCGATATAGAAGGAGAGCGCACGTTTTGGGTCCAGACGGTGGAGCCTCTCTTCCTCTCTGGAAGGATGCGGAGGCGGAAAGAAGGTAGGCAAAGTGATGGTCTGCCCAATGTGGAAGGCAGTAACCACCTTTGGCAAGAAGGACGGACGCGTCCGAAGAACAACCTTGTCTGGATGAACAGACAGAAAGGGAGGTTTGCAAGATAGAGCCTGGAGCTCACTCACCCGCCGAGCGGAGGTGATGGCCACCAGAAAGGCTGTCTTCAGAGTCAGAAGACGAAGAGGACAGTTATGTAGAGGCTCAAAGGGAGCGCACATTAAAAGGTAAGAACCAAGTTCAAGTCCCACTGAGGCATTACAAACGGAACAGGAGGGAAGAGGTGTGTAATGCCTTTTAAGAACCTGTTAACAACAGGGGACTTGAAAAGGAGGGCTGATCAGGGAGCCTGAGGAAGGCCGAGATAGCACAAAGATAACCCTTGATGGTACCCAGGGCAGAACCCTGTTGGGCCAGAGAAAGAAGGAACAGAAGGACCTCAGAAAGAGGGGCAGAAAGGGGATTCACAGCCTTTGCTGTGCACCATGCCACAAATTTGTTCCACCTGCAGGCGTATACCACCTTAGTGGAGGGACGCCTGGCTGCCAGAATCACATCACAAACTTCGGGAGGCAAGTCGAAAGGAATCAACTGCCGCTGCTCAATCTTTACGCAAGCAGGTGTAGACTGGACAGGTTCGGGTGGAGGACCGTCCCCTGCTGCTGCGACAGAAGATCCTCCCGAAGAGGCAGACGGATCGGGGGATCCACGCTCATACTGAGTAGCTCGGGATACCAAACTCTTCGAGCCCAGTCCGGAGCCACAAGAATGACTTGGGCCCGGTCGTGCCGAATCTTCTTCAACACTCTGGGTAGAAGTGGTATAGGCGGAAAGGTGTACAATAGACCGCAACTCCACTCGAGACGAAAAGCGTCGCCGAGCGAGTGCCGCCTTGGAAATTCCAACGCGCAAAACTGATGACATTGCGCGTTCTCTTCGGTGACGAATAGATCTAACCAAGGCTCTCCCCACTGTAGAAAGAGTCCTTGCGCCACCTCAGAGTGAAGACGCCATTCGTGATCCATCATGCACCTGCGGCTGAGTTCGTCCGCCCTGGCGTTCAGGGAACCTGCCAGGTGTTGAACCATCAGGAACATGTCCTGATGTTCCAGCCAAGTCCAGAGGCGCAGAGCCTCCTGACAGAGGGTCCACGACCCCACCCCGCCCTGTTTGTTGCAGTACCACATGGCGGTGGTGTTGTCTGTGAAAACCTGCACTACCTTCCCTTTGACAGAGGGAAGGAATGCCTTGAGTGCAAGTCGGATCGCCCAGAGCTCCAGAAGGTTGATATGGAGCCGGGACTCCGCCGGAGACCAGAGGCCTCTGATCTCCGCCTCTCCCATGTGACCGCCCCATCCCAGAAGGGACGCGTCCGTCACAACTGTGTGCTCTGGCTGGGGAAGGAGAGGGATCTGCCCATGACCCATTGCCGGTTCGAGAGCCACCACTGCAACTGTTTTGCAGTCCCCTCCGAGATCTGGACGTGACCGGACAGGTTGCCCTGGTGCTGCGCCCACTGGAACTTCAGGTCCCACTGCAGAGCCCGCATATGCCATCTGGCATGATTGACCAGCAGGATGCAGGAGGCCATGAGGCCCAGCAGCCTCAGGGTCATCCGTACCGAAACCCAGGATAAAGGCTGAAAGATTGGAATCATAGCCTGAATATCCCGGACTCGCCGTTCGGGAGGATAGGCCCGAAACTGCGTCGTGTCCAGAACTGCTCCGATGAAAAGGAGCTGTGGAGAAGGAATCAGATGCGACTTCGGCACATTGATGGAGAACCCCAGCGAGTGCAGGAGTTCGGCCGTAGTCTGGAGGTGGGAGACGACTGCCTGGGACGAGCCCGCCTTCAGCAGCCAGTCGTCGAGGTAGGGGAAGACTGAAACCCCTGCCCGGCACAGATGAGCTGCGACCACCGCCATCACTTTCGTGAACACCCGAGGGGCACTGGTAAGTCCAAAGGGAGCACGGTGAACTGAAAATGCTCGAGGCCTACCGTGAACCGAAGGTAACGCCGGTGGGCCGGCAGGACGGGGATGTGGAAATAGGCGTCCTGCAAGTCCAACGCTACCAACCAGTCTCCAGGGTCTAGGGCAGTCAAGACCTGAGCTAGGGTGAGCATCTTTAACTTCTCCTTCCGGAGGAAGTGTAAGAAAGTGGCTCTGTATATACTGAACCAAAGTAAGGTTCAGTGTGCACAGAGTCCACAGTCCCCAGAGGTTTGGCAGAGGCTAAAGTTAGATATAACCTTACTCTCTAAAGTGGTAGCTTGGTCGAGCAGTAAGGCAGTATCAGAGGACAGTGTAAAGCATTTGTTGTACACACAGTCAGCAAATGAAGCCACACACTCAAGAACTGAACTCTAGGCCAATGGTTTGTATATAAAAATATATGCTTGTTTTATTTTAGAACCAACAATAGGTATCAAAATATACTTTCTCAGAATGAGATGCTTTGTTCAAACACTTTACAAATAGGCAATAGACTTTTTGATGACTGTAGTCACAGTTATTGCAAGAGGCAACACAATTTCAAACAATGCAACATTGAGCTCAATGGAAAGTTTTGGTTAAATGCAATTAATTACTTTGTAGATTACTTTTCTAAGCACAGGACTGGATCTTGGATTCAGTCCCGGGACACTTCCTGTAAACAGGTGAGAAAAAGCGTTTTGGTTATAGTAGTGATTTTTGAGGAATATTACTGTATTTCAAAAGTTGACACTTAGAAACTTTTCTGGGTAAAATTACCAATGTTATCCTATGGAAGGAAATGCAGTTTGCAAGCAAAGTACGTTTACGTTGCTTTTGTAATCCAGTGCTGGACTCCTAGATTCAGCACTGGGACAAGGTGAGTAATTCGGAATTCGTTACTGTTGTGATTTTTAAGCAATATTTTGGTATTTCAAAAGTGGACACTTAGAAGAAATTTCACAGAAAACCAGTCAATGGATCCCTATGGAAGAAAATTCAATTCGCCGGTAAGTTACTTTAACGTTACTTTTGTAATCCAGTGCTAGACTCCTAGATTCAGCACTGGGACATTTACTTAAAACAGGTAAGTAATTACGTTTTTGTAGTTTGTGCGATTTTTAAGGAATATTCTTAGTTTTCAAAAGTCGACACTTAGAAACTTTTTGGAAGAAAAAGTGTCCATGTTATCCTATGAGGAAAAATGAGTTATCGGTTTTGAGGTAAGTAATCGGTCTTTTGAGTTAGGGTTCTGGGGTTAGACTCAGGGGTCTCCCAGGGTGAGTGATGCACTGTGGTTGCACCCTCAGCGGCACTAGGGCGGCCGGGTGCAGAGTGTTGAGGCCCAATGTTATCCTATGGAGGATAGGGGGACTCCGGTTGGTGGCGGCTGGCAAGCAGGCCACGGGGTTGTGAGAGCAAAGCTCCTAGGGTTAAGCTCGGGGCACGTTGGGGACCAAGTTAGCACCAAAGAGGCACCCTCAGCGGCACTAGGGCGGCCGGGTGCAGAGTGCTGTTTTGAGGTCGGGTGCCCTGTTGATTTCAATGGAGATTTTCGGTTTTGGTTTTCAGCTGCAGGCTCGGTCCAGGAAGACTTCCAGGAGGAACCAACAGCTGGGCAGGTAAGTTGGAGGGCTCGGAGACCTAGATGCACCTTGGGTTCCTTTCTCCAGGGCGCAGGGCGGCTGGATGCAGGGGTGTCTTTTGAGGTCGGATTTCACCTTACCGGGCCACTCGCGGTGGGGGGGGGGGTCTCTGTGCAGAGGCTGCAGGCGACGTCGGGGAGTCCTGGAGGGGTCAACCCACGGTGGACTCTGACTCTGGAGCGCTGGGGGACCTCGCTGGGACCGGTGGGCCACTTGAACTCGGGCTGTAGGCAACGGGTGCAGTGGTGGTTCCATGCGTCGGGTTTCTTTTTCCTCAGCAGGCTCTGAGTCTTTGTTTGATGTTTCTTTTGAACAGAGCTGCTGTTCACAGGAGATCCGGTCTTTGTTGAAGGCAGTCAGTCCTCCCGGGGTTCTGGAGGTCGCTGGCTGCAGGACAAGACGATTTTTGGCGCAGGATCTCTGGAAACTGCAGACGGGCCGGTAGGGCTGGGGCCAAGTCAGTTGTTCTCTGCAGTCTCCTCTGCTGGGCGTCTTCTTTCGTCCTTTTTCTTCTTAGGTTGCGGGAATCTAAGGAAGGAAGGTTCAGGGTGCCCCTAAATACTAGATTTAGGGCGTTACAGGTAGGTAAAGGGCAGGGACCAATGGGTCCCTGCCCTGGGGTGGGTACACCCCTATCCTGCCACTCTCCTGTGGGAGGGGGCAGGAGCCTAGTCCTGATTGGGCAGGGCTCCCCATCTTCAAGATGGCGAGAGCCCGGAGATGTGCTTCACCTCGCCTCCCCCACCTGAGGGGTGGGGTTGGCAGAGGCTGGCACACCCCCTTTCCTCCCTTGGTGTTTCCCGCCAGTCTTCCCGCCAGGATGGGGGGAGGAACCGGTGGGGACCAGTTGCTGAGTACAGCAAGTGGTCTGGGGAAGCTCACAAAGGCGGAATGCCTTTGAAGCTTCCCCCTGCCCATCCTGGGGGAGGAGGCCTAGCACCTCGCCCAGGACGTGCATTGTTGTAGGCCCAGGAGAGCGGATGGCTCTCTACCCAGGGGTCCAGCAACATGTCTGCTGTGTGGCAGCCTAGGCAGCCCCTCAGACAAGACGTGGATTGTAGGTTAGGTTCAGGGGGCAACTCTAAGTTACCCTCTGTTGTGCATTTTACAGTAAATCCCACACTGGCATCAGTGTGGGTTTACTGTGCTGAGAAGTTTGATACCAAACTTCTCAGTCTTCAGTGCAGCCATCATGGTGCTGTGGAGTTCGTGCTGACGACCTCCCAGCACCATATACTTGAAATGGCAGCACTGCACATACAGTGCCCAGGAATGGACCTGGGTACTGTTGGGGCACAGGGCTCATGCACCTGTACCTTCACCACTGGCATAGGGCACCCAGCTACAGGGGTGACTGAGGTATGCCAGGGCAGTGTGTTCGTGGGCATGGCACACAGGGATGTGTGCCATGTCGACTGTTTTGTTCTGCACCAAGACACTCAGCCTGCAAGGGCAGTGTGTGTGTGTGTGTGTGTGTGTGTGTGTGTGTGTGTGTGTGTGTGTGTGTGTGTGTGTGTGTGTGTGTGTGTGTCAGGGTACAGGGCCTCCAAGGGTGGCACAATAAGTGCTGCAGCCCTTAGAGGCCTTCTCTGGTCACAGTGCCCTGGGTACCTTGGGTACCATTTACCAGGGGCTTACCTGTGGCCAGAGAGGCCAATTGGGTTTAGGCTGTAATGCAGTTTTAGGGAAGGAACACAGGCCCTGGGTACCTGATTGGCAGGGACCCAGGGCACACCAAGGAAAAGTGCATCAGTTATCAGGCAAAAAGTGGGGGGGTTACTGCAACAGAAACCCACTTTCCTACAGGAAGCGATTGACGTTCCGGAGGTCCAAGATAGAACGCATGTCCTCCTTGTCCTTTTTGGGCACCAGAAAGTAGTGGGAGTAGCAACCACGCCCTACTTCTGGGGTCGGAACATGCTCGATGGCCCTCTTGGCCAAGAGGGCCTTGACTTCCTTCTGTAGAAGCACCAAGTGATCCCCTGACATGCGGTGGAATTGAGGTGGCATGGCTGGGGGTGATCTCGAAGGGGAGGGAGTAGCCCCTTCGGACAATGTCCAAGACCCACCTGTCCGAGGTGATGGGACGCCAGTGGTGAAGGTGATGGCGTACCCTGCCCCCGACTGGCGTGCTGTGCACCTGAAAGGCGGGACTAGGAGGGCTTGGAGGCCGCGGACGGGTTGGAGGTGGTGGCCTGACCCGCACGCTTGTTGCCCGAACCGCCACAGCGGTATCCACGTCCTCGGCCACGCGAAGGCGCTTGCTGCGCGGGCCGTTGGCCGGGCTGTTGACGTGACTGGGCGCCCCTTCCGTGGCCACGAAAGGGGCGAAAAGCAGACGTGAGCGGAGGGCGCACAACAGCAAGGCCCAGGGACTTAGCAGTAGCCCGTGAGTCCTTGAAACGCTCCAGCGCATGGTCTGCCTTCGAACCAAAAAGACCGACTCCATCAAAGGGCATGTCCATGAGTGTATTCTGGACATCCCCTGAAAAACCAGTGGTTCTCAGCCAGGCGTGGCGACGCAGCGCCACCGTCGTTGCAAGCGATCTGCCCAGCGAGTCGGTGGTATCAAGGCCACAGCGGATGGTGTATTTAGCCGCATCACGCCCTTCCGCAATGGCGCGGGTAAGCAGTGTCTGGACCTCCTCAGAGCACTGCGGCAAAACAGTCGCCACCGAATCCCACAGGGAGTGGGTGTATCGGCCCAAGAGGCAAGCGGTGTTAACGGACCGCAAGCCAGCACTGGAGGAAGAGAAAGCCTTCTTCCCAAAGTGATCCAGGCGCTTGGATTCCCTATCCGGAGGGGAGTAGGGAAGGCGGTTTGGGAGGCAGAGGCTTGGACAACCAAGCTCTCAGGGGTGGGGTGTTGGGAGAGAAACAGGGGTCGCCCGGAGCAGGGCGATGGCGTCGGGCCACGTTCCTATCCACAGGAGCCCCTGTGGTGGGTTTGGACCAGGAACCCAAAAGAACGTCAGTGAGTGCATCGTTGAACGGCAGCACAGTCTCCGAAGAGGAGGCCGCCGGCTGAAGCACTTCAGTCAGGAGGTTAGTCCTGACGGCCACTGTAGGCAACTGGAGATTCAAGGCTCCAGCAGCTCTACGCAACACCGTTGCAAAATTAGCCCCCTCCTCCGTAGCCACGGGAGGAGACAGCATGCCAGAGTCAGGGGAGGTGTCCAGACCACTGGCATCCCCAAGTTCCTCAACCCAGTCCGGGTCAAACTCGCACTGTTGTGTGAGAGGGTCCTCAGACCCCTCCCAGCTCTCCTGGTCCTCCTCAGGTTCAAAATATGGAGGAGGAGGGACATTAGGGACCCAAGGTCTCATCGGCGCCGGAACCGGCGTCGGGCGGCGCCGGTCCGGCTCCATGTCCGGAGCCGGAGAGAACCGGGGAACGACGCCGTCCGGAACCCCGGACGGCGTCAGGAACGGCACCGGGGACATCGGCGTCGGCGTGGTTAGGTCAACCGGCGTCGATGGGGGTTGTGGCACCACCGGAGCCGGGATCGAGGCCGGAGCCGAGGCCGGGATGAAGGCCGGTGGGACAGGCGACGCCGGGACCGGAGTCGACGGCGACGCCGGAGCAACCCCATCAGGGCCCGCGGGGCCCGAAGGCGCACCGGAGGGACCTTGAGGCCCGAAGAGGCGGGCCATGGCCGACAGGAACTCCTGTATTTGGGCCTGAGTCGCCCCCGAACCCGGGAAGGACGGGTAATGCGGGGTAACTCGACAGGCACGTCCGGGGCCGCGGGGACGGTGCCGACAGGGACCTCAGCCGAGTCGCGAGACCGGCGAGGCAAAGTCTTAGAGCGATGATGCCGCTTAGACTTCTTGCGCTTAGACTTACCGGAGGAGCGCGAAGACTTGGATTCCGACGAACGGCGGGGACTCCGCGTCCGGTCCCTCGACCTCTCCCGGGACCGGGGTTTGGTGCGGCGCGGAGCCGACTGCCGGACTTCGAGGAGCTTTCGAGACCGCTCTCGCAAAGCCTTCGGATTAAGTTTCCGGCAGTCAGGGCACGACTTCGTGTCGTGGTCTCGGCCGAGACAGAAGAGACACTCGAGGTGCGGGTCCGTGATCGACATCATGCGACCACATTCCTCGCAGGGCTTAAAGCCGGGCATCCCTACGACACCTTAGGAGTCGTGAAGACTCGTTGAAGAAACAGTGAAAAAATTCACAAAAAGATAGTCAAAAAGTGACTAGGGCACTGCTCTTCCCGGATCTGCGCTTACTGGCGCGGAAAAAGAAGAACTGACGCCAGCGCGCAGGGGGGGCGTCTAAGTACTGCCCGCGACGTCATCCCGGCGATCACGACGCAGACGACGGACGCGGAGCCGCACGACGCCGCCTACCGACGCGCAAGGGTACTGCTACGCAAAAACTTTCCGGATCCAGCCTGACGCCTGGGGATATTCTAAGGTAAGGAATCTGTCACTAACGTGTCTCTTTCAGATACACAACATAGATCCAGATGCGTTCTTGTACGTGGACGATATCCATCTCACGGACGATGAGCTTATGCCGCATCTTATCCGAGTCGACCGCATAATTTCTGCGTTCGCCGACTATGGATATAAATTCAATTTTGCAATGTCACACATCGCTCATTTGGCGGTGCTCTTTTTGGGCTATGAGCTCAATAATGAAGGAAAGGGGTTAGCCCCCCACTTACTGGAGAAATGTGCACATTTGCAACCCCATCTACTCTGAAAAAACTTCAGTCCTTGCAGGGATTTTTGAATTTCGGGAGGACTTGCATTCCCGATTATGCCCAGCGTATAAAGTCGCTTTATGTGTTGATACAACGGACATTCTTCTGCCAGCTGGCTTCCGGAACATACCTCTATTCTACAATCTCTGCAATCTGACATGCTTGCAACTAACTACTTGTTGATAACACCACAAACCTGGTGTAACGTATCGTGCCTGGAAAGGTGGGTTTTACTTACTTGACGTTCAATGAGGGGGACACAGTACCTATTGCATACAAATCACATTTGTACAGTGCAGCTGAGATGCGTTTTTCCAATGTTGAGAAGGTTTTGACCGCGTTCCAGATGGCGATTCTGAAGGAACGCTCATTGGCGCAAGGTAAACGCATTGTTATGGTCACGCCCTTCCCTGCTTTGGAGGTCGTGACTAAGGCAAGTGTACCCAACTCTAAAGCATTACATCCCTGTTGGATACCATGGGCTATGTCTGACATCATCTGATGTCACATTTATCTTTGACCCTGCACTACAGACAGGAGTTTTTACAGTATGAACATGTTCCTCCTCCTCCGTTGTCTTTGCTTCCTTTGCATAAATACAAATGTGTCATTTACACAGATGGCTCGGCTCAACCGGCCACAGGTTCCAAACATGCTTATTCAGCGGCTTGCGCAATTGTGGCTGGCTCCATTGTCAATGGAGAATATAAGTCCTCCATTGTGCATACTCAAGCACTTGGGGACTGTACCGCACAGTTGGCGGAGCTGCGCGCTCTTATTCGTGCTCTCGAGTTTGCTGATCCTAATGTGAATACTCTTATTGTGTGCGATTCTTTCTACTGTGTT
This sequence comes from Calotriton arnoldi, assembly GCA_963921515.1. NCBI lineage: Eukaryota > Metazoa > Chordata > Amphibia > Caudata > Salamandridae > Calotriton > Calotriton arnoldi. The sequence goes on along the minus strand of CAWUFW010000150.1, from coordinate 4,897,642 downwards.
CAGTCTTTTAATGACACCTTATTCTTTTGGACTCGAAATGACTATCGAGACTCTAAAGGCAGCGCAATTAAGCATATGATGCTTTGGGTTCGAGTGGCAGAGCTTAAACAGCTTCTGCCCCTCACACAGGTTATCCATTCTCTTGGCCATCAGCGTGTGGGAGCACATGCTCTTGGTAATTCTTTGGCTGACGAAGCGGCCAAATCTGCAGTAGCCACGTGGTCCGTAGCAGCAGTTACAAGGTCCATGACTAAAATAGATAATGATATTTTGGCAGCCATGGCTGCTACGATTGAGGGAACCAGTTATCCTCAGGGTTTCCCTTCGAAATACTCTTATCATGTATCTCCTTAACAAGTTCCTTACGCTTCTATTCCATCTGTTGGTGATCGGCCGATTCCCAACATGGACCGCAGACTTGCTTTGATCAGAGCCGCACACGAGGGCATGGCTTCTGCACATGCCGGGGTGTCTGCGACAGTCTCGATTTTACAGCAACGTTATTGGTGGTGCGGTTTATATAAACAGACCCGTACTTATGTGCTTTCTTGTGACATTTGTCAGCAAATCAAACCATCTACGGTGTTACGCCCACCACAAACACAGCTATGTATTTCTAATAAACCATTTGGCTGTGTACATCTTGATCACAGCGGTCCGTTCTCTTCTGATACTGCATATAAGGAAAATGCTACTTACCAGTATGCATCTGTTCTTGGCATGTAGAGCTGTAGATTCGTATACTTGTGCATAGATCGCCATCTGGTGTTGGGCTCGGATGTTTGCACTTTGTGTCTTGGAAGAAGTCGTTGTAGTCACGAGGTAGGTGACTCCTCCTTAGGACGATAGTGCGCATGGGCATCAACACCATCTCCAGATTGTTTTGCCATGGAGGGTTATGATGGAGTTAGTAAGAAATAGAAAAGGATGTCCATGTGTAATGTATCCAAGTAAGATAGTACTGAAACAGATGGAGGTATCCGGGGAGGCTGGTGGGCGTATACGAATCTACAGCTCTACATGCCAAGAACAGATGCATAATGAATGGTAAGTAGCATTTTCCGTTCGAGGCATATGAGCTGTAGATCGTTTACTTGTGCATAGACTATACAGCAGTTACCTCCTTAGCGGTGGCTACCTGTATCTGTTGCAGCGGTTTGAAAAAGTGTTCTTAATACAGCTTGGCCCAGACTAGCTTGCTGTTTTGCTTGCACGTCTACACAATAGTTGTAGGAAGGTGCAATCTGACTACATGGTTGCCCCCACTTTTTTTCTGGTGTTTTGATGGTTTTTGACTTAGTTTGGCTGGGAACCTGCAATTCAGGTCCCCAGCCTATCTGCTTTCTCTTATAAATTGATCCATGTACTTTAGGTACATCCCAGATTGGATTCTGGAGTGCCCTTATAAGTCCCTAGTATATGGTATACTATGTACCCAGGGCATAGGTACCCCAGAGGCCTACCAGGGGCTGAAGCATGTATTGTGCCACCCCTGGAAGGCCATCCAAAATGACACCACAGGACTGCTACTGCAGCCTGAGTGAGGTGGTGCATGCACCCCTTACAGAGATATAGGTTCACTATATCTCACCTATCACTGCACATAGAAACCTATCAGTCACCCCTATGGCAGGCCTTATCAATCCTGAAGGCAGGGTGCTTGGTTATATGTGAGAGGGTGCCCATGCATGAGCAGAGCACTCCTGCAGCCTTCGGAACATATCCTCCGGGGTTGTCTGTGGTGCAGCCTGACCATATACTCTTAAGTGCATTATAACCTCGCAGTAAAATGCTAACTTTGGACTGGCTGCACAGAAACATGTCGTGTTTGGTGCCAAACACCTTGGAATCCTACCCCCCCGCCAGTCCTGGCGGCGGGGGTAGAATTCCACCCTTCTAGAAGGAGAGACATGTCCCCACCGGTATACCCGGTAGAAACCTTAAAAAGCCCTGGCATCACAAAATGGATGCTGCAGCCACAGACACGAGTCTGGCCTCCTGCTGCTGACAAACTCCGGCAGGGGAGGCCTGGACAATAGGTTTCCTGTCTCAGGGAGGTGTTACCACCTCCCAGACAGGCCTTAGTGGATTGGGGCTGGGTGGGTGCACTCCAAGAGTGCTTTGAAGTCCTGCACTGGGGGCACATTTGGTGTCCTCGTGCATACCCCAGTTCAAACCGGTTGCAGGGGCTGCTGGCCCCTGCTCTGGCGCGAAACTGGACAAAGGAAATGGGTGTAGCCACCCCTCTTTCCAAACCCTCCCATAGGTGGGTCCACAGAGTTAGTCCAACCCCTTTCTTAGGTAGAAGTAAGGAACCCCTGGCAACAGGACTTTAGATATCCCTGGACGAAACTCTGCAACTGAATCCTGGAACTTCGACGCTCTACTCAAGACTAGAGGACTGAAGAAATCTCCCTTGGGGTCAATGAGTGACTCCCCTGCTTGGCAGGCACCAACGAAGCATTTGCCGGTCTGCATCTCCGAAGCTCCCGCCGGACTCCGAAGTACTTGCAGCCCAGGAAGAGGATTTCCAGACATCTCAGAGGCCGACCCGAGTCCCCAGCGAAGCTGAGACCCGCAGCCCTTGTGAGTAGCATGGAACCGGAACTCCTGGTCACCGTGCACCTTTGCTAGTGCATTGACTTCTCGACGACTCGAAGTCCTGCTTTGGGTTGCTTGTAGCCCAGGCCCCGAGCACCATTTGCACCGAAGATTGTGAGCCTACACTCCACGAGTGTTCCGTGGGCCCGCTTCTTGCATTTCCGCTCGAGGCTCCTTCGTGATCCCTGGTCCGTTGACTGGTGGGTCCCTGTGAAGGCAACTCTGATTTTCTTTGGGCGTTTCTGGTTGCTCCAGCTGTGCCATGACTCCCCACCAAGTGGTGAGTCCCTCAGACCTTGCTGGTCTGCACCGAAGCATCTTTCTCCTTTCTGCGTGGGTTGCTGTTGCCAAGGCTTGGTGTGTTCAATCCGGACACCAACGCTGCAGCACTCGACATCCTTCGTGGGACAGCTCGAATCCAGCTACTGGACGTCGTCGACGCCTCCTGGTCCTCGTGGCTGAAGAGTCCAGCTTCACCTCTTTCACCTGAAGCACCCGACATCGGTGGGCATTAGACTATCGTGCCCCTGGTCACTGGCAAGTGACCCAGACTCTGTCCCCTCTGCTTTCAGGTTCTTCTCATCTCCGATCCAGGCTTGGATCTCTTCGGACACTTCGCATCCTCCCGGCAGCATCACTTCGTTGCAGGCGGCCATTGAAATCGACGACGCAACCCGACACCATTCGACACCTATGCACCCGGCTTCCCTGGGTGAGGTAACTCGAGTACTCCGGTGCTCCCGTGGGTGGTAACCCTAGAACTGTCTAAGTCCAAGAGGGTTTGGTCCTAGTCCAATTCTAAGTGTCCTTAAACTCTAAAACTCTTACCGCGACTTTCCCATAGACTTCAACAGAGCTGGCGGCTGTGTTCACACACTGCACACAGCCCCAGTGGGTCCCCTGTGTCACTACCTTGGGTGGTTCCTTGGGGTCCCAGCGATTCTACAGGCTCGTGGTTCTTATACCACTTTCTTAATATATGGTTTGGTACGCCCCTAGGGCTAATCGTATATTGTGCTATTTTACTGTGCTATTTGACTTGTAACTTGTGTACTTTGACCCCTAGCCTCATAAAGAGACTATTGGGTAGTGTTTAGTAATAAATATATATATATATATATATATATATATATATACACACATACATATACATATATATATATACACATACATATACCTGGTGTGGTTCTCCTTTCATTTGGTCACTCATGAGATTATAGACAGGTAAAGCAACAGCTTAACACTCCTTTAAGACTTAGCCTGAAGGCTGCTCTCCATAGCTACCACTAGGATAGCTTTCACAAGGTTGTCTTTAAACCCATCATCAATAAAGGTCGATTGGACTGGTGCAAGGTGCCCACTATAACTAGTGGACAGCATATACCAGGCCAACTTCTCACAATAGTGTTTTGTGAACATGTGTGGTGTAGACCAAGTTGCTGCTTTGCAGATGTCATCTAGGGGAATGTTCCCCAAGAATGCCATAGATGCCCCTAGTTTACGTGTGGAGTGAGCCCTAGGGGGAATTGTTAAGGTGCGTTTTGCTTTAGTATAGCATATTTGGATGCATTTAACAATCCACCTTGCAATCCCTGTTTTTGAGATAGGATTGCCTTTAAGAGGTGGGGAGAAAGCCACAAAAAGTGGTTTAGTCTTTCTAAAGGATTTTGTTCTTTCAATGTAGTAAAGTATGACTCTTGTTACGACTAGCGTGTGAAGAGCTCATTCTGCTACTGAGTCTGGTAGAGGGAAAAACACTGGGAGTTCTACAGACTGGTTAAGGTGGAAAGCAGAGACGACTTTAGGTAGAAATTTTGTGTTAGTCCTAAGAACCACTTTGTTATGATGGATTTGGAGAAATGGTTCTTGTATGGTTAATGCCTGGAGTTCACTGACTCTTCTGAGAGAGGTGATCGCAATCAGGAAAGCTACTTTCCAGGTAAGAAATTGTAATTCGCTTTTATGCATAGGTTCAAATGGGGGACCCATGATTCTGGTAAGTACCACATTCAGGTTCCATACTGGAGAGGGTGGAACTCTAGGTGGAATTATTCTTTTAAGTCCTTCCATAAATGCTTTGATAGCTGGTACCCTAAACAAAGACAAGTGTTGTCTGTTTTGGAGATAGGCTGCTATTGCAGTGAGATGTAGTCTAATGGATGTATACGCTAGGTTACATTGTTGTAGAAGTAAAAGGTAACAGATGATGTTTTGAATAGAAGCATCTAGTGGGTTGATTTTGTTATTTGTACAGTAAATTACAAATCTTTTCCACTTTGCGGCATAGCAAGCTCTAGTGGTAGGACGTTTAGCCTCTTTAATGATGTTCATGCAATCTGGCGGGAGATTAAGGTAGCCAAACTCTAAGATTTCAGGTGCCAGATCGCAAGGTTGAGTTGACTGGGATCTGGATGCCTTATCTCTCCATGGTTCTGAGTGAGAAGCTTGGGTGAGAGGCGTAGCTTTTGATGAGCAACTACTGATAGTTCCAAGAGGGTTGTGAACCATGGCTGTCGGCCCATGTTGGAGCAATCAGGATCATTGTGAGGAAATGCTGTTTGAGCTTCCGAACCACTAGCAGAATGAGCGTGAGAGGCGGAAAAGCGTAAGCAAATTTGCCTGACCAGTTCATCCATAGCGCATTGCCTTTGGACAATGGGTGTGGATACCTGGATGCGAAGCTTGGGCATTTTGCGTTTTGGTGTGTGGCGAACAGGTCTATTTCTGGGTGGCCCCACATTTGAAAGAATGGAAGCAGAACTTGAGGATGAAGTTCCCATTCGTGGATCTGCTGTGTTTGGCGCCTGAGTAGATCTGCAATTTGATTGTGTACTCCTGGGAGGTGTTCTGCAAGGAGATCTATGTTTGGAGGAAAGGCCCATCTCCATATGCTTTGAGCTAGGTGTGAAAGCTGCAGAGAGTGTGTCCCCCACTGTTTTTGTATGTAATACATTGCTGTCATGTTGTCTGTACGGACTAGGACAGCTTTGCTTACGAGGTGGAGTTGCAAAGATTTTAACGCTAGGAAGATTGTCAACAATTCCAGGTAATTTATGTGGAATTGTTTTTGTTGAGGGGTCCATATGCCCTGAATGGTATGGGTTTGAAGATGAGCTCCCCAGCCGGTGAGCGATGCGTCTGGTGTTAGCACTATCTGTGGAACCGGGTCGAGGAATGGCCGCCCTTTGGAAAGGTTTTGTGTGTTCCACCACTGCAGAGAGCGATGGGTGCGGTCATCTACCAACACCAGTTCTATTATCTGACCTTGAGCCTGAGACCCCCCTATCCTCCATAGGATAACATTGGGCCTCAACACTCTGCACCCGGCCGCCCTAGTGCCGCTGAGGGTGGAGTTTTGAAATCTAAAAATATTCTTTAAAAATCGCACGAATAACCAAAACGTATTTACTTACCTGTTTGCAGGAAACGTCCCAGTGCTGAATCTAGGTATCCCATTAGCGATAATGGGGTAAACCTGTGTCCCTCAGAACCTGGGTATTTATGATTGTAAGAAAGTGGCTCTGTATATACTGAACCAAAGTAAGGTTCGTGTGCACAGAGTCCACAGTCCCCAGAGGTTTGGCAGAGGCTAAAGTTAGATATAACCTTACTCTCTAAAGTGGTAGCTTGGTCGAGCAGTAAGGCAGTATCAGAGGACAGTGTAAAGCATTTGTTGTACACACAGTCAGCAAATGAAGCCACACACTCAAGAACTGAACTCTAGGCCAATTGTTTTGTATATAAAAAATATTGTTGTTTTATTTTAGAACCAACAATAGGTATCAAAATGTACTTTCTCAGAATGAGAGGCTTTAGTTAAATACTTTTCAATAGGCAATAGACTTTTGAATGCAATAGTTACAGTTGTTGCAATAGGCAACACAATTTCAAACACAATTATACATTGAGCTCAATGGGAATTTCTAGTTAAAGCACAAGTTACTAACTTGTGTAACGATATATCTGTAAGAGACAGTAGTTAGTGACAGATTCCTTACCTTAGAATATCCCCAGGCGTCAGGCTGGATCCGGAAAGTTTTTGCGTAGCAGTACCCTTGCGCGTCGGTAGGCGGCGTCGTGCGGCTCCGGGTCTGTCGTCGGCGTCGTGATCGCCGGGATGACGTTGCGGGCAGTACTTAGACGCCGCCCCTGCGCGCTGACGTCCGTTCTGTACATGACTTTCCGCGCCAGGAACACAGAGCCATGCAAGAAGCTGACATAGGTGTCTGAAAAATACTAGGGCCCTGAAAGGGATGTCCTTAACCCTAGAAATCAGTTCGCAGAACGGGGAGGATGGGTGGGGCGGTAAGGAATCTGTCACTAACTACTGTCTCTTACAGATATATCGTTACACAAGTTAGTAACTTGTGCATCTGAAAGAGACGTTAGTGACAGATTCCTTACCTTAGAATAGATACCCCAGCAATACCAACCCCGGTGGTGGGTCTGCGAACAAAGATCAGACAATGAAGTCCTGGAGGACAGAACGGCCAAAGAAGCCGTCCCTCCGGACCGGACTGTCAAGGCAGTAATGCTTTGTAAACGTGTGCAGCGAGGCCCACATAGCTGCCTGACAGATAACCGGCAGCAGAACACCGCGGGCCAAGGCCGTGGTAGCAGCCGTTGCCCTGGTGGAATGGGCACGCAGCCCAACAGGAGGCTCCTTCTTAGCCAAAGAATAGCAGGCCTTGATGAACAAGGTAACCCAGTGGGAGATGGTTCGTTTGTGCACCGCCTGACCTTTTTTGGCGCCCACGTAGCCAACAAAGAGCTGGTCATCCACCCGGAAGTGTTTTGTGCGGTCGATATAGAAGGAGAGCGCACGTTTTGGGTCCAGACGGTGGAGCCTCTCTTCCTCTCTGGAAGGATGCGGAGGCGGAAAGAAGGTAGGCAAAGTGATGGTCTGCCCAATGTGGAAGGCAGCAACCACCTTTGGCAAGAAGGACGGACGCGTCCGAAGAACAACCTTGTCTGGATGAACAGACAGAAAGGGAGGTTTGCAAGATAGAGCCTGGAGCTCACTCACCCGCCGAGCGGAGGTGATGGCCACCAGAAAGGCTGTCTTCAGAGTCAGAAGACGAAGAGGACAGTTATGTAGAGGCTCAAAGGGAGCGCACATTAAAAAGGTAAGAACCAAGTTCAAGTCCCACTGAGGCATTACAAACGGAACAGGAGGGAAGAGGTGAGTAATGCCTTTTAAGAACCTGTTAACAGGGGACTTGAAAAGGGAGGGCTGATCAGGGAGCCTGAGGAAGGCCGAGATAGCACAAAGATAACCCTTGATGGTACCTAGGGCAGAACCCTGTTGGGCCAGAGAAAGAAGGAACAGAAGGACCTCAGAAAGAGGGGCAGAAAGGGGATTCACAGCCTTTGAGGTGCACCATGCCACAAATTTGTTCCACCTGCAGGCGTATACCACCTTAGTGGAGGGACGCCTGGCTGCCAGAATCACATCACAAACTTCGGGAGGCAAGTCGAAAGGAATCAACTGCCGCCGCTCAATCTCCACGCAAGCAGGTGTAGACTGGACAGGTTCGGGTGGAGGACCGTCCCTGCTGCTGCGACAGAAGATCCTCCCGAAGAGGCAGACGGATCGGGGATCTACGCTCATACTGAGTAGCTCAAGATACCAAACTCTTCGAGCCCAGTCCGGAGCCACAAGGATGACTTGGGCCCGGTCGTGCCGAATCTTCTTCAACACTCTGGGTAGAAGTGGTATAGGCGGAAAGGCGTACAACAGACCGCAACTCCACTCGCGACGAAAAGCGTCGCCGAGCGAGTGCCGCCTTGGAAATTCCAACGCGCAGAACTGATGACATTGCGCGTTCTCTTCGGTGGCGAATAGATCTAACCAAGGCTCTCCCCATTGTAGAAAGAGTCCTTGCGCCACTTCCGAGTGAAGACGCCATTCGTGATCCATCATGCACCTGCGGCTGAGTTAGTCCGCCCTGGCGTTCAGGGAACCTGCCAGGTGTTGAACCATCAGGAACATGCCCTGATGTTCCAGCCATGTCCAGAGGCGCAGAGCCTCCTGACAGAGGGTCCACGACCCCACCCCGCCCTGTTTGTTGCAGTACCACATGGCGGTGGTGTTGTCTGTGAACACCTGCACTACCTTCCCTTTGACAGAGGGAAGGAATGCCTTGAGTGCAAGTCGGATCGCCCGGAGCTCCAGAAGGTTGATATGGAGCCGGGACTCCGCCGGAGACCAGAGGCCTCTGATCTCCTCCTCTCCCGACGCGTCCGTCACAACTGTGTGCTCTGGCTGGGGAAGGGAGAGGGATCTGCCCATGACCCATTGCCGGTTCGAGAGCCACCACTGCAACTGTTTTGCAGTCCCCTCCGAGATCTGGACGTGATCGGACAGGTTGCCCTGGTGCTGCGCCCACTGGAACTTCAGGTCCCACTGCAGAGCCCGCATATGCCATCTGGCATGATTGACCAGCAGGATGCAGGAGGCCATGAGGCCATGAGGCCCAGCAGCCTCAGGGTCATCCGTACCGAAACCCAGGATAAAGGCTGAAAGATCGGAATCATAGCCTGAATATCCCGGACTCGCCGTTCGGGAGGATAGGCCCGAAACTGCGTCGTGTCCAGAACCGCTCCGATGTTTAGACTTACCGGACGACGAAGACTTAGATCCCGACGACCGGCGAGGACTCCGCGACCGACCCCTGGACCTCTCACGCGACCGGGGCTTGGTGTGGCGTGGAGCCGACTGCCGGGCCTCGAGGAGCTTTCGAGACCGCTCTCGCAAAGCTTTCGGGTTTAGGGACCGGCAGTCGGAACACGACTTCGTGTCGTGGTCTCGCCCGAGGCAGAAGAGACACTCCAGATGCGGGTCTGTGATGGACATCATCCGAGCACAGGCGTCGCAACGTTTAAAGCCGGGCATCCCTACGACACCTTGGAGTCGATATGAAAGAAACAGTGAAAAAATTCACCAAAAAGTTAGTCAAAAAATGACTAGGGCACTGCTCTTCCCGGATCTGCGCTTGCTGGCGCGGAAAAGAAGAACTGACGTCAGCGCGCAGGGGCGGCGTCTAAGTACTGCCCGCGACGTCATCCCGGCGATCACGACGCCGACGACGGACGCGGAGCCGCACGACGCCGCCTACCGACGCGCAAGGGTACTGCTACGCAAAAACTTTCTGGATCCAGCCTGACGCCTGGGGATATTCTAAGGTAAGGAATCTGTCACTAACGTGTCTCTTTCAGATTGCAATCGATTACTTTTCTTACCACAGGACTGGATCCTAGATTCAGTCCTGGGACATCTCCTGTAAACAGTTGAGTAAAAGCGTTTTGGTTACAGTTGTGATTTTTAAGGAATATTATTGTATTTTAAAAGTTGACACTTAGAAACTTTTTCACATAGAATCACCAATGTTATCCTATGGAAGGAAATTCACTTAGCAGGTAAGTGGGGTTATTGGTACTTTTTCTCTCAGTGTTGGATCCTGGATCCAGCACTGGTGCATCTCCTGTACACAGTTGGAAGAATGTGTTTTTGTTATACAGGCGAGTTTTAACGAATATTTGTAAGTTTGCAAAATCGACACTTAGAAACTTTTTCAGCAAAAACCAGGCAATATTATCCTATGGAAGGAAATTCGAGTTACCGGTAAGTACAGTTATGATTACTTTTTAGGGTCAGTGCTGGGCACCAAAGTCCAGCACTGGGATCTCTCCTGATAACAGGTGAGTAAATTCGTTTTCGTAATTCGGCTGATTTTAGGTGAATATTTTAAAGTCTCAAAACTCAACACTTGAAGAATTTCCAAGTGAAACCAGTCAATGTTACCCTATGGAAGGAAATTCAATTCGCCGGTAAGTTACTTTAACGTTACTTTTGTAATCCAGTGCTGGACTCCTAGATTCAGCACTGGGACATTTACTTAAAACAGATAAGTAATTACGTTTTTGTAGTTTGTACGATTTTTAAAGAATATTCTTGTATTTCAAAAGTTGACACTTAGAAACTTTTTCAAAAAGAACCACCAATGTTATCCTATGGAAGGAAATTCAATTCACAGTTAAGTTACTTTTTAATTACTTTTGTTACTCAGTGCTGGACACCTAGGTTCAGCACTGGGACCTTTCCTGCAAACACTTGAGAAAATTCGATTAGGTTATTTGTGCGATTTTTAAGGAATATTCTTAGTTTTCAAAAGTCGACACTTAGAAACTTTTTGGAAGAAAAAGTGTCCAGGTTATCCTATGAGGAAAAATGAGTTATCGGTTTCGAGGTAAGTAATCGGTCTTTTGAGTTAGGGTTCTGGGGTTAGACTCAGGGGTCTCCCAGGGTCAGTGATGCACTGTTGTTGCACCCTCAGCGGCACTAGGGCGGCCGGGTGCAGAGTGTTGAGGCCCAATGTTATCCTATGGAGGATAGGGGGACTCTGGTTGGTGGCGGCTGGCAAGCAGGCCACGGGGTTGTGGGAGCAAAGCTCCTAGGGTTAAGCTCAGGGCACGTTGGGGACCAAGTTAGCATCAAAGGGGCACCCTCAGCGGCACTAGGGCGGCCGGGTGCAGAGTGCTGTTTTGAGGTCGGGTGCCCTGTTGATTTCAATGGAGATTCTCCGGGACAAAGAAACACTGCAGGCTCGGGGACGAGGACCTTCCAGGAGCTACCACCACTTCGAGGGGTAAGTTGGGATGTAGAGGGTTGGTTAGGCACCGCTGGGTTGGGCACACAAGGCTGTGGGGCGTCGGGTGCAGGGGTGCCTTGGGACGTCGGATTTTCTTACCCGCTCTGGTCGCGGTAGGGGGATACTCTGGATTGAGGCTGCAGGCGTCGTCAGGAGGCTTGAGGCAGGCTAGGGGTCACCGGATCTCGGGTCAGGATCGCCGGGGGGACCTCCTCAGGGTATTTGTTCACTCGAGCTCAGGCCGGGGTTGGCGGGTGCAGAGTGTGCTGGATTCGCGGTCTCTGGCTGACACCAGAAGCTGCAGTTCAAACACGTCCACTTTCCAAGCTGTTTCTCCCGTGAATACTGAAGGCAGGCAGGTCCTCCGGGGTTTTTGAGGTTGCTGGCCGCTGGACACGTTGGGGTTTTGCAGGAGCAGGTTCGAGGGGAGACAGGCCTGAAGGGCTGGGGCCAAGTCAGTGGGCGTCGTCCTCTTGTTAGCTCTGCACGGCTTCTCGTCCTTCTTCCTTTTCTTGTTGTTGCTGGATCTGAGGAAGGAAGGTTCAGGGTGCCCCTAAATACTAGATTTAAGGGTGTTACAGGTAGGTAAAGGGCAGGGACCAATGGGTCCCTGCCCTGGGGTGGTACACCCCTATCCTGCCACTCTCCTGTGGGAGGGGGCAGGAGCCTAGTCCTGATTGGGCAGGGGTCCCCATCTTCAAGATGGCGAGAGCCCGGAGATGTGCTTCACCTCGCCTCCCCCACCTGAGGGGTGGGGTTGGCAGAGGGTGGCACACCCCCTTTCCTCCCTTGGTGTTTCCCGTCAGTCTTCCCGCCAGGATGGGGAAGAACCGGTGGGGACCAGTTGCTGAGTACAGCAAGTGGTCTGGGGAAGCTCACAAAGGCGGAATGCCGTTGAAGCTTCCCCCTGCCCATCCTGGGGGAGGAGGCCTAGCACCTCGCTCAGGACGTGCATTGTTGCAGGCCCGGGAGAGCGGATGGCTCTCTACCCAGGGGTCCAGCAACATGTCTGCTGTGTGGCAGCCTAGGCAGCCCCTCAGACAAGACGTGGATTGTAGGTTACGTTCAGGGGGCAACTCTAAGTTGCCCTCTGTCGTGCATTTTACAGTAAATCCCACACTGGCATCAGTGTGGGTTTACTGTGCTGAGAAGTTTGATACCAAACTTCTCAGTCTTCAGTGCAGCCATCATGGTGCTGTGGAGTTCGTGCTGACGACCTCCCAGCACCATATACTCGGAATGGCAGTACTGCACTTAGTGCCCAGGAATGGACCTGGGTACTGTAGGGGCACAGGGCTCATGCACCTGTACCCTCACCACTGGCATAGGGCACCCAGCTAGAGGGGTGACTGAGGTATGCCAGGGCAGTGTGTTTGTGGGCATGGCACACAGGGATGTGTGCCATGTCGACTCTGTTTTGTTCTGCACCAAGACACTCAGCATGCAAGGGCAGTGTGTGTGTGTGTCAGGGTGCAGGGCCTCCAAGGGTGGCACAATAAGTGCTGCAGCCCTTAGAGGCCTTCTCTGGTCACAGTGCCCTGGGTACCTAGGGTACCATTTACCAGGGGCTTACCTGTGGCCAGAGAGGCCAATTGGGTTTATGCTGTAATGCAGTTTTAGGGAAGGAAAACAGGCCCTGGGTACCTGATTGGCAGGAGCCCAGGGCACACTCAAAGTACATCAGCAATTCAGCAAAAAGTGGGGGCATACCATGCAAGAAAGATGGCACTTTCTCACACAACCCCCTCTCCCCCCCAAACGAAAGGTGATGAGACTAACCTTGCCCTATGGAGTCTTCATTGTCTAAGTGGAAGAATCTGAAAAGTCCATCTGCTCTTGGGATAGGGTGTGTATCTGTCTTGGTGACAGAGTTGCGCCCTCTATAGTCCACACAGAACCTCATTTCTCTCTTTCCACCCTGTGGATGAGGTTTGGGGACCAGAACCACTGGGCTGGCCCAGGGGCTCTCAGAGGGTTCAATAACCCCTAACTCCAGCATCTTGCTGACTTCAGCTTTGATGCTTTCCTTGACTTGGTCTGACTGTCGATAGATCTTGTTCTTGACAGGTGCACTGTCACCAGTGTCCACATCATGGGTACACCAGTTTGTCAGACCAGGGGTCAGTGAAAAGAGGCTAGCATACTGCTGCAAAACTTGCTTGCAGTCAGCCTGCTGTTGGGCAGAGAGGGTGTCTGAAAAGACAACTCCATCTACCGACCCATCTTTTCGGCTGCATGAGAGGTCAGGGAGAGGTTCACACTCTGCTTCCTGTTCCTCATCAGTCACCATCAGCATGGTGATGTCAGCCCAGTCATTGTAGAGCTTAAGGCGGTTCACATGGATAACCCTTTTGGGTGTCCTGCTAGTGCCCAGGTCAACTAAGTAAGTGACCTCACTCTTTTACTCCAGGATAGGGTAAGGGCCACTTCATCTGTCCTGGAGTGCCTTTGGTGCCACTGGCTCCAAAAACCACACCGGTTACCCAGGTTGAAATTCAACCAGTGCAGCCTTTTGGTCATACCAGTGCTTCTGAAGCTCCTGGCTGGCCTCAAGATTCTTGGATGCCTTTTCCATGTACTCCGCCATTCTGGACCTTAGGCCAAGCACATAGTCCACTATATCTTGTTAGGGTTCTTGGAGAGGCCTCTCCCAGTCCTCCTTTACAAGACAAAGTGGTCCCCTCACAGGATGGCCAAACAGAAGCTCAAAGGGTGAGACACCTACTCCCTTCTGTGGCACTTCTCTGTAAGCGAAAAGCAGGCATTGTAAGAGGACATCCCATCTCCTTTTGAGTTTCTCAGGGAGCCCCATAATCATTGTAGGAAAGTGGGTTTCTGTTGCAGTAACCCCCACTTTTGCCTGATAACTGATGCACTTTTCCTTGGTGTGCCCTGGGTCCCTGCCAATCAGGTACCCAGGGACTGTGTTCCTTCCCTAAAACTGCATTACAGCCTAAACCCAATTGGCCTCTCTGGCCACAGGTAAGCCCCTGGTAAATGGTACCCTAGGTACCCAGGGCACTGTGACCAGAGAAGGCCTCTAAGAGCTGCAGCACTTATTGTGCCACCCTTGGAGGCCCTGTACCCTGACACACACACACTGCCCTTGCAGGCTGAGTGTCTTGGTGCAGAACAAAACAGAGAGTCGACATGGCAAACATCCCTGGGTGCCATGCCCACAAACACACTGCCCTGGCATACCTCAGTCACCCCTCTAGCTGGGTGCCCTATGCCAGTGGTGAGGGTACAGGTGCATGAGCCCTGTGCCCCTACAGTACCCAGGTCCATTCCTGGGCACTGTAAGTGCAGTGCTGCCATTTCAAGTATATGGTGCTGAGAGGTCGTCAGCACGTACTCCACATCACCATGATGGCTGCACTGAAGACTGAGAAGTTTGGTATCAAACTTCTCAGCACAGTAAACCCACACTGATGCCAGTGTGGGATTTACTATAAAATGCACAACAGAGGGCAACTTAGAGTTGCCCCCTGAACCTAACCTACAATCCACGACTTGTCTGAGGGGCTGCCTAGGCTGCCACACTGCAGACATGTTGCTGGACCCCTGGGTAGAGAGCCATCCGCTCTCCCGGGCCTGCAACAATGCACGTCCTGGGCGAGGTGCTAAGCCTCCTCCCCCAGGATGGGCAGGGGAAGCTTCAAAGGCATTCCGCCTTTGTGAGCTTCCCCAGACCACTTGCTGTACTCAGCAACTGGCTCCCCACCGGTTCTTCCCCATCCTGGCGGGAAGACTGGCAGGAAACACCAAGGGAGGAAAGGGGTGTGCCACCCTCTGCCAACCCCACCCCTCAGTTGGGGGAGGCGAGGTGAAGCACATCTCCGGGCTCTCGCCATCTTGAAGATGGGGAGCCCTGCCCAATCAGGACTAGGCTCCTGCCCCCTCCCACAGGAGAGTGGCAGGTTAGGGGTGTACCCACCCCAGGGCAGGGACCCATTGGTCCCTGCCCTTACCTACCTGTAACGCCCCTAAATCTAGTATTTAGGGGCACCCTGAACCTTCCTTCCTTAGATTCCCGCAACCTAAGAAGAAAAAGGACGAAAGAAGACGCCCAGCAGAGGAGACTGCAGAGAACAACTGACTTGGCCCCAGCCCTACCGGCCCGTCTGCAGTTTCCAGAGATCCTGCGCCAAAAATAGTCTTGTCCTGCAGCCAGCGACCTCCAGAACCCCGGGGAGGACTGACTGCCTTCAACAAAGACCGGATCTCCTGAGAACAGCAGCTCTGTTCAAAATAAACACCAAACAAAGACTCCGAGCCTGCTGAGGAAAAGAAACCCGACGCCTGGATCCACCACTGCACCCGTTGCCTACAGCCCGAGTTCAAGCGGCCCACCGGTCCCAGCGAGGTCCCCCAGCTCTCCAGAGTCCGAGTCCACCGTGGGTTGACCCCTCCAGGACTACCCGACGTCGCCTGCAGCCTCTGCACGGAGACCCCCCCCAACCGCGAGTGGCCCGGTAAGGTGAAATCCGACCTCAAAAGACACCCCTGCATCCAGCCGCCCTGCGCCCTGGAGAAAGGAACCCGAGGTGCACCTACGTCCCCGAGCCCTCCAACTTACCTGCCCAGCTGTTGGTTCCTCCTGGAAGTCTTCCTGGACCGAGCCTGCAGCTGAAAACCAAAACCGAAAATCTCCATTGAAATCAACAGGGCACCCGACCTCAAAACAGCACCCTGCACCCGGCCGCCCTAGTGCCGCTGAGGGTGCCCCTTCTGTGCTAACTTGGTCCCCAACGTGCCCCGAGCTTAACCCTAGGAGCTTTGCTCCCACAACCCCGTGGTCTGCTTGCCAGCCGCCACCAACCGGAGTCCCCCTATCCTCCATAGGATAACATTGGGCCTCAACACTGCACCCGGCCGCCCTAGTGCCGCTGAGGGTGCAACAGTGCATCACTGACCCTGGGAGACCCCTGAGTCTAACCCCAGAACCCTAACTCAAAAGACCGATTACTTACCTCAAAACCGATAACTCATTTTTCCTCATAGGATAACATGGACACTTTTTCTTCCAAAAAGTTTCTAAGTGTTGACTTTTGAAAACTAAGAATATTCCTTAAAAATCGCACAAATAGCCTAACCGAATTTTCTCAACTGTTTGCAGGAAAGATCCCAGTGCCGAACCTAGGTGTCCAGCACTGAGTAACAAAAGTAACTTACCTGTGAATTGAATTTCCTTCCATAGGATAACATTGGTGGTACTTTGTGAAAAAGTTTCTAAGTGTCAACTTTTGAAATAGAAGAATATTCTTTAAAAATCGTACAAACTACAAAAACGTAATTACTTACCTGTTTTAAGTAAATGTCCCAGTGCTGAATCTAGGAGTCCAGCACTGGATTACAAAAGTAACGTTAAAGTAACTTACCGGCGAATTGAATTTCCTTCCATAGGGTAACATTGACTGGTTTCACTTGGAAATTCTTCTAAGTGTCGAGTTTTGAGACTTTAAAATATTCACCTAAAATCAGCCGAATTACGAAAACGAATTTACTCACCTGCTATCAGGAGAGATCCCAGTGCTGGATCTTGGTGCCCAGCACTGACCCTAAAAAGTAATCACAACTGTACTTACCGGTAACTTGAATTTCCTTCCATAGGATAACATTGCCTGGTTTTTGCTGAAAAAGTTTCTAAGTGTCGATTTTGCAAACTTACAAATATTCATTAAAAATCGCCTGTATAACAAAAACACATTCTTTCAACTGTTTACAGGAGATGCACCAGTGCTGGATCCAGGATCCAACACTGAGTAAGAAAAAGTAACGATAACACTACTTACCTGCTAAGTGAATTTCGTACCATAGGATAACATTGGTGATTCTATGTGAAAAAGTTTCCAAGTGCCAACTTTTAAAATACAATAATATTCCTTAAAAATCACACCTGTAACCAAAACGTTTTTACTCAACTGTTTACAGGAGACGTCCCAGGACTGAATCTAGGATCCAGTCCTGTGGTTAGAAAAGTAATCTATTGCATTTAACTAGAAATTCCCATTGAGCTCAATGTATAATTGTGTTTAAAATTGTGTTGCCTATTGCAACAACTGTAACGATTGCATTCAAAAGTCTATTGCCTATTGAAAGTATTTACCTAAAGCATCTCATTCTGAGAAAGTATATTTTGATACCTGTTGTTGGTTCTAAAATAAAAACAAGCATATATTTTTATATGCAAACCATTGGCCTAGAGTTCAGTTCTTGAGTGTGTGGCTTCATTTGCTGACTGAGTGTGTACAACAAATGCTTTACACTGTCCTCTGATACTGCCTTACTGCTCGACCAAGCTACCACTTTAGAGAGTAAGGTTATATCTAACTTTAGCCTCTGCCAAACCTCTGGGGACTGTGGACCCTGTGCACACTGAACCTTACTTTGGTGCAGTATATACAGAGCCACTTTCTTACAATCATGCCTTTCAATGTCTTGTTAAATCTCTAAACAAGGCCATTGGTTTGTGGATGATAGGGTGTAGTAAACTTGTACTGCACCCCACATTCCTTCCACATGTGTTTCAGGTAAGCAGACAAAGTTGGAACCTCTGTCTGAAACCACCTCCTTAGGAAACACTACCCTGGTGAAGACACCCAGGAGGGCCTTGGCTACTGCAGGAGCTGTAGTAGTCCTAAGTGCAATTGCTTCAGGGTACCTAGTAGCATGATCCACTACTACTAGAATGAACTTGTTCCCTGAGGCTGTGGGAGGTTCAAGTGGACCCACTATGCCCACACCTACCCTCTCAAAGGGAACCCCCACCACATGCAGTGGTATCAGGGGGGCCTTTGGGTGGCCACCTGTGTTGCCACTGGTCTGACAGGTAACACAGAAGCTGACAAACACCTTCACCTTTTGGTGCATCTGGGGCCAGTAAAAGTGGCTAACTAGCCTTTCCCAAGTCTTGGTTTGGCACAGATGTCCAGCTAGGGGGATGTCATGAGCTAAAGTTAGGAGGAACTCCCTGTACTTCTGTGGCACTACCACTCTCCTGGTGGCTCCAGGATTGGGGTCTCTTGCCTCAGTGTACAGTAATCCCTCTTCCCAATAAACTCTGTAGGTACCACTGACATCTCCCTTTGCTTCTGATTCAGTTTGCTGCCTCAGGCTTTCAAGAGTGGGACAGTCTTGCTGCCCCTGGCACAGCTCTTCCCTAGAGGGTCCCCCTGGGCCTAAGAGTTCAACCTGGTAAGGGTCAAGCTCCATGGGCTCAGTTCCCTCTGGGGTGTCCAAGTCCTCTCCCTGAGGAGAGGGGTCCTGAGAGTTTTGCTGTACAGAAGCTGGTTCCCCAGTCTTCTTGCCTTTTCTCTTGGTTGGTTGGGCCATACTTTCAGGCTCCAAACCTACTTTTTCACCCTTCTTCTTGCTCTGTGCTCTAGTTTGCACACACACCAATTCAGGGATACCCAGCATGGCTGCATGGGTCTTTAGCTCAACCTCAGCCCAGGCTGAGGTTTCCAGGTCATTTCCTAGCAGACATGCAGCTGGTAACTTTTGAGAGACCACTACCTGTTTCAGGCCAGTAACCCCAACCCCCTCCCCCCCCAGCCTAATGTCACCATAGACATTGGATGATTAGTGGTAACACTGTCAGCATTGGTGACTGGGTAGGTTTTCCCAATTAAGTATTGCTCAGGGGAAACCAGTGTGTCTCTCACCATAGTGACACTGGCACCTGTATCCCTCAGAGCTTCTATCCTAGTTCCATTAACCCAGGGGTATTGTAAATACTTCTTTAAGTTTGGTGGCCACACAGCTACAGTGGCAAACTCAACTTCCCCTTCTGAAACTAGAACTGCTTAAGTGTGCATCCTGATTTGCTCTGGGCACACTGTTGATCCCATCTGTAGACTTGCCACCCCAGGTGTAGCTGTACTGGTCGCCTTAGGGGCTTGGTTGTGGGGGCAAGATTTATCTACAGTTAAGTGTCCCAACTTCTTACAGTTGTTACACCAGGCCTTTGTGGGATCAAAGTTCTTCCCCCTATAAGGCTCAGGCACATAGGGAGTAGTTTGGGACCCACCCCCCTGTACAGGTTTTTGGGGCCCTTTAAAAGACAGACTTTTTATCTTGGGGATTCTCACCACCTTTCCCCTGGGGAGGTTTTGTAACCACCTTCTTCTGGTCACCCCCAGTGGTTGTCCTGGTCACCCTAGTCTTTACCCAGTGGTCTGCCTTCTTTCCCAATTCTTGGGGAGAAATTCGACCTAGGTCTACCAAATGCTGATGCAACTTTTCATTTGTGCAATTACTTAGTATATGTTCCTTCATAAACAAATTGTAAAGTCCAGGAAAATCATGCACATTATGTCCAGCTAACCAACCATCCAGTGACTTTACTGAGTAGTCTACAAAGTCAATCCAGGACTGGGTCTGGGTTTTGTGAGCCCCCCTGAATCTAATTCTATACTCCTCAGTAGTGAGCCCAAATCCCTCCGAGTCTTCTTCATGAGGTCATAGGACCCTGCATCTGGCCCAGAGGGGTCAGAAGCCTGTCTCTGCAGTTACCAGAGAACGGTTCCCACAGGAGTGCCCCCAGAGAGGTTTCTTTACTTTTCTCATTTCACAAGCCCTCTCAAAGGCTGTGAACCATTTGGTGATGTCATCACCTTCCTCAAATTTAGGGACAATCCCTTTGGGGATTTTAGGATCAGAAGTTTCCTCCCTATCCTTATTTTTAGTATTGCTGCCACCATTGATGGGTGCTAAACCCATTTCCTGTCTTTTCTTCTCTAGAGCCAGGAGTCTGGGCTCTAGGTCCAGTCTTTTGGCCAACCTTGCTAAAAGGCTGTCCTCCTCACTAAAGCTATCCTCAGTGTCCTCTCTGGGACCTGAACCACCTGTGTGGCCCCTAGGTCCAAGAGGTTAATTCTTGGACATAAGGGTGCAGTGACCCTTTCTTCCCTAGGCAGTGGAGGTGGGTTCCTTTCTCCATCCTCCTCACTCCTTTCCTCCTCTGCTTGGTCATCACCATGCTCAGAGGGATGGGCCTTGGCATACTCAGCCAGGAGCTCCTGGAGCCCTTGTTTGGTTGGATGCTGGCCCATTGGTATATTTTTAAGTTTACATAAGGACCTTACCTCTTTGAAAGACAAGTGAAGGTAAGGGGTGAGGTCGAGCTCCTCAACCATGTCCTGTATGTCATTACTATTTTCACTAATAGCTGGGTTCTTTTCTTGAGACATTCTAACAAAAAGTTCTAACCCCTCTACCCTTGACTATAGTGACTTTTTATTTTCTAAAATTCTAAAGGGACTTAAGCAAGGCCCTAGCAAGACTTTTAGTAATTTGGAAAAAATGCCAATTTGAAAAAAATCAGAATTCTAAAGGCAATTTAAGAGTTCTGTTGTGTGATCAGATGGTAACCAAGTAGTCCAACAAATGCAAGTTTGGATCCCACCGCTAATCCACCAATGTAAGAAAGTGGCTCTGTATATACTGAACCAAAGTAAGGTTCAGTGTGCACAGAGTCCACAGTCCTTAGAGGTTTGGCAGAGGCTAAAGTTAGATATAACCTTACTCTCTAAACTGGTAGCTTGGTCGAGCAGTAAGGCAGTATCAGAGGATAGTGTAAAGCATTTGTTGTACACACTCAGTCAGCAAATGGTCTCACACACAAGAACTGAACTCTAGGCCAATTGTTTTGTATATAAAAATATATAGTTTTATTTTAGAACCAACAATAGGTATCAAATTATTTTTCCCAGAATCAAATGCTATAGTTGTATACTTTCAATAAGCAATACACTTTTAAATGCAATAGTTACAGTTGTTGCAATAGGCAACACAATTATAACATTGAGGTCAATGGGGAATTTAAGTAAATGCAATATCAATTACTTTGCGTATGATTTTCTTACTCAGGGCTGGATTCTGGATTCAGCCCTGGTCCATTTCCTGGAAACAGTTGAAAGAAATCGTTTATGTTACACAGGCGATTTTTAAGGAATATTTGTTTCAAAAATCGACACTTAGAAGAATTTCTGGAGAAAACCAGGTAATGTTATCCTATGGAAGAAAATCAAGTTATCGGTAAGTACAGTTGTAATTGCTTTTCAGGGTCAGTGCTGGGCACCAAGATCCAGCACTGGGATCTCTCCTGATAACAGGTGAGTAATTTCGTTTATCGGACGATTTTTGGTGAATATTTTAAAGTTTCAAAACTCGACACTTAGAAGAAATTTCAGTGTAAACCAGTCAATGTTACCCTATGGAGAAAATGTAGGTTATCGGCTTTCAGGTAAGTACTCGACTGGCAGAATTAAGGTTCTGGGCATAGACTCAGGGGTTCCCCAGGGACAGGTAGGTACAGATGGTACACCCTCAGCGGCACAGGGGCGGACGGGTGCAGAGCGAGTTAGGCCCAATGTTAGCCTATGGCAGACAGGGGGCCTTTGGTTGGTGGCTGCTGGCAAGCAGGCCACGCGGCTGTGGGAGCTGGGCTCCTGGTCACTTACCCAGGGCAAGTGGGGAAGTAGAGTAGGATAGGTGTTGCACTTCCAGGGGCACTCGGGCGGCTGGGTGCAGGGTGCTTTTGAGCCGTCGGGCGCTCAATGGGTTTCAATGGAGAAGCTGGAAGTTGAACAAAGACTGCAAGCTCGGGCACGGAGATTCTTCAGGTGCGACCACCACTTCGAGAGGTAAGTTGGGTAGTTGGAGGATAGGTAGGCACCCCGGATTTGGGCACAGGAGGCCGCAGGGCGCCGGGGTGTCTTTTCGCGTCGGGAAATCTTACCCTCTGCTGGTCGCGGTTGGAGGGGGCCCAGGTTCTGAGGCTGCAGGCGTCGTCAGGGTCGTCGAGGAGGGTCCTTGGGTGCTGGATTCTGGGTCACAGTCGCCGGGGGGACGTCCTCGTGGTCTTTGTCCACTCAGGCACAGGCCGGGTGCAGAGTGTGCTGGAGTCGCGGTTCCTGGCTGGCACCAGGGGTTTGTTACTTGCTTTGAGCAGAACCACTGCTCGTGGGAGTCCCAGTCTTTTTAGAGTCACAAGGCAGTCAGGTCCTCCGGGGTTTTCGAGGTTGCTGACCACTGGAGACGCCGGGTTTTAGCAGGAGCAGGTTCGAGGGTCGAAAGGCCTGTAGGGCTGGGGCCAAGTCAGTTGGTGTCTCCCTCTTGTTAGCAGTTGCACGGCAGGTCTTCTTTCTTCTTGTTCTTCTTGCTTGTTTCAGTTTCGGGATCTGAGGAAGGAAGGTTCAGGGTGCCCCTAAATACTAAATTTAGGGGCGTTACAGGTAGGTAAAGGGCAGGGACCAATGGGTCCCTTCCCTGGGGTGGGTACACCCCCTATCCTGCCACTCTCCAGTGGGAGGGGCGCAGGAGCCTAGTCCTGATTGGGCAGGGCTCCCTATCTTCAAGATGGCGAGAGCCCGGAGATGTGCTTCACCTCGCCTCCCCCACCTGAGAGGTGGGATTGGCAGAGGCTGGCACACCCCCTTTCCTCCCTTGGTGTTTCCCGCCAGAGTGGGGGTCAGAATCAGTGGGGACCAGTTGCTGAGTACAGCAAGTGGTCTGGGGAAGCTCACAAAGGCGGTATGCCTTTGAAGCTTCCCCCTGCCCATCCTGGGGGAGGAGACCTAGCACCTCGCCCAGGACGTGCATTGTTGCAGGCCCGGAAGAGCGAATGGCTCTCTACCCAGGGGTCCAGCAACATGTCTGCTGGGTGGCAGCCTAGGCAACCTCTCAGGCAAGACGTGGATTGTGGGTTAGGTTCAGGGGGCAACTCTAAGTTGCCCTCTGTCGTGCATCTTACATTAAATCCCACACTGGCATCAGTGTGGGTTTAATGTGCTGAGTAGTTTGATACCAAACTTCTCAGTCTTCAGTGTAGCCATCATGGTGCTGTGGAGTTCGTGATGACGACCTCCCAGCACCATATACTCGGAATGGCAGCACTGCACTTACAGTGCCCAGGAATGGACCTGGGTACTGTAGGGGCACAGGGCTCATGCACCTGTACCCTTACCACTGGCATAGTGCACCCAGCTAGAGGGGTGACTGAGGTATTCCAGGGCAGTGTGTTTGTGGGCATGGCACACAGGGATGTGTGCCATGTCGACTCTGTTTTGTTCTGCACTAAGACACTCAGCCTGCAAAGGCAGTGTGTGTGTCAGGGTACAGGGCCTCTAAGGGTGGCACAATAAGTGCTGCAGCCCTTAGAGGCCTTCTCTGGTCACAATGCCCTGGGTACCTAGGGTACCATTTACCAGGGGCTAACATGTGGCCAGAGATGCCATTTGGGTTTAGGCTTCAATGCAGTTTTAGGGAAGGAACACAGGCCCTGGGCACCTGATTGGCAGGAGCCCAGGGCGCACTCAGTCAAAGTACATCAGCAATTCAGCAAAAAGTGGGGGCATACCATGCAAGAAAGATGGCACTTTCTCACAAGAGCCGGAAGGCTAATCTTTAGGTTTCATAGCCGGGCCCGAGGGTGGGGCGTCTGGGAGATGTTGCCGGTGTCGACCCGAGCCCGAGGGTGTTACCGGAGCCTTAGGTTTGTTTTTTGGGAGAGGGGTTTTGATACTCACGGACCGCTGAGCCGGGGTGAGTGTCTCCTCTTCGACGTCGGAGTCGTCGGCCTCGGAGATGGAGATGTCTTCTTCATCACCTTGTGGCTCCGGCTGGACATTGGGATCTGCTCTGAAGATGTCTGGAATCGAGCTGCTTCCGCGAGACATTTCGTGACGTCGAGCCAGACGATCGCGGATGGTTTTCTTCGACCTGAACGATGCACAGGCCTTGCAGTTCTTGTCTTCATGCTCCGGGGAGAGGCAGAGATTACAAACCTCGTGCAAGTCCATGTGTGGGAACTTAGCATCACACCCAGGGCATTTTTTGAAAGGAGTCCTTTCCATTGACTGCAGGCGTGGTCGGCGCGGATAGGCCCAACGGCCCGCGTCGAAGATCGAGGTCGAGGAGTTTGTTTTAAAGATGCGCGTCGAAAGGGAAACGCGATCGGGACAATACCGTCGAGTGGAGAGGAATTGCGCGTCTAAGGGGGGTTCGAAACCGACACCGATCCGGAGCGCAGCAAATCACATCCGAACCCGATGGAGGAAAAAAACAATCTGGAGATGGCGTCGATGCCCATGCGCACTATCATCCTAAGGAGGAGTCACCTACCTCGTGACTACAAAGACTTCTTCCAAGACAAAAACAAAGTGCAAACATCCGAGCCCAACACCAGATGGCGATCTATGCACAAGTATACGATCTACAGCTCCTATGCCTCGAACATATATTTTAGTTGCAGTGGATTCGTGCACACGATTCCTTTGGGTTTGGCCACAACGCAGTGCTGACGCTCGAAATGTCATCAGGGATTTGCGTGTCTTTGTCAGGATGTTTGCCTATGGCACCTTCCATTCGGACCAAGGTCCAGCGTTCGCCTCCAAGGCTTACAAGGACATGAAGTCCATGGGGGTGCTGGTGCAGTTTTCGTCTCCATACAGGCCTGAGGGCAATTCAATTGTGGAGCGAATGAATCGTGACTTAAAGCAGTCCTTGACAGCTAGAGTCTTAGGTACTGGCAGGAACTGGCTGGCCCATTTGTATGGTGTTCAACGTGCACTTAATAATCTCCCTAGAAGATCTCTGGGTGGGCGGACCCCATACGAAATGCTCTTTGGCATCAAAATGTTTGTGCCAGACCGTGATGGTCTAGACGAAGTGGCGGCTGCCGCAACCTTTGACGTAGATAATCATTCTACTGTGTTACAGGATCTACAAAAGACCCGTGACAGCTATGCAACTGAACATTTACCCTCTTCCGATGATGTAGCACTGCTGATTCCGGTTGCCGGCTGGCTTCCAAAAGTTGGAGATCTGGTACGAGAAAAGTTGGAGAACAAGAAAGAATTTGATCCCTCTTATTGTGCACCTGTTCCAGTACTTGGATTGAAGGGTACTCGAACAGTCATTTTACCGCCTTTACCTGGTCGCAAAGACAACAGATACATCTCAGTAGACAATGTCAAGCTACACCGTCTGACCGATTCTGAATAGTGTCTCACCTGCAGTTTCGTGCAACGCAATTTCTTTGAATCCGGTCCCCTCAATCTCCACAAATAAAAACAGTGTCACTGAGGCGGAGATGGAAACTGCTGTTGACCTTTCTCCTGTTTTACCTCCGACCTCTTCCAACACAGATGTTGAATATACGTATCCCACTGATGAGTCTAACAGGGAAGTGCCGAGCGATAATCTACAACATCATGCTGATACCTCTCACCCGCCTTTGATACCGAGAGGTGACAACGGGTATTTTGGGGACCATGCCAGCTTCTCTTAAGACTCATCCTCCTCGTCTTCTACTTTGTCGGTACCACCGTCTAAATTGTTTTCATCTCTTGGTTCAAGAAGACGTACTTGGTCCCTCCATGGACCTACATCTGGTTGGTGCTTATCCTAATTTTCCTCTTCATGTCGATTGGATTTGACACAGTGTTGTTCTTACTCATCAATAGTCATTTGCCAGAACGCTCTGCTGTGAACTTAGTCGATGGTACTCTGGCCCCACACACATCGTCCCATATCATGAAACATGATCAGACTCGTGAACATTTCAGCATTCACGGTTACAGATGGCATCGTTTGGGATAAAGCCTTCGAAGTCCACGGCCCGACGGAGGTGCTCAGGGTGCCATACGTGTTTCGCGTCTCAGGGGATGTGGTAATACGGGACATACATTCCGATGATTGGATGTGCAGCAGTACATTCATTATTTTCTGATTTGAAGTATTATGCTGCTTTTAATGCTGAAGATTTGTACTTAAATTCTGCCAATTATGCTGATCTCTTGTTATCAACACTATTGGCATCATTTTTTGCATAAAACAAATACTTTGAGGCCGGTTTCTAATTACACTCAATGGGAACATTGTCCTACTCCCATAAAAGGGAGTTCAAAAATTCTTAGAAATAAGTTTACCTATTTTACAGATTATAACACGTCCAATCCGGAATCATATTTCTTTAAATTACAATTGCCTTCTCAATCCAAATTTATACTGACCCACATTAAGGAAAATGCTACTTACCAGTATGCATCTGTTCTTGGCATGTAGAGCTGCAGATCCTCACACTGTGCATTAGATCGCCATCTGGTGTTGGGCTCGGATGCTTGCACTTTGTTGTTGTCTTCGAAGAAGTCTTTGTAGTCATGTGATAGGTGACTCCTCCTTAGGACAATAGTGCGCATGGGCATCGACTCCAT
Organism: Calotriton arnoldi; assembly: GCA_963921515.1. Lineage (NCBI taxonomy): Eukaryota > Metazoa > Chordata > Amphibia > Caudata > Salamandridae > Calotriton > Calotriton arnoldi. The sequence goes on along the minus strand of CAWUFW010000150.1, from coordinate 4,871,169 downwards.
CCTCAGATTGTTTTTCGCCATATTGGGGAGTGATGGAGTTAGTAGAAAAGAAAAGAGATGTCCATGTGTGTGTATCTAATTAAGATAGGACTGGAGCACATACAGGTCCCGGGGAGGTGGGTGGGCGTGTGAGGATCTGCAGCTCTACATGCCAAGAACAGATGCATACTGGTAAGTAGCATTTTCCGTTCGAGGCATGTGAGCTGCAGAGCTCACACTGTGCATAGACTGTACAGCAGTATCTCCCCTAGCGGTGGTCACCTGTATGTGTTGCAGTAGTTTGAAAAAGGGTTTTAAGGACAGCTTGGCCCACGGAAGCTTGTTTCTTGGCTTGCACATCAACACAATAGTGTTTAGTGAAGGTGTGTGTTGTAGACCATGTGGCTGCCTTACATATGTCTTCTAGGGGAATGTTCCCTAAGAATGCCATGGAGGCCCCTAGTTTGCGTGTTGAGTGCGCTCTAGGGGGAACTGATAATGTGCGTTTGGCTTTTTGGTAGCAGATTTGGATACATTTAACAATCCACCTTGCAACCCCGGCTTTTGAGATGGGATTACCTTTGTGTGGTGGAGAGAAAGCTACAAGCAATTGTTTGGTTTTGCGAAAGGATTTGGTTCTGTCAATGTAATACATAAGGGCTCTTTTGACATCTAGGGTGTGGAGAGCTCTTTCTGCCACGGAATCTGGGTTTTGGAAGAACACAGGTAGTTCTACTGATTGGTTAAGGTGGAAAGGCGAAATGACTTTGGGAAGGAATTTTGGGTTTGTTCTGAGAACTACCTTATGATGTATTTGGAAGAAAGGCTCTTGTATAGTTAGAGCTTGTAGCTCACTGACTCTCCTGAGAGAAGTGATTGCAATTAGAAACGCAACTTTCCATGTAAGGAATTGAAGTTCACATTTATGTAGGGGTTCAAAAGGTGGACCCATGAGCCTGGTAAGTACTATATTAAGATTCCACACTGGGGAAGGTGGTAATCTGGGAGTTATGATCCGCTTAAGGCCTTCCATGAAGGCTTTAATGGCAGGGACTTTGAAGAGTGATAAGTGTTGTCTGTTTTGTAAGTAAGCAGCAAGGGATGCGAGGTGCAGACGTATGGATGAGTATGCAAGATTACATCTTTGCAAATGTAGCAAGTAGCAAATTATGTTTTGCGTAGAGGCTTGTAATGGTTGGATGTTATTATTAGTGCAGTAAATAGCGAATCTTTTCCATTTAGCTGCATAGCAGGCTCTGGTAGTTGGGCGTCTAGCTTCCTTTATAACGTCCATGCAGTCTGGGGTAGGTTAAGGTAACCGAATTCTAGGACTTCAGGAGCCAAATTGCAAGGTTCAGCTGAGATGGATCTGGGTGCATTATCTCTCCATGGCTCTGCGTTAGCATTGTTGGGGAGAGGTGTAGTCTTTGGTATGGGACTACTGATAGCTCCAGTAGTGTGGTGAACCACGGTTGGCGTGCCCATGTGGGGGCTACTAGTATCATTTTTAGAGACTGTTGTCGAAGCTTGCGTACTACAAGTGGGATGAGTGGGAGCGGTGGAAAAGCGTACACAAATCTGCCGGACCAGTTCATCCATATCGCATTGCCCTTGGACTGCGGGTGTGGAAACCTGGCGGCGAAGGTTGGGCATTTGGCGTTTTGGTGTGTGGCGAACAGATCTAAGTCTGGCTGGCCCCACATCCGGAAAAAGGTAGAAGAACTTGTGGATGTAGTTCCCACTCGTGAATCTGTTGTGTCTGTCGACTTAACAGATCTGCAATCTGATTGTGAACCCCTGGTAGGTGTTCTGCTAGAAGGTATATGTTTTGTGGAATGGCCCACCTCCAAATGTCCTGTGCTAGTTGGGACAGTTGTGGAGAGTGTGTCCCCCTGTTTTTGTATATAGTACATAGCTGTGATGTTGTCTGTTCGGATCAGGACCGCTTTGTTTTGTACGTGGAGTTGAAAGGACTTGAGAGCTAGGAATATAGCTAGTAACTCTAGGTGGTTGATGTGGAGCAGCTTCTGCTGGGTGGTCCACTTGCCTTGTGTTGTATGATGTAACAGGTGTGCTCCCCATCCTGTAAGGGATGCGTCCGTGGTTAGTACTACTTGTGGATCCGGCTCTAGGAACAGCCGCCCCTTGGACAAATTGTTGGTGTTCCACCACTGCAGAGAGCGATGTGTGCGGCTGTCCACCAACACCAGATCTGTAAGATGTCCATGAGCCTGGTTCCATTGGCGCGCTAGGCACTCTTGTAGAGGACGCATTTGAAGTTTTGCATGAGGGACGATAAAAATGCAGGATGCCATCATGCCGATTAGCTGCATAAACACTCTGGCTGGAAGAGAGTGTTGCATTTGAAACCTGGGGACAAGGGTTTGTATACTGGCTATCCTGGCTGGGCTGGGGTAAGCTAGAGCAGTGGAAGTGTTTATTGTGGCTCCCAGATATTGAAGGACATGGGAGGGCTGAAGGTGGGACTTGGTATAGTTTATTGTGAACCCCAAGTTGTGTAATGTTTGTATCGTTTGGTGGGTGTGTTGGACACACTGGTTGAATGATCTGGCTTTGATAAGCCAGTCGTCCAAGTATGGGAAGACATGTATTTGTTGTCTTCGTAGATGCGCTGCTACTACTGCAAGGCATTTGGTAAACACTCTTGGAGCAGTGGTGACTCCGAATGGGAGTACTTTGAACTGGTAGTGCTGCCCATTGAGAACGAACCTTAGATACTTCCTGTGAGCAGGATCTATGGGAATGTGGAAGTAGGCGTCCTTGAGGTCTAATGTGGCAAGGAAGTCTTGTTGTTGTAGTAAGGGAAGCACTTGTTGGAGAGTGATCATGTGAAAATGATCTGAGTGTATGTATTGATTGAGAGGTCTGAGGTCTAAAATAGGCCTGAGAGTGCCGTCCTTTTTGGGAATGAGGAAGTACAGGGAGTAAACCCCTGTGCCCTGCTGTAGCAGAGGCACTGGCTCTATGGCGTGCTTTTGAAGCAGGGAAAGTACCTCTTGTTGTAAAAGTGTAAGATGGTCTGTGGACATTGGACGCTGCCTGGGTGGTATGGTGGGGGGGTCGCTGTTAGTTCCAGGCAGTAGCCATGTTGGATAATCTGTCTCACCCACCTGTCTGTTGCAATGGAGTTCCAGACAGGCAGGAACTGTGATAGCCTTCCCCGACAGGGGTGTTGTGGTCGGGGGAAGTGGAGGAAAGTCACTGTTTGGGAGTGGTGGAGGTACGGGTGTTGTTATTATTACCTCGACCTCTGCCCTTAGAGTTGTTGCCTCTGTAACCACCCCTAAAGTAGCCTCTATTGGGAGAGGTTTGGGTGTTTGTTCGATAGGAAGAGGAACGGTCTGCGGTGGTGTTCCTGGAGCCCCCTTTGTAAAAGGAGCGGCGAAAGGAGCCACGTTGCTGCGGGGACTGCAATGCTCCCATTGATTTGGCAGTGTCAGTATCCTTCTTCATCTTTTCTAGTGCTGTGTCGACAGCGGGACCAAATAGTTGGTTTTGGTTAAATGGCTGGTTCAGTATGGTAGTCTGGACTTCTGGCTTAAAACCTGAAATGCGAAGCCAGGCGTGTCGTCTGATAAGCACGCTAGTGTTAACTGATCTAGCGGCGGTGTCGGCTGCGTCTAAGGCGCACTTAATGGAGGCATTTGAAATAAGTTTGCCTTCCTGAATGAGGTCAGTGGCTTGTGTTTTGTATTGATCAGGTAGATGTTGGAGGAGGGTTTCTAGCTGATCGTAGTGTGCCCTGTCGTACCTAGCTAGTAGAGCTTGGGTGTTAGCGATGCGCCAGATGTTGGTGGCTTGCGCAGCTACGCGTTTGCCAGAGGAATCCAACAATTTGGATTCTTTATCAGGGGGCGGAGCATCCCCTGAAGTTTGGGAATTGGCGCGATTTCTGGCATTAGAAACGACCAGTGAGTCAAGGGGGAGCTGACCTTTGATGTAGGTGGGGTCTTCGGGTGCAGGTCTATACTTTTTATCCACTCTAGGATTAAGGATCCTGGCTCTGACTGGGTCGTTAAAGATTTCAGGTGCGTGTTTAATGACACCTTTGATCATGGGCAAAGTTTGAACAGTTTTTTGAGACCGTTCAAAGGTGTCTAGAAGAAAGTCTTCTTCTGGTTGGTCGGTGTGAATATGCACCCCATGAAAAACGGCCGCCCTATGTATGAGTTGCCCAAAACCTATGTGATCATCTGGTGGAGATGGTTTTGTGGGATAAGGTGGAGGGCTGGGGAGGTCTGTAGGGTCTGTGGGGTCATTATAACCCCAGTCATCCTGTGGTGGATTATCTGGGTCCAGAAATAAATTGTGAGGGTCATCCCCGTACCCCATGTTGTCCTCATACTCATGTGGGGGAGAAGCCGCAGGTTGAGGAGGTGTGACAGGGATGTGGAGAGGAGGGGTGTTAGAGAGAGGTATAGGGGAAGAAGGAGGCATAGGGGAAGTGGAAGAGTCCTTCTTTGGAGGGACAGGCTTGTGACGTGGCACAGAGGAAATGTGTCCTGTTTTAGGATTGATATAAAGCTTGTGTTGATTAGGATCGATGGGATCCGGTGTAAACAGTTCCTCCCCTTGAATATTAGTTTTCGGCGCCGACTTTTTCGGTTCCGAACGCGGTGATGGCTTCTTTAAATGTTCCTTTGCTTTAGAAGGCGTCGAGGCGTCCTTCGGCTTAGCTACAGGCTCGACCGGCTTTAGTTTAGGGGTGTGTCGAGTAGCTTCGGTTTCGGTGCCGAGGGATCCGCGTGCTTGGAGGCGGATTTGGGGACCGAACTGGATTTCGGCGCCGGGTGGTCTTTGTGTTTCGGCGCCGAAGGTGCCGGTGTAACGGGCACATGTGGTTTGGTCGGTGCCGAGGAAATAGAAGGCTTTGTTTTCTTCTTCGGTGCCGAGCCCGGAGGCGGGGCGTCCGAAGCACGTTTACGGTCTCGACTGGGGCCCGTAGGCGAAGTGCTGACCGGTGCCTTCGATTTTGCAGGGAGGGTTGGGGCAGGGGCAGTAGTACTCACACGCTGCCCTGGAGGGATGGAACCGTCGGAGTCCTCTGCCTCGGAGATGATAGCGAGGTCTTCGGAGTCTTCTTCCGGAACATCGGGACCCTCATCGAAGATGTTGACGGGTTCCGGAGCGGACCTTTGCGCCATGATGTGCCTTCGGGCTCGACGATCGCGGATGGTCTTTTTGGAGCGGAAGGAGGCGCAGGCCGGACAAGTGGCCCCGTTATGGTCTGGTGAGAGGCACCGATTACAGACCTGGTGGTGGTCACTGTGAGGAAACTTTGCTCCACACTGGGGGCATTTTCGGAATGGCGTCCTTTCCATGGGCAGTAGGCCTTACGGCGTCGATGGGCCCAACGGCCCGCGTCGACGGCTGGAAAGGAGATCGAGGAAGGGACGTCGAGATGTCGATGTCGGTATCAGGTGTTGAAAAGTGAAAAACGTTGCAAAAAACAAGTTTCGAACCGGAGTGTCGAAGTTGCATCCGAACCCGATGGCGGAAAAAAACAATCTGAGGATGGAGTTGATGCCCATGCGCACTATTGTCCAAAGGAGGAGTCACCTATCACATGACTACAAAGACTTCTTCGAAGACAACAACAAAGTGCAAGCATCCGAGCCCAACACCAGATGGCGATCTAATGCACAGTGTGAGCTCTGCAGCTCACATGCCTCGAACATTGATTTATTCCAACTTATTCTGGCCACACAGGGTTATGATAACTGGAAAGAGACCATTGATTTGAAATCAATCTGTGGTACAAAACACTGGCAGGTTCAAGGAACTGAGGCACTACATTGTGCCTGTCTAATCTCGGTTCAAATATTTTTAAATGATACTGTTCATCAAACCACATGCTTTGGTATGGCTACGGCAAACAATTTAAATAGACCTTCCATTCCGTCTTTAGCGGAATATGATAATTGGCGTGCTCGCACGAATTATACCATCGATGCATTGCGGGCTTTGTTCCAGAATGACTCCTTTAATGTCTCAGGAATTGATTAATCCGGTTGGTTGGTGTGGCAAACCAATTCAAATGCATGTCAATTGCGCTTTTATAATGTAACACCTGGTTTCACCCAGACTAGACCGGACCCACGTTATCCACGTTCACATTCGGTTACCACATACTCGGTGGGTAAATTATGCCAACAATGGTTGGAACATTCCACCCTATCGTCAGTAAAGCAACACCTGTCGCTCTTGTCGAGTGACATTAACTTGGCTGCTTTTCTCTTAGGACGCACGGTTCCTAGAGGTAAGAGATTTATATATGCAGCTTACAATGAAATTTGGAAACTTTCGCAGATGGAAGCAGCCTTTCGTCTGCGTCAGATTGATCAAGCAAATTTAGAAAAAGTTCTAGCCTTGGTCGACAATGGTATCAATACGCTTTCATCACGCATTTATACATTGGATAACTGTAAGAAACTGGCTCTATATATACTGCACCAAAGTGAGGTACAGTGTGTATAGAGTCCAAGGGTCTCCAGAGGTTTGGCAGAGGTTAAAGTTAGATAGAACCTTACTCTCTAAAGTGGTAGCTTGGTCGAGCAGTAAGGCAGTATCAGAGGACAGTGTAAAGCATTTGATGTACACACTCCGTCAGCAAATGAAGCCACACACTCAAGAACTGAACTCTAGGCTGTAAGAAAGTGGCTCTGTATATACTGAACCAAAGTAAGGTTCAGTGTGCACAGAGTCCACAGTCCCCAGAGGTTTGGCAGAGGCTAAAGTTAGATATAACCTTACTCTCTAAAGTGGTAGCTTGGTCGAGCAGTAAGGCAGTATCAGAGGACAGTGTAAAGCATTTGTTGTACACACTCAGTCAGCAAATGAAGCCACACACTCAAGAACTGAACTCTAGGCCAATGGTTTGTATATAAAAATATAGTTGTTTTATTTTAGAACCAACAATGGGTGTCAAAATATACTTTCTCAGAATGAGATGCTTTAGTTAACTACTGTTCAATTGGCAATAGACTTTTGAATGCAATAGTTACAGTTGTTGCAATATGCAACACAATTTTAAACACAATTATACATTGAGCTCAATGGAAATTTCTGGTTAAATGCAATAGATTACTTTTGGATTACTTTTCTAACCACGGGACTGGATCTTGGATTCAGTCCCGGGACACTTCCTGTAAACAGGTGAGAAAAAGCGTTTTGGTTATGGTAGTGATTTTTGAGGAATATTACTGTATTTCAAAAGTTGACACTTAGAAACTTTTCTGGGTAAAATTACCAATGTTATCCTAGGGAAGGAAATACAGTTTGCAAGCAAAGTATGTTTACGTTACTTTTGTAATCCAGTGCTGGACTCCTAGGTTCAGCACTGGGACATTTACTTAAAACAGGTAAGTAATTACGTTTTTGTAGTTTGTACGATTTTTAAAGAATATTTGTATGATTCAGAAATCGACACTTAGAAACTTTTTCAACAAAAAGCAGGCAATGATATCCTATGAGAGGAATTTCCAGTTACTGGTAAGTACGGTAAAAATTACTTTTCATGGTCGGTACTGGACTAAAAGATGCAGTACTGAGGTCTCTCCTGATAGTAGGTGAGTAATTCGGAATTCGTTACTGTTGTGATTTTTAAGCAATATTTTGGTATTTCAAAAGTGGACACTTAGAAGAAATTTCACAGAAAACCAGTCAATGGATCCCTATGTAAGAAAATTCAATTCGCCGGTAAGTTACTTTTAACGTTACTTTTGTAATCCAGTGCTGGACTCCTAGGTTCAGCCCTGGGACATTTACTTAAAACAGGTAAGTAATTACGTTTTGGTAGTCTGTACGATTTTTAAAGAATATTCTTGTTTTCAAAAGTCGACACTTAGAAACTTTTGGAAGAAAAAGTGTCCATGTTATCCTATGAGGAAAAATGAGTTATCGGTCTCGAGGTAAGTAATCGGTCTTTTGAGTTAGGGTTCTGGGGTTAGACTCAGGGGTCTCCCAGGGTCAGTGATGCACTGTTGTTGCACCCTCAGCGGCACTAGGGCGGCCGGGTGCAGAGTGTTGAGGCCCAATGTTATCCTATGGAGGATAGGGGGACTCCGGTTGGTGGCGGCTGGCAAGCAGGCCACGGGGTTGTGGGAGCAAAGCTCCTAGGGTTAAGATCAGGGCACGTTGGGGACCAAGTTAGCACCAAAGAGGCACCCTCAGCGGCACTAGGGCGGCCGGGTGCAGAGTGCTGTTTTGAGGTCGGGTGCCCTGTTGATTTCAATGGAAATTTTCGGTTTTGGTTTTCAGCTGCAGGCTCGGTCCAGGAAGACTTCCAGGAGGAACCAACAGCTGGGCAGGTAAGTTGGAGGGCTCGGGGACGTAGGTGCACCTCGGGTTCCTTTCTCCAGGGCGCAGGGCGTCTGGATGCAGGGGTGTCTTTTGAGGTCGGATTTCACCTTACCGGGCCACTCGCGGTTGGGGGGTTCTCCGTGCAGAGGCTGCAGGCGACGTCGGGGAGTCCTGGAGGGGTCAACCCACGGTGGACTCGGACTCTGGAGAGCTGGGGGACCTCGCTGGGACCGGTGGGCCACTTGAACTCGGGCTGTAGGCGACGGGTGCAGTGGTGGTTCCAGGCGTCGGGTTTCTTTCTCCTCAGCAGGCTCGGAGTCTTTGTTTGGTGTTTCTTTTGAACAGAGCTGCTGTTCACAGGAGATCCGGTCTTTGTTGAAGGCAGTCAGTCCTCCCTGGGGTTCTGGAGGTCGCTGGCTGCAGGACAAGACTATTTTTGGCGCAGGATCTCTGGAAACTGCAGACGGGCCGGTAGGGCTGGGGCCAAGTCAGTTGTTCTCTGCAGTCTCCTCTGCTGGGCGTCTTCTTTCGTCCTTTTTCTTCTTAGGTTGCGGGAATCTAAGGAAGGAAGGTTCAGGGTGCCCCTAAATACTAGATTTAGGGGCGTTACAGGTAGGTAAAGGGCAGGGACCAATGGGTCCCTGCCCTGGGGTGGGTACACCCCTATCCTGCCACTCTCCTGTGGGAGGGGGCAGGAGCCTAGTCCTGATTGGGCAGGGCTCCCCATCTTCAAGATGGCGAGAGCCCGGAGATGTGCTTCACCTCGCCTCCCCCACCTGAGGGGTGGGGTTGGCAGAGGGTGGCACACCCCTTTCCTCCCTTGGTGTTTCCCTCCAGTCTTCCCACCAGGATGGGGGAGGAACCGGTGGGGACCAGTTGCTGAGTACAGCAAGTGGTCTGGGGAAGCTCACAAAGGTGGAATGCCTTTGAAGCTTCCCCTGCCCATCCTGGGGGAGGGGCCTAGCACCTCACCCAGGACGTGCATTGTTGCAGGCCCGGGAGAGCGGATGGCTCTCTACCCAGGGGTCCAGCAACATGTCTGCTGTGTGGCAGCCTAGGCAGCCCCTCAGACAAGACGTGGATTGTAGGTTAGGTTCAGGGGGTAACTCTAAGTTGCCCTCTGACGTGCATTTTACAGTAAATCCCACACTGGCATCAGTGTGGGTTTACTGTGCTGAGGAGTTTGATACCAAACTTCTCAGTCTTCAGTGCAGCCATCATGGTGCTGTGGAGTACGTGCTGACGACCTCCCAGCACCATATACTCGGAATGGCAGCCCTGCACACAGTGCCCAGGAATGGGCCTGGGTACTGTAGGGGCACAGGGCTCATGCACCTGTGCCCTCACCACTGGCATAGGGCACCCAGCTAGAGGGGTGACTGAGGTATGCCAGGGCAGTGTGTTTGTGGGCATGGCACACAGGGATGTGTGCCATGTCGACTCTCTGTTTTGTTCTGCACCAAGACACTCAGCCTGCAAGGGCAGTGTGTGTGTGTCAGGGTACAGGGCCTCTAAGGGTGGCACAATAAGTGCTGCAGCCCTTAGGGGTCTTCTCTGGTCACAGTGCCCTGGGTACCTAGGGTACCATTTACCAGGGGCTTACCTGTGGCCAGAGATGCCAATTGGGTTTAGGCTGAGTACAGTTTTTAGGAAGGAACACAGGCCCTGGGTACCTGATTGGCAGGGATCCAGGGCACACCAAGGAAAAGTGCATCAGTTATCAGGCAAAAAGTGGGGGGGTTACTGCAACAGAAACCCACTTTCCTACATAGGCCAATTGTTTTGTATGAAAAAAAATGTACTGTTTTATTTTAGAACCACAGGTTTGCATAAAATACTTTCTCAAGATAAGATGCTGTTTGTTGAATACTTTCAATGAACAATAGACTTTAAATGCAATATAGTACAGGGGTTGCACTAGGCAACACAATACTTGGTTTACTAGAACATTGAGCTCAATTGGATTTTTAAGTAAACTGCAATAGAATTACTTTACGAACGTTTTTCTTACTCAGGGCTGGATCCTGGATTCAGCCCTGGTGTATTTCCTGTAAACAGTTGAAAGAAATCGTTTTTGTTACACAGGCGATTTTTAAGGGATATTTGTATGTTGCAAAAATCGACACTTAGAAGAATTTCTGGTAAAAACCAGGCAATGTTATCCTATGGAGGAAAATCAAGTTACCGGAAAATCACAGTTGTAATCACTTTTTCTAGTCAGTGCTGGGTACCTAAATCCAGCACTGGGATCTCTCCTGAGAACAGGTGAGTAATTTCGATTTTGGTATTCGGACGATTTTTAGTGAATATTTCGAAGTTCCAAACTCGACACTTAGAAGAATTTCCAAGTGAAAACCAGTCAATGTTACCCTATGGAGAAAATGCAAGTTATCGGCTTTCAGGTAAGTACTCGGCTGGCAGAGTTAAGGTTCTGGGGCAAGACTCGGGGGGGGGGGGGGGGGTCTCCCAAGTTCAGGTTTGTACTGTTACACCCTCAGCGGCACAGGGGCGGCCGGGTGCAGAGAGTGTAGGCCCAACGTTAGCCTATGGTGGGCGGGGGGCCTTTGGTTGGTGGCTGCTGGCAGGCAGGCCACGCGGCTGTGGGAGCAAAGCTCCTGGTCACTTACTCAGGGAAAGTGGGGAAGTCGAACAGGGTAGTTGGTGCACCCTCAGCGGCACTGGGGCGGCCAGGTGCAGTGGGTTTTTGGGCCGTCGGGCGCCCAATGGATTTCAATGGGAAAGCTGCAAGACGAACAAACTCGGGGACGGTGATTCTTCAGGTGCGACCACCACTTCGAGAGGTAAGTTGGGAAGCTGTAGGATGGGTAGACACCCAGGAGTTGGGCACAGGGGGATGTGGGGCACCGGGTGCAGGGGTGTCTTTAGGTGTCGGGAAATATTACCCTCTGCTGGTCGCGGTTGGAGGGGTCCCTGGTGTTGAGGCTGGAGGCGTCGTCAGGAGCGTCGAGGTGAGTCCTTGGGTGCTGGATTCTGGGTCACAGTCGCAGGGGGGGGTGAGGGGGGGGGGGTGAGTCCTCGTGGTCTTTGTCCACTTTGGCTCGGGCCGGGCGGATGCAGAGTGGGCAGGATCCGCAGTTTCAGGCCAGGGCCTGGGGTTGCAGATGTTTGAGCAGAACCACTGCTCGTGGGCGTCCCAGTCTTTAGTTGAGCAAGGCAGTCCGGTCCCTCTGGGGTTTTCGAGGTTGCTGACCACTGAAGAGGCCGGGGTTTAGCAGGAGCAGGTTCGAGGTTTGACAGGCCGGTAGGGCTGGGGCCACGTCAGTTGGTGTCGTCCTCTTGTTAGCAGCTGCACAGCTTGTCTTCTTTCTTCTTGTTTTTCTTGTTGAATCGGGATCTGAGGAAGGAAGGTTCATTGTGCCCCTAAATACTGAATTTAGGGGCGTTACAGGTAGGTAAAGGGCAGGGACCAATGGGTCCCTTCCCTGGGGTGGGTACACCCCCTACTCTGCCACTCTCCAGTGGGAGGGGGGCAGGAGCCTGTCCTTGGTTGGCTGGCTCCCCCCATCCTCAAGATGGCGGGGACTCAAGGTTGTGCTTCACCTCGCCTCCCCCACCCTAGGGGTGGAGTTGGCAGAGGTGGGCATACCTCTCTTCCTCACTTTGTTTTTCCCGCCGGGTCTCCCGCCCAGAAGGAAGGGGGGGGGGGGGTGGAACCAGTGGGGACCAGTTGCTGAGTACAGCAAGTGGTCTGGAGAGGCTCACAAAGGCGGTATGCCTTTGAAGCCTCTCCTTCGTGAACCCTGCCCATCCTGGGGGAGGAGGCTTGGCACCTCGTCCCAGGATGTGCATTGTTTCAGGCCCCCGAGAGCAGCAAGCTCTCGACCCAGGGGTCCAGAAACAGCCACTCAGTCAGGTCACTGGGAGTTGGTCGAGTTTCAGGGGGCATCTCTAAGATGCCCTCTGTTGTGCATTTTACATTAAATCCCACACTGGCATCAGTGTGGGTTTAATGTGCTGAGAAGTTTGATACCAAACTTCCCAGTCTTCAGTGTAGCCATTATGGTGCTGGGGAGTTCGTAATGACAAACTCCCAGCACCATATACTCTTAATGGCAGCACTGCACTTACAGTGCCCAGGAATGGACCTGGGTACTGTAGGGGTACAGGGCTCATGCACCTGTACCCTCACCACTGGCATAGGGCACCCAGATAGAGGGGTGACTGATGTATGCCAGGGCAGTGGTTTGTGGGCATGGCACACAGGGATGTGTGCCATGTCGACTCTTCACTTTGTTCTGCACCAAGACACGCAGCCTGCAAAGGCAGTGTGTGTGCGTCAGGGTTCAGGGCCTCCAAGGGTGGCACAATAAGTGCTGCAGCCCTTGGAGGCCTTCTCTGGTCACAGTGCCCTGGGTACCAGTGGTACCATTTACCAGGGGCCTACCTGTGGCCAGAGATGCCAATTGGGTTTAGGCTTCAATGCAGTTTAAGGGAAGGAACACAGGCCCTGAGTACCTGATTGGCAGGAGCCCAGGGCACACTCAGTCAAAGCACATCAGCAATTCAGCAAAAAGTGGGGGCATACCATGCAAGAAAGAGGGCACTTTCTCACAATAACATTGTTTCTTGTGTTATTAATATTATTCAGAATGATGCGTCTGTATTGTATCATGGTCAAAATCAATCAATTACGCTCTGTTATGCAGTTTGCATGGACGTTACAGACACTTAAAATGGGAAAAGTCCCTTTGGATTATTTGAATGCTTCTGCTTTGTTTTTACCATTTAATTTGACTGATAAAGAACGTTTTATGTCAATGAAAGATACTACTTACACGCTATTACACATTGAACAATTGGAACCCTTGCCATTCTCTGTGGCGGAAACGGATTCTGCTGTTTGGTTAATTCATGGGGTTATCTCCCTCCCATTCTCGCCGTTTCAATTTAAATCATGCATGCAACATTTTCCAATTGGCCGCTTCGAACCCCTGGGTTGTGCCTTTTTGCATGAATTATGGTCCCTACCTTTTACTTACAGATGTCAACGGGAAGATAAGGAGGTCTTCCTAACAGGGGAGGACTGCGATTCCACAGTAGGACATTCCCTAGTTTGTAAACACGTTAAATTGCACGGCGCGTGTAATGTATCAGCGCCTAATCTTGCATGTTTTTTTAAAGGGACTCCAGTGCCATCAATCATTCCCGCTTTTACCCTGCTTACTAATGGTAGCTATCTTATTTTGAACAACCAGGATTGCTGTGGTTTACGGGCAGGTGTCCCGTATTTGGTAACTGTTTCACAACGCGTTACTTGTTGTAGCAATGTGCTTTTTCCGCCCCCGCATGGGAGTGTAGCTAGTTCTATTTGGCCTTCCATTCCTACTTTGAAAACAGATTTCAACAAATTAAGCAGGCTAAGGGCCCTTTTGTTCCAACAAGAAGTGGCTCTCACTTCAGCCCGAAAGACCTTCGAGTTACAGGTGGCTAGAACATCTAGTGAGATTCAGTCACTTCTGAATACTAACCTCCCACTACACTTTGGGGAGCTTAATCAAATATTTAATGCGTCTGACACTAAAGGCCTTGCACACTTTTTTAAACAAGTGGGAGCCGGCCTTGCGACTTCTTTTCAGACGATATTTGGAGTAATACCGGCTTTTATTCATTCTATTTTTTCCAGCGTCTTCTGTGGATTCCCTTTAATACTAGCGTTAGCTGGTGGAATCCTGCTTCTACTGCTCCTGCTGCGCAATGGCTGCTCAGGTTGTGGTCCTGCATAGACCAGGCCAATTGCAACTATACCGTGATCGGTTGCAACAAGTTTTTGGATGCCTGCCGTTAGAGACGCTTAGCGTGAGTTATGGATTGACTATTCGCTTTGCCTACTTTACTTGCGTGCAACCAGTCTTCTACTGCCGACGATGCCCCTTCTATTGGGCTATGAATTTATGTCTCTCCAATACGTCATGTCCAGTCCCAGATTTTGTCCAGTTGATGGGTCCCTTAGAGGCTCATGACCATGCTTGTTCTGGGGATGGCTGTTTGGCGCGTGCAGCAGCGCTTGGAGTATTGGCTGAATGGGATATCTGTGCAGACCCTCCTATGTCAGAGTTTCATCGAATATCACGCAAGTTGGCAGATGATGCTTTTGGAAGCATCAGATTAGGAGGAGCACGTTTGTTCCTTCGATTGACTTGACTGGATGGCATCCCTTTTTTCTACTAACGATAGAGATGCTCTTCTGGAGGGAATTGCATTCTTAAGTTCACGGACATTAATGGACTTACCACCTTCATCATAACATTTTCCCGGAGGCCGTGAAAATTGATTACAATTTAATTTTTTTTTTTTTTTCTCCAATTTGTTTTTTTTTTATTCTCACTCATACTTTATTGGTCTGCTCGGTTTTTTGAACTCTGTTTCCGTCCTTTCTCTATGTCCTGTGGCCTTACCAGGGGGAGGGTGTTATATGGCTCTTGGGGTCATTGTCGACATTGATAAGTTAGCATGAGCTTCGCTGCCATGATGCTGCTTTTGTGCACGTTACTAAATGACAAATTTTTGCAAAACGCTGCCTGTGCCTTTCACATGAGAACTGTGTTTTTCGCGTTCTTTGTTGAAGTTCCTGGAGTTTAGTCTGAACACGATGTGCAAGGTCGATAAACAATGTCCCTTGTTATTCTGTTCTGGTCAGTCTCTAGCACCTAGACATAACATGCTAAACATAGCTGCAATGTTCGATACTCGTGCTTTGATATTGCGGGGATAGAGCCCTTTCCATGGAGAAGAGCTACGCTGTCCCTATGATGTAAATCTTGCATCTAGGCTTTAAGGTATGGGGTCTGCTGTCGAAGCCCAAAGATCTTCCTTTTTCTAATAAACATCTTCCAGTCAAGGGGAGGGTGGTTAGGTCTTATAGCCCTTTTTCCACTGTCTTTATAAAAACGACTTCCCCCTTTGTGCTATATGGAATTGTAACAATGCTAATTGTTTTGAGTTTATGCATTTTGCTGCTGGTAGTGGCTCCTATATTGTATTGTAGAGCACGATAGTTAAAATAAACATTTTGAACTATTACAGTGACTCTGCCTAATCTTGTTGTGGACAAGTACCAGCAAGCGAAAGAGTATGTCTTGCTACCGAGTCTGGAATGTTGCGTTCTGGGTTGTCTAATCATTTGTAGCTCTGTGATTTTTGGAGAACGAATGAGACAGTATAGCTAGTCTGTTTTGGGATTTTGGGCACTAAGGTGGTAGGTTGGTACACCCCTATACACCGAGGTCCCGTTTTCCTGCGCATAGTTCTGTGTAGGTGCAGAATCCCCGCAACAGTCTGTATTGTAAGTATGCAGCTACTGCTGCTAGATGTAAGCAAATGGATGTGTAGGCTAGTCCAGCATGCTGTAAATGTAACAGATGATCTGTACGTAAGCATCAAGAGGATTGATATGGTTATTGTTACAATAGATAAATCGCTTCCATTTTGCTGCATAACATGCCCTGGTAGTAGGCTTTCTAGCCTCTTTTAGGATATTCATACAGTCTGGTGGTAGGTGTAAATAACGAATAGTTTCTTACCCGTCGGTGTAGTTTTGCAGCTTGAAGACTTTCTGGATTCACTATGCTGTGCATTATTCCGCCATCTTGTGGTTGGGTCCGGATTCGTAGTCTTTTCTTTTGTGTTTTTTTTTGTTGTTGGCCCAGGTGGGCGGCGACGCCCCACCATTTGGTGTCTTCGGTGACGTAGTCGCGCTTCCTGCGGAAGCTCCCACCCTTGGTAGCCATCTTCGGATTCTTTTTTCTTTTCCTCTTACAGTTTTTGTCGTCTATGTCTTGGTCTTTTATCTTTCAATTTTCCTTTTGATCCCTCTAAACTCTGTATGTAGTCTAGTTGTACCCTTAACCTCCTATGTTATCTTCCTGGCGGAGGCGGGTGGGATCGCTAGTGAATCCAGAAAGTCTTCAAGCTGCAAAACTACACCGACAGGTAAGAAACTATTCGTTTTGCAGCGTGAATCTTTCTGGATTCACTATGCTGTGCATAGACTTTGTAGCGGTTTTGTTATTGCGGTGGTTGGGTGGAAGATGAGCATTGGTTGCTGAAAATGTGCTGTAAGACCTTCTGTCCTACTTGTGCCTCTTTGTTCATCTGGATATCCACACAGTAGTGTTTGGTGAACGTGTGCACGGAAGACCATGTTGCCGCTTGGCAAATGTCTTGTATAGGTGTGTTCGCTAGGAACGCAACCGTTGCTCCTTTCTTCCTTGTTGAGTGAGCCTGGGCGGCTCCCTCTAACTCTTGTCCTGCCTGCTTGTGGCAGAGTTGTATTGCTTGTGCAATCCATCGTGCTATGGTATTTTTTGTTACTGGCCGTCCCAGGAAACTGCTTGCGAAGGAAACAAAGAGTTGTTTTGTTTTCCTGCATTCCTTTGTCCTTTCTATGTAGTGCATCACTGCCCTTCTGGCGTCCAGCGTGTGTAGCGCCTTTTCTGTGGGCGTTGATGGTTTCTGGAAGAAACTTGGTATCTGTATTGTCTGGTTAATATGGAACCGCGACACCACCTTTGGCAGGAAGTGTGGGTCTGTTCTCAAGACAATTCTGTCCTTGTGTATTTGCAAGTAGGGCTCTTGTAGTGTAAGAGCCTGCAGTTCACTGACCCTTCGCAGTGACGTGATAGCCACTAAGAATGCCGTTTTTAGTGTGAGCATGTGCAGTGTTATTTTGTGTATGGGCTCAAATGGTGGTTTCATCAACTGTGTTAGCACAGTGTTGAGGTTCCAGCTTGGGGCTGGCATTCTTTTAGGGGGCTATTCTTTTAGCCCCTTCCAGGAATCTTTTGACCACCTGGGAGGTGAAGAAGCTTTTCCCCGCTTCTCCCCTGGTGTAGGCCACTATGGCTGCTAAGTGAACCCTTAGTGACGAGTAACTCAGCCCGCTGTGTAGTAGGTGCGTTAAGTATTGTAGTACCGTTGATTCTTTTGTGACCTTTCGTTGCAGTCCCTCTTTAATGCACCATTGCGAGAACCTTTTCCACTTTGCAATGTAACATTTTCTTGTAGTGGGTCTCCTTGCTTCTCTGAACTGCCATGGTGCTTGGTGGTAGCTTGAGGTGTGCGAATTCTAGGTCCTCAGGAGCCATGCTGCTAGGCTGAGGCTCTCTGGTTCTGGGTGGAGCACTTTTCCGTCTTGCATTGTCAGGAGGTCTTTCCTTCTGCTGAACCTGTGTGCTGGTTCCTGCGCCATTTCCATTATTTGTGAGAACCATGATTGTCTGGCCCACTGAGGTGCCACCAGTATGAGTGTCATGCTGCTGCTCCTGCATTTGCTGAGTACCTTGTGTAACAGTGGTATCGGGGGAAAAGCGTATGCAAATTCGTTCGACCAACTTATCCATAGCGCATTCCCTAGGGACCTTTGGTCCGGTTGTCTGGATGCGTAATGTTGGCATTTTGCATTCTGGAGTGTTGCAAACAGGTCTATCCGTGGTGTACCCCACTTTTGGAACAGCCGCTGCACCTCCTGTTGATTGAGCTCCCATTCGTGGGATGCCGACGTTTGTCTGCTGAGTCGGTCTGCCTCTACATTGTCTATTCCTGGGAGGTGTATTGCCAGTAGGTCTATCCTTAGAGGGATGGCCCATCTCCAAATTTCCTGTGCTAGGTTTGATAGCGGTGCTGACTGTGTACCCCCTTGTTTGTTGATGTAGAACATGGTGGTTGTGTTGTCTGTTTGTATCAGCACTCTCTGTCCGTAAAGCTGCTTTTGAAAGGCTTTTAAGGTAGTTGATGTGTTTCACTGCATCTTGTTGTGACCACAGCCCCCTGACGCGGAGTCTGTGCATGTGCGCGCCCCAGCCCTGCTGTGAGGCGTCTGTTGTGATGGTCACTGTTGGAGTTGGCTGTGTGAATGGCTTCCCTTGTAATATGTTCTCTTCCTTCCACCACGCTATTTCTTGCTGCACTGCGTGTGTGACAACCACTAGATCTTCCCAACTCCCTGTCGCTTGTGACCACTGCTGCTGTATCCATTCTTGGAACGGTCTCATGTGCAGCCTGATATGTGGGACTAGGTGGAAGCACGATGCCATCATCCCCATTGTTCTGCTCACTTTCCTCACTGTCAGAACTTGCCCCTTGCGGTAATGACGTGTTTCCCTCAGGAGCGCTATAGTTCTCTTGTTGCTGGGGAACACTTTGGACTGTGTGCTGTCTATTTGTGCCCCTAAGAATATTTTGATTTGCTGTGGTTTTGTTGACGATTTCTCCCAATGTATTGAGAAACCTAGTCTGGACAGTGTTTGTATGACTTGATTGATGTGATCCTTGCAGTGTCTGTATGATCCTGCTTTCACAAGCCAGTCGTCGAGGTAGGGGTATACATGTATGCCCTTCCTCCGAAGGTGCGCTGCAGCTGCTGCTAGGCATTTTGTGAACACCCTTGGTGCGGACTTTAGTCCGAAGGCTAGCACTGTGAACTGGTAGTGATTGTGGCCTATCACGAATCTTAGTAGACGTTTGTGGTTGACGAAAGATGCATATCTGCACATACCCAAGTCTATGGTCGCCATGTAATCCCCTTGTTGGATTTGGGGTATTACTTCCTGAAGTGAAGTCATTTTGAATTTTTGAGTTTTTACGAATTTGTTCAGGAATCTGAGGTCCAGTATTGGTCTTAGTGTCTCGTCTACCTTTGGCACTAGGAAGTACGTTGAGTATACTCCCTTGTTCCTTTCGTTTATTGGAACTGGTTCTATTGCTCTTTTTGCAGCAGCTCCTCTGCTTCTAGACGTAGGAGGGCGAGCTCCCTTGCGGGAATTGCCCGGTGTCTTGGTTTTCTGCCTGGGGGTGTTTTTGGAGTTCTATGCAGTACCCGTGCTGTATGATGTTCAGTATCCACTTGTCCGTGGTAATGTTCCTCCATTGTGTGAGGAACTTTCCTATTCTGCCCCCAACTGGGGTTGTATGCTCGGTGGTTATTTTTTGGCTGTGTGTGTTTTTTATTTTGTCCTTTTGTTGACTTCTCTCCCTTGGTGTTAATAGGGGAGGGTTTGGTTTGTTTGTGGAGTCACTTTGAGGTGGGCTGCTGTCCCCCTCTTCGGGCCTGTCCCCGTCCGTAACCGCGCCCTCGAAAGGACCGTCCTCTGGCTTGGTACTGCCAATTTTGCTGCTGTTGTCCCTGTTGGCTTTGGCCCTGGTTGTTCCCCTGGTATCCTTGCTGGGGGGACTGGTGTGAAGTGGTGGGTGCATTGCCCCCTCTACCATTGGGCCGCCTTGAGGGGTTTCCTCTTCTCATCCCCCTGAACTGCAGTGCTCCCATGGACCTCGCAGTTTCGTTGTCCTTTTTTAGTTGCGTCAACTTGTCGTCGACCGGTGCTCCAAACAGTTTCTCCCCGTCGAAAGGTGTGTTAAGGATGTTACTCTGTACCTCCGGCTTGAAGCCCGAGATCCTGAGCCATGCGTGTCTCCTTTCAGTCACCCCTATCATTTGCCTGCTGGAGTTCTCTGCTGCGTCCAAGGCGGACTTTAGGCAAGTGTTCGCGATAGCCTTGCCCTCGTCCGCTAGGTAATTAGCCCTTTGTTGGTATTCTTCTGGCAGGTGTGTAATGAGCTGGCTCATTTCATCCCAATGCTGGTATGCATGCCTGCTGATGAGGGCGTTGGAGTTGGCGATGCGCCAGTGTATGGCTGCGTTCCTCTCCACCTTTCGTCCTGTGAGGTCTATTCGCTTGCTCTCCTTGTCTGGAGGTGGGCCTGTGTTGGTGGGCACACCGGCCCTTTTCCTGGCCGTTGCTGCGATAATGGAGTCTGCTGCTGCGATAATGGAGTCTGCTGGCACTGACCCTTGGATGTACGCCGGGTCCTTTGTGGAATGCTTATATTTCTTTTCGCTTCTAGGTGTAACCGCCTTGCAGACTGCAGGTTCTCTGAAGGCCTCCCTTCCCTGGTCCAGGACGCCGGGCAACATGGGTAGGAATTGGCTCTTTGTTTGTTGAGGTGGCAGTGTTTCAAAGAGGAAACCTGCTTTTGTCTTTTCCTCCTGCATTTCGACCCCATATGTCTTTGCAGCTTTCTGGACGACTCCATTGTAGACTCCGATGTCGTCCGTCGGCGAAGGCCTCGAGGGGTAAGAGTCTACCCCCTCTTCTGGTGACTCTGCGTCGAGGTCTTGCCAGTCCAAGTCTTGTGCCTCCGAGGGCTCTGAGTCCCGGTAAGACTGCATCTCTTCTTCGCCTTCGGCTTCGAAGTCGTAGTCTTCTTCGTCCTGGTCTTCGAGCGGTTCGGGTGTTTTCGGGGCTCGATGTATTCGGCGTCGAACTCCTCGAGTGCCTCGTGCGCTGGCTTCGATGGAATAGCGTATTGCTTCATCTTCTCGTCGAAGTCTTTTTTACGTTGCAGGATGCTCGCCATCTCTGCCTCGAGCCTTCTCTTCTTTTTCGCCATCTCGTGGGCCTTTTCGGCGTCGAGTGGTGCAGCGCCTCTCTTTGTGGTCGCGGTCGTCGAAGATGACGCCGGGCCTTCCTTTCTCGGTGTCGAGGCTTCCTTTTCGGAGGTGACCTTCGACGCCTTTGTTTTTTCGGAGGCTTTCGCCGATTGGGAGTCCTTCTCGAAGGATCCGCTCAGTTGCTTGTCCTTGGATGCTGTTGCTTTCGTCGAGGGTTTCGGCGGCAACGCTCCCTTTGAGGACTTTTCTACACTTCTAAGAGTGTTGCTCGGGGTTCTGGCTTCACTCTTTCGAGCGTCGCTTGGGTGCCTTGGGGTCGCGACTCCCTTACCTCCTTCGACGTTTTCTTATGGACCTCGACGACAGAGCAGTCCTCCGGTCCCTCTGCGATGTTGTCTTCCTCTCCGCTCGAGAAGCCCAGGTCTCGGAGCGATGGTGCTGGTCCTGCATGTTGTAGTTCGCCCTTCTCTGTCTCTCTTACTCGGAGGGTCTTCGGGGTGAACGCCGAACACGCGTTGCAGTCTTCACTGGTGTGTTCGAGCGGCAAGCAGAGGTTACAGACTGGGTGCTGGTCCTTCTGTGCGTACTTGTGGTGACAGTTCTGGCAAAACTTAAACGGTGTCTTGTCCATAACCGCTCTCAGGGAGCCCCCTGTGAGCGCATTCTCTGTAGGCGTCGAGATTTCGGTCGTGGACCTTCTACCTCGTCGTCCTTCTTGTTGTCTCCGGTTTACTTGTGTCGTCGTCCGGTGTCTCGGGAAACGATCCTCTGTGGTGATATTCGACTTTGAGATTCCTCGTCCAAAGTTTCTGGAACTTCTCGGCAACGATCCAGACCCCACGGCGGAAAAAAGAATCTGAAGATGGCTACCAAGGGTGGGAGCTTCCACAGGAAGCGCGACGACGTCACCCAAGACATCAAATGGTGAGGCGTCGCCGCCCACCTGGGCCAACAAAAAAACACAAAAAAAACACAAAACAAAGAAAAGACTACGAATCCGGACCAAACCACGAGATGGCGGAATAATGCACAGCATAGTGAATCCAGAAAGATTCACGCTGCAAAACTAAACTAGATGACTTCAGGAGCCAGATCACCAGGTTGAGTACTTTGGGATTTGGATGCCTGATTTCTCCTTGGCTCTGAATGAGGAGACTGGAGGCGAGAAGCAGCTTTTGGTGTGGAACTTTTGACAGCTCCAGTAGAGTGGTGAACCAGGGTCGACGGGCCCATGTGGGAGGTATGAGGATTAGTGTAAGTGATGTTTGCCTGAGCTTCTGAACTACCAGTGGAATGAGTGGGAGAGGCGGAAAAGCATAGGCAAATATCCCTGATCAGATGTGTGTGGGAACCTGGAGGCGAAGCTTGGGCATTTTGCGTTTTCTGCTGTGGCAAACAGGTCTATCTGAGGAAATCCCCACTGCTTAAAGTAGGGGAGGAGAACCCGAGGATGAAGTTCACAATCGTGGATTTGCTGCCTCCGTCTGCTGAGAAGGTCGGCAATCTGATACTCCCGGAAGGTGTTCTGCCAGGAGATAAATTCTGTGGTGAATAGCCCATTTCCAAATGGCTTGTGCTAGGCGTGACAATTGGAGAGTGTGTCCCTCCCCCCCCCCTATTTTTTAGGTCTCGCTGAGCCAGCGCGCATGCGCTGCACTGAGAGACATTTAGTAAGGGGCTTTTGGAAGTGCTACCAGAGAGGCTCCCAGCTTGCGTGCACGTGAGCGTGCACGCGCGCAGCTGCCATCTGGGTGTTCTCTAATGGCTCCTCTGCGCACACTACCCCCTCCCTTCTGAGAGGCGCCATCTGGCTTTCCTCTCGCTCCGACAAGCGCTCCTCCGCCCCTCCCCTCCGCGTTACTTTCACGCGCGGCCAATGCTTGTTTTACCTCTCGCTCTGCCATTCCTTCAACCTTTCATCACTATGTTTTCTCAAGTTTTTCTTTCCCTCCTTCAACCTTTCACTCGGTCCCTCCTTTTATCACTATGTTTTCACAAGTTTTTCTTTCCCTCGTTTCCTTCTTCCCTGTTTAATTCCCTCCTCGACCCTTCTTCACATGCAGCCGCCATCTGTCTTTCACGGGTCATTAGCACCACTTGGCCACACGTCTTTCTCTTTGATCGCGATCACACTTGCGATCGCGCTTTCTGTCAAGGCTCATTAAGCACACACGCGCGATCGCTTTTACGAGCTTTCTTTCATATTCCTGAAGCCGATAGCTTCCTTGTGTGCGCGGCCGCGATCGTTTTTACTTTTGCGGCTTTTACAGAAAATGCCCCCTTCTGCCTTTACCGTTCTCCCCCCCTCCTCGCAAAGCCCAACATTTGTTATCCCCTTTAATGCCCTGGTGGCTGTTGGCTGTCCGGAATGACTAGCGTTTAACTCTTGTTTCTTTTAGCAGTGCAGTGAGTCCGTGCTTTCTTGCCCTCTTCCTTTTGTACAGCTTCCCCGTCAAATAACTCCCTTGCGTTTAATATTGCCCCCTTTTTTAATGTGTATTTTTTTTATCCCACCCCCCCTGCTTATGCGTGGCTTGCAGCCACTTCCTGTTGCGCTCACCCAACTTCCTTGACTTCTCCACACCTCCTCTCTATTGTTCCCCACTCCTCCCGTCTCGGTTCTTAAAGAAACACTTTTTTTTTTAACAATATACACTTTTTCGGAGGTCCAGGCAGCTGCTATTTGCTGTCAGACCACTCACTCCTCTTATGGAATATACTTTGTAGACTTTTTTTTTTTTTATCTGTCAAAGTGACTTCAAGTAAAAATAAACAACATGGTGACTGCCTCATGCCACAAGCGCTTGCATGGATCCTCACTCTACGTCTCCATAGTGTCCCTATCAGAGGTATGCATCAGTTCACTACCACTAGCTCTGTGCGTTTTGACTTAAAGTCTATATTGGTGGGTGGTTTTTTTTGCCAAGCAAATCTGTTTCCAGCTGGTCCACCCAAACGTCTCCACATACCTTTTCTTCCGTAGACACCCTGCTGTGGCTCAAATTCACTAGAGGAAATATGTTAATTACCGTTTTCTTATTCCCGTTTATTATGGATTAAAAGGTAATTTCACATGGTGCCTCATTTGTAGCAAAGTGACTGAAAGACACCAAGAACTGCTTAAAAAAAAAAAAAGACGCTGGCCTCTAACATCAAAAGAAGAATACATTTCTTTTTATTAATACAAAACAATTCTGATATTAAAACATTGTGTGCTAGCACTAGCAAATCACCTCTGTTTCTTCTATGTAGAGTTCGTTTTGCAAATTTCTCACCAGATACGTTTTAGTATTAACACACACGCTACATACAACACACGCTACAACGCACACGCTCTCACACTCTGCATTGACTGGCTCTTTCTTCTGACCTTGGCTGTAGACCAAATCCATGGTACACTACTGTTACGCAGTGGATCAAGCAGCTGTTTAAAGTGAGCTGCTTGTATGTTCACTTTAATCCTGGACAGTTGTGATGAGCATAGTAGTTCTCTGTGGGACATTTTAGATTGTGACATGCCGGGTGGACTGTGCTGTCCTGGAGATATAACTGTTCTTGCCCTGCTGTTACTTTTCCAGCACACATGCTCCGTGGACGTTTTTGCCCCACCTGTGTCAATTTTTTTTTTACCCATGCCTATTGTGGTCGCGGTTTTTCTTACTTCTGTACAAGAGCGAATACGTAAAATCTAGAAAACGGTACCATCTCCCCTCTTATCAGTATCACAAATTTTTTAGCCCCCCCCGAACATGAAATAAATTACTAAATTATATTTTTCTACATCGCAGATACCCATATTTGCACATTTTCACAAATCATGAAATCCATACCAAATTTTTTAAAAGGAAATTCTTTTGTATACAAATGAAACTGCCACTTACAATAAATATCTTCCAGTAGGACGACCGAGGTAGTTTGTACATTACTTAATTGTACACTCTATTTGCCGTCTGCCATTGTGCCCCTGCCAATACACCATGTAGAATTCAATGCAGGTACGCCTTCCTGTCCTCTTAACTGCTACTGTCTCATGGCTGGCTGCATTGATGCTTGTTGTGTGTCCTTGATGACCGTTTCCTTAATACCCTTTTTGCAATGCCTGCAGACAGAGCAGGTCTCTAGAAAGGTACTGAAAATCCCTGCTAAAAAAAAACCTAGCATTGGCATAGCCAATAGGTCTCGCCTTTGGGACCTTAATGGTATTTAGTTATGCAGCACAATATCCTTACTGCAACACCATCAACTGTTGCATGGCTAAACACTTATAAGGTCCCAAAGGCGAGACCTATTGGCTATGCCAATGTTTGTCTATATAGTACATAGCTATCATGTTGTCCGTGCGGACTAGGACAGCTTTGCCTACAAGGTGAGTTTGAAAGGCTTTGAGCACTATAAACATGCTAGCAGCTCTAGGTGGTTTATATTGAGATGTTTGTGCTTTTGACTCCACAAGCCTTGTATTGTGTGATCCTGTAAGTGAGCAGCCCAATCAGTGAGCGATGCGTCTGCCGTTATCACGGTCTGTGGAACAGGGTCGATGAAGGGACGCCCTTTGGATACATTTTGTGGGTTCCACCACTGCAGAGAGAGATGGGTGAGGCCGTCTACCGACACAAGATCAGATAATCGACCCTGTGACTGGTTCCAATGACTTGCTAAACATTCTTTAAGGGGACGTATGTGAAGTCTTGCATGGGGTACGATTATGATGCAAGACGCCATCATTCCCAGCAGTTGCATGAAGACTCTGGCTGGTAATGAGTGGGTGGGCTGAAACTGAATGAGAAGAGAATCAATACTGTCAATTATGGCTGCATTGGGAGAGGCTAGAGCTTTTTGAGTGTCTATGGTGGCTCCCACATAAGGCTGTGTGCTTGAAGGCTGGGACTTCAAAGCATTCACTGTAAACCCTAGTTGATGTAGTAGGTGAATTGTGGATTGAGTGTTGGAAACACTTCTGGTAAGTGTTGGCTTTGATGAGCCAGTCGTCCAGGTAAGGAAAGACGTGGATGTGCAGTCTTCTCAGATGAGATGCGACTACTTCCAGGTATTTGGTAAATACGCTGGGAGCAGTGGTGACTCCAAACGGTAGTACTTTGAATTGGTAATGTTGACCCGCTATCACAAATCTGAGATATTTGCGATGAGTGGGATGAATTGGAAAGTGGAAATATGCGTCCTTTAAGTCTAGAGTAGACATGAAGTCGCCCTATTGTAAAAGTGGGAGCACTTGTTGAAGTGTCACCATGTGGAAATGTTCTGACAGTATGTAATAGTTCAGTTCTAGGAGGTCCAGAATATGTCTTAATGAGCTGTCCTTTTTGGGAATTAGAAAATACAGTGAGTAAATGCCTGACCCTTGATATTGTAATGGTACTGGCTCTATGGCTCCTTTTAGCAAGAGTGACTCGGCTTCCTGTTTGAGCAGGTGCAAATGTTCTGGTGACAGCTTGTGAGAACGAGGTGGAATGTTTGGAGGATTGGTGGTAAGCTCCAGGCAACAACCATGTTGAATAATTCCTAGCACCCATTTGTCTGTTATGGATTGCCAAATGGGGAGGAATTGTAGAAGACGTCCCCCGACAGGTGTTAAATGATCGGGGGGAAATGGTAGGTAAGTCACTGCTTGTTAGGGGAAGGGAAGTTACGGAGTGTGGAACTCCTGACCCTACCTTTGCCATTGTTTCCTCTGTATCCTCCTCTAAAGAAGCCTCTTGTGGAGGAAGATTGATTGTTTCCTTTATACGAGGAAACATTGGTGTCTGAGGATGTGGTCTTGGACACCCCACGGTAAAAGGAGCGACGAAAGGAGCCCCGGTTTGAAGGAGACTGTAGGGCTCCCATAGATTTAGCTACCCCCAGTGTCTTTTTTCATTTTCTCTAATGCCTGATCAACTTCAGGCACGAAGAGAGGCTCTTTATCAAACGGAGTGCTTAAGATGAATTGCTGGACTTCAGGTTTGAAACCGGAAATCCTCAACCAGGCATGTCTCCTAAGTAACACACTAGTGTTAATTTCTCGGGCTGCAGTATCAGCAGCATCTAAGGCACATCTAATAGAGGAATTAGAGATGAGCTTTCCTTCCTGTATTAAATCCTGTGCTTTAGCTTTGTGCTCATCTGGGAGATATTGAAGCAATTGCTCCATTTCGTCCCAATGCGCTCTATCATACCTGGTTAAGAGGGCTTGGTTGTTGGCAATGGGCCAATGATTCGCCGCCTGGGCATCTATTTGTTTGCCAGAGGCATCTGTTATTTTGACTCTGTCAGGAGGGGGATCATCGCCAGAGGTTCGTGAATTAGCCCGTTAACGGGCATTAAACACAAGGGAGTCTAGGGGTAACTGCCCCTTAATGAAGACTGAATCAGACGGAGCAGGCTTATATTTTTTATCTATTCTTAGAGTCAGAATACGAGCACAAACGGGGTCCTTAAAGATGTCATCGCCATTCCCATCATGCCTGAGTATAGGGAGTCTGACTAGACATGTGTGTACTACTCAAAGTTTCAAACAAGAAATCTTCTTCTAGGGATTCTTTGTGTAGCTGTACCCCGTGATATTGTGCAGCTCTAGCAAGTACTTCTAAATAACCTATGTTGTCATCAGGAGGGGAAGGCTTTGCAGGGTAAAGGTCTGGGCCATTATCTGTAGGTGAATCGATAGTGTAGTCTTTCCAAGGATTTACAGGTAATTGAATATTCCCATCAGGCTGTGAGGGTGGAGAATTTTGTGGTGTGATAGGTAATGGTTCTAATGTTGGAGAAGGTGTAGGGGAACGTGGTGGAAGAGGAGAAGGGTTAGTGACAACCTTCTTCAAGGGAATTTTATATTGTATGTCCTCTGACTCTGGTTTGGAAGGCAGTTTGGTAAGAAGATGTCCTGTATCCGGATTAATGTAAAGTTCCTTTTGTTTAGGATCCGATTTGGAAGGTGGGAAGTAGAAAATCGGATCCTGTGGCTTGGAAAGAGCATATTTTGGTTTTGGCACAGACTACTTCGGTACCGGGATGGAATGACCTTTCGGTGTGGAAGGTTTCGGCTCCGAAGCCGGTTTCAATTTCAGCGTCGAGGGTTTAGACTCCGAAGCAGTACTTTGCTTTGAGCTCGAAGGTTTCAGCTCCATGGGGGACTTTGGCCGACTCGATCCCGAGCCGGAAGGCTTAACGATGTGTTTCTGTGCCGAACAGGGAATGCGGGGAGTCAAACATCGTCTCGGTGCAGACCTTGGCCCGGAGGTGAAACCGAAGCCCTATGCTTAGTTTGAGTTGGATTTCGGGGTAAGGGGTGTTCGGTACTCACGGGACCTTGACCTTGCGGTATGTCCTCTTTGATCTCCGAGTCCGATTCCGGCACGGATAAGGCCTGCTCTTCCGGTTTCTCTTCGGCCCATTGTGCATCGAATTCTTCTTGCTCGGATCCTTCACCGAAGATGTCCGGGGTGTATTCGATGTTCTGGCTTTGCATTTCACGATGTAGAGCCCGACTAGCGCGGAGTTTTCTTGGATCAAAACGATCTGCACGCGTTGGTCATGTTCGTTCTGCTCCGGAGACAAGCACAAGTTGCACACTTTGTGCGAGTCGGTGCGCGGA
The DNA here is from genome assembly GCA_963921515.1 of Calotriton arnoldi. Taxonomy (NCBI): domain Eukaryota; kingdom Metazoa; phylum Chordata; class Amphibia; order Caudata; family Salamandridae; genus Calotriton; species Calotriton arnoldi. The sequence goes on along the minus strand of CAWUFW010000150.1, from coordinate 4,842,871 downwards.
TATTTTGCGTGGCACCGAGGACAGAATTTAAATGGAATCCGTTCCATCGACTGCGAGATGGACCGACGCGGTTAGGCCCGACGGCCTTCCATGAGTCTTCCGATCGAAATTCAAATTTTCTTGGACCGACACGATACGCGGAGAAGTGGGATTCGCATACGAAACCATACCAACGCGAGTAGAGTGGATTGCACACCGAGGGGTACCCGAAGAACGGTTTCGAACCGGAGCGCAGCAATACATGTCCGAACCCGATGGCGGAAAAAAACAAGCTAACAAGTGAGTCTATGCCCATGCGCCCTATCACCGAAAGGAGGAGTCACCTTACCTCGTGACTGGAAAGACTTCTTCGAAGAAAGATGACTTACAAACATCCGGACACAACATTAGATAGCAGGAGTATTCAAAGCATGTGATCTACAGCTCACGTGCCTCGAACACCCAGCTTCCTGCAAACCCCCCTTTGGGTTTGGCCGGACTGGTCCCCTAGTCCCCACCTGCAGTCTGTTTTTGCAGGCAGCCCAGTACCGAGAGTGCCTCCCATAGTGCAACCCTGCTGGAGAAAGCCCCACTGCACACAAGACTTTCCCACCCCTCCCTCAGCCCGAGTTCGTGGGCCAATGATGTCCCTGCGTGTCCTGGATCCTCAAAGACTGAGCCTCCCTAGGAGTTTGCCCAGACTGGCCCCCCCAGTACTTACTTGCAGCCTCTTTTAAACCGGACCGTTCACCATTGATTTGAACTGGGTACAATAAGATGAATTGCACCTCTGCAAATGGACGCCCCAGAGCTGACCTGATGTTGCTGCCTTGTACCTTGCCCCATACTTATCTTAAATCCCGAAGGACAGTCCCGTACGTTGCTAAGTACCCATATGCAGTATATGTTTCTTTCCCATAGGATAACATTACCACTCTGCCGTTTTTTTATTTCCAGAATTTGTAGGGCGCACAACTACCCTAAGGGGTTTCCCGGCGCCGGGCAAGGGTAGGGAGAAAAAGTGGAAAACATGAAGAGCTAAATTAAAACAGCCAGGTCTTTTAGCCCTTACGGAAAGCGAGAAAAGAGGTCTCATCTCTCAAGAAGGCTGGCAAGGAATTCCATAAAGTCGGTCCAAGATCGGAAAAAGACCGGCTCTCATATGGGCCAATCTGATCTTTGGAACCACAAACCGGATATGTTGAGTAGAACGCAAAGGGCGGGAAGGATGGTATAACTGAACCAGGCCCATCAAGTATTTAGGGGCCGAACCTGTTTTAATTTTAAACATACAGCACAAAGCTTTGAACTTATCCCAATTCAACACCATCAACCAGTGTAAGTCTTGTAGAGTCCCTGAAACAGAGTAGGCAATTAAGAAGCCTTGGTGCTGCTTTTTGCACCAACTTTAGCCTCTGCATGGTTGATTTATCAGCTCCCAGATAAAGGACGTTACCGTAATCCAGTCTTGGAAGTTACAAGAGCCTGGATCACAGTTCTATGTGCTGGGAGAAGAATCAGCCATAAAGCACAAGTTACTAACTTGTGTAACGATATATCTGTAAGAGGTAGTAGTTGGTGACAGATTCCTTACCTTAGAATATCCCCAGGCGTCAGGCTGGATCCGGAAAGTTTTTGCGTTGCAGTACTCCTGCGCGTCGGTAGGCGGCGTCGTGCGGCTCCGTGTCCGTCGTCGACGTCGTGATCGCCAGGATGACGTCGCGGGCAATACTTAGACGCCGCCCATGCACGCTGGCGTCAGTTCTGTACACGACTTTCCGCGCCAGAAACGCAGAGCCATGCAAGAAACTGACACTGGTGTCTGAAAACTAGGGCCCTGAAAGGGATGTCCTTAACCCTAGAAATCAGTTCGCAGAACGGGGAGGATGGGTGGGGCGGTAAGGAATCTGTCACTAACTACTGTCTCTTACAGATATATCGTTACACAAGTTAGTAACTTGTGCATCTGAAAGAGACACGTTAGTGACAGATTCCTTACCTTAGAATAGATACCCCAGCAATACCAACCCCGGTGGTGGGTCTGCGAACAAAGATCAGACAAGGAAGTCTCGGAGAACAGAACGGCCAAAAAGCCGTCTCAAAGGACTTGGCTGTCAAGGCAGTAATGCTTGGTAAACGTGTGCAGCGAGGCCCACGTAGCTGCCTGACAAATGTCCTGCAATGGGACACCACGTCCTAAAGCCGTGGTGGCGGTTGTCGCCCTGGTGGAATGGGCACGCAGCCCAACAGGGAGCTCCTTCTTAGCCAAAGAATAGCAGGCCTTGATACACAAGACGACCCAGCGGGAGATGGTCCGCTTGTGTACCGCCCAACCTTTTTTGGCGCCCACGTAGCCAACAAAGAGCTGGTCGTCCACCCGGAACTGTTGTGTGCGGTTTAGATAAAAAGAAATCGCACGTTTTGGGTCCAGACGGTGGAGCCTCTCTTCCTCTCTAGAAGGATGCGGAGGCGGAAAGAAGGTGGGCAAAGTGATGGTCTGCCCAATGTGAAAAGCAGTAACCACCTTTGGCAAGAAGGACGGACGCGTCCTAAGAACAACCTTGTCTGTATGGACAGACAGAAAGGGGGGTTTGCAAGAAAGAGCCAGGAGCTCACTCACCCGCCGAGCGGAGGTGATAGCCACCAGAAAGGCTGTCTTTAGAGTGAGAAGACGAAGAGGACAGTTATGTAGAGGCTCAAAGGGAGCGCACATTAAAAAGGTAAGAACCAAGTTCAAGTCCCACTGAGGCATTACAAACGGAACAGGAGGGAAGAGGTGTGTAATGCCTTTTAAGAACCTGTTAACAACAGGGGACTTGAAAAGGGAGGGCTGATCAGGGAGCCTGAGGAAGGCCGAAATGGCACAAAGATAGCCCTTGATGGTACCCAGGGCAGAACCCTGTTGGGCCAGAGAGAGAAGGAACAGAAGAACCTCAGAAAGAGGGGCAGAAAGGGGATTCACAGCCTTTGCGGTGCACCATGCCACAAACTTGTTCCACCTGCAGGCATATACCACCTTAGTGGAGGGACGCCTGGCTGCCAGAATCACATCACAAACTTCGGGAGGCAAGTCGAAAGGAATCAACTGCCGCCGCTCAATCTCCATGCAAGGCGGTGGAGACTGGACAGGTTCGGGTGGAGGACCGTCCCCTGCTGCTGCGACAGAAGATCCTCCCGAAGAGGCAGACGGATCGGGGGATCGACGCTCATACTGAGTAGCTCGGGATACCAAACTCTTCGAGCCCAGTCCGGAGCCACAAGGATGACTTGGGCCCGGTCGCGCCGAATCTTCTTCAACACTCTGGGTAGAAGTGGTATAGGCGGAAAGGCGTACAACAGACCGCAACTCCACACGCGACGAAATTCCAACGCGCAGAACTGATGACATTGCGCGTTCTCTTCGGTGGCGAATAGATCTAACCAAGGCTCTCCCCACTGTAGAAAGAGTCCTTGCGCCACCTCCGAGTGAAGACGCCATTCGTGATCCATCATGCACCTGCGGCTGAGTTCGTCCGCCCTGGCGTTCAGAGAACCTGCTAGGTGTTGAACCATCAGGGACATGCCCTGATGTTCCAGCCATGTCCAGAGACGCAGAGTCTCCTGACATAGGGTCCACGACCCCACCCCGCCCTCTTTGTTGCAGTACCACATGGCGGTGGTGTCGTCGGTGAACACCTGCACCACCTTCCCCTTGACAGAGGGAAGGAATGCCTTCAGTGCAAGTCGGATCGCCCGGAGCTCCAGAAGGTTGATATGGAGCCGGGACTCCGCCAGAGACCAGAGGCCTCTGATCTCCGCCTCTCCCATGTGACCGCCCCATCCCAGAAGGGACGCGTCCGTCACAACTGTGTGCAATGGCTGGGGAAGGGAGAGGGATCTGCCCGTGACCCATTGCCGGTTCGAGAGCCACCACTGCAACTGCTGTGCAGTCCCCTCCGAGATCTGAACGTAATCGGACAGGTTCCCCTGATGCTGCGTCCACTGGAACTTCAGGTCCCACTGCATAGCCCGCATATGCCATCTGGCATGATCGACCAGCAGGATGCAGGAGGCCATGAGGCCCAGCAGCCTCAGGGTCATCCGTACCGAAACCCAGGATAGAGGCTGAAAGATCGGAATCATAGCCTGAATATCCTGGACTCGCCGTTCGGGAGGATAGGCCCGAAACTGCGTCGTGTCCAGAACTGCTCCGATGAAAAGGAGCTATGGAGAAGGAATCAGGTGCGACTTCGGCACGTTGATGGAGAACCCCAGCGAGTGCAGGAGTCCGGCTGTAGTCTGGAGGTGGGAGAAGACTGCCTGGGACGAGCACGCCTTCAGCAACCAGTCGTCGAGGTAGGGGAAGACTGGAACCCCTGCCCGGCGCAGATGAGCTGCGACCCCCGCCATCACTTTCGTGAACACCCGAGGGGCGCTGGTAAGGCCAAAGGGGAGCACGATGAACTGAAAATGCTCGTGGCCTACCGTGAACCGCAGGTAACGCCGGTGGGCCGGCAGGACAGGGATGTGAAAAAATGCGTCCTGCAAGTCCAACGCTACCATCCAGTCTCCAGGGTCGAGGGCAGTCAAGACCTGAGCTAGGGTGAGCATCTTGAACTTCTCCTTCTGGAGGAAGCGATTGACGTTCCGGAGGTCCAAGATAGGACGCATGTCCTCCTTGTCCTTTTTGGGCACCAGAAAGTAGTGGGAATAACAACCACGCCCTACTTCTGGGGTGGGAACGCGCTCGATGGCCCCCTTGGCCAAGAGGGCTGCAACTTCCTGCTGAAGAAGCACCAAGTGATCCCCCGACATGCGGTGATATTGAGGTGGCATGGCGGGGGGGGGGGGGGGGGAAGTCTCGAAGGGGAGGGAGTAGCCCCTTCGGACAAGGCCCAAGACCCACCTGTCCGATGTGACGGTACGCCAGTGGGGAAGGTGATGGCGGACCCTGCCCCCCACTGGCGTACTGTGGACCTGAAAGGATGGACTAGGAGGGCTTGGAGGCCGCGGACGGGGCGGAGGTGGTGGCCTGACCTGCACGCTGGTTACCCGACCCGCCTCGGCGGGAGCCACGTCCTCGGCCACGCGAAGGCGCTTGCTGCGCGGGCCGGTGGCTGGGCAATGGACGTGACTGGGCGCCCCTTCCGTGGCCAAGAAAGGAGCGAAAAGCAGACGGCTGCGGAGGGCGCGAGGCGGAGAGGCCCAAGGACTTGGCCGTAGCCCGCGAGTCCTTAAAGCGCTCCAGCGCGCTGTCTGCCTTATTGCCAAAAAGGCAGATACCATCAAAAGGCATGTCCATAAGGGTGTTTTGGACATCGCCCGAGAAACCAGTGGTCCTCAGCCAGGCGTGACGACGCAGCGCTACTGTCGTCGCAAGCGATCTGCCCAGCGAGTCAGCGGTGACTAGGCCACTTCTGATTGTGAACTTTGCCGCGTCTCTCCTGTCTGCAATAACACGGGTGAGTAGTGTCTGGACCTCCTCAAGACACTTAGGCAGCACTTGCGCCACCGAATCCCACAGAGTGGGAATAACGGCACAAAAGGCAAGCGGTGTTCACAGACCGCAAGCCAGCACTGGAGGAAGAAAACATCTTCTTCCCAAATAGCTCCAGTTTTTTGGATTCCCTGTCCGGCGGAGCCGTAGGGAAGGCGCTCTGGGAGGTAGAGGCTTGGACAACCAAGCTCTCGGGGGTGGGGTGTTGGGAGAGGAACAAGGGGTCGCCCGGGGCCGGGCGATGGCGTCGGGCTACGTTCCTGTCCACAGGAGCCCCTGTGGTGGGCCTGGACCAGGTGCCCAAAAGAACGTCAGAAAGTGCGTCGTTGAACGGCAGCAGTGGCTCCGAAGAAGTAGCCGCCGGCTGAAGCACTTCCATCAGGAGGTTAGTCCTGACAGCCACTGTAGGGAGCTCGAGGCGCAAGGCCGCGGCCGCCCTACGCAACACCGTTGCATAACTTGCTCCCTCCTCCGTAGCCACGGAAGGAGGAGACGGCATGCCAAGGTCTGGAGAGGTGTCCAGCCCACTGGCATCACCCAGTTCCTCTGCCCAGTCCTGATAAGGCTCACACTGAGCTGTGAGAGGGTCCTCCGACCCCTCCCAGTCCTCCTCGTCCTCCAATACAGGTGAAAAGTATTGAGGGCGGACATGAGGGAAGAAAGGTCCCATCGGCGTCGGCCGATCCGGCGCCGTGTCCGGTTCCGGGGATAACATGGGGACGGCTTCGTCCGGGACGTCGGACGGCGCCGAGAATGGTACCGGAGTGGTCGGCGCCGGTGGAGGTGTGGTTAGGTCAACCGGCGTCTACCAGGATCCAGGCCTGGATCCGAGGGGGTCCTGCGGCGCCGGGGCCGGAGCCGCCGAAGACACCGGGGCCGGAGCCGCCGGTGGTGGTGCCGAGGGAGGATCCCCACTGGGGCCCCGAAGGCGCACCGGGGTAATCCTGAGGCCCGAAGATGCGAGCCATGGCCGACAAGAAAGTTTGGATGTCGGCCGGAGTCGACGTCTGACACGGAACAGGCGGGTAATCCGGCGTCGGCTGTTCGGGTACCCCCGGAGCCGCGGGGGCGGTACCAACAGGACCCTCGGCCGAGTCGCGATACCGGCGAGGGGAGGTCTTCGAGCGATGCTTCTTCGACCTCTTGTGCTTCGCCTTACCTGAGGACGAAGACTTTGACCCCGACGAATGACGGCTCCGCGACCGGCCACTCGACCCTCTCTGGGTTTCAACAAAGGAGGCGAGCTGTCCATTAACGTGTTTCTCCAGGATTTTTGAGAAAATGGGGAGCAGCAAAACAGGACGGAAGTTGGACGGAATGGAAGGGTCAGAATTGGCTTTCTTTAAGGGGGGGAAGGGGGGGGAACCATGACATGTTTCCATCCTTTAAAGAGGCATTTAAAAGCTACATTACTATCGATAGTATGGAAGGATCCAGCTGCCCCAGCTCGTGTGGGGGTAGGGGATCAAGGGGGGAGCCTGATTTAATGTTCTGAAGAAAGTGATTGAAGGAGGTAAAATCCAGTGGTGCCCAGGTATTCAGTTTGAGTGAGGATCTGATCTTCACTATAGGGTTGGTTACAACGGGATCCAGTCTAATATTCGATGAGTCCACTACCTCTGGAAATGCATCCTGCGAGTTTTTGCTTCGCAGCAAGGAGTGTATATTTTCAACTTTGTCAATAAAGAAAAGGGCAAGTTCTTCACATTGACAGTGGGGGAGGGCAGGGGAAGTCTTAAATTTCCCAGGGTCAGTTAGTTCCTTTACCACTTTGAAGAGAGTTTTGGCACAGTTTTGAGCTTGTATGATCTTTTGGGAGTAACTCCGTGTGGGCGGCTATTCAAAGACTACGATATTCACTTAAGGTCTTTTTATATACAATTTTACTTTCTTTAGTGTTGTGTTTCCTCCAACGCCTTTCCAACGTTTTACACTTAGTCTTTTTACATTTTAGCCTATCTGTGAACCAGGGTGCCGGGGGCAGGTGTCTGCTCGAGCGTTTGAGAGAGGGAGGCATATTTCTACTGCTTCCATAAGCCAGTTGTGGATGAGTGTGAGAAAGTGCCATCTTTCTTGCATGGTATGCCCCCACTTTTTGCTGAATTGCTGATGTTCTTTGACTGAGTGTGCCCTGGGCTCCTGCTAATCAGGTGCCCAGGGCCTGTGTTCCTTCCCTACAACTGCATTGAAGCCTAAACCCAATTGGCATCTCTGGCCACATGTCAGCCCCTGGTAAATGGTACCCTAGGTACCCAGGGCACTGTGACCAGAGAAGGCCTCTAAGGGCTGCAGCACTTATTGTGCCACCCTTAGAGGCCCTGTACCCTGACACACACACTGCCCTTGCAGGCTGAGTGTCTTGGTGCAGAACAAAACAGAGTCGACATGGCACACGTCTCTGTGTGCCATGCCCACAAACATACTGCCCTGGCATACCTCAGTCACCCCTCTAGCTGGGTGCACTATGCCAGTGGTGAGGGTACAAGTGCATGAGCCCTGTACCCCTACAGTACCCAGGTCCATTCCTGGGCACTGTAAGTGCAGTGCTGCCATTCCGAGTATATGGTGCTGGGAGGTCGTCATCACGAACTCCAAAGCCCCATGATGGCTACACTGAAGACTGAGAAGTTTGGTATCAAACTTCTCAGCACATTAAAACCCACACTGATGTCAGTGTGGGATTTAATGTAAGATGCACGACAGAGGGCAACTTAGAGTTGCCCCCTGAACCTAACCCACAATCCACATCCTGCCTGAGAGGCTGCCTAGGCTGCCACCCAGCAGACATGTTGCTGGACCCCTGGGTAGAGAGCCATCCGCTCTCCCGGGCCTGCAACAATGCACGTCCTGGGCGAGGTGCTAGGTCTCCCCCCCCAGGATGGGCAGGGGAAGCTTCAAAGGCATGCCGCCTTTGTGAGCTTCCCCAGACCACTTGCTGTACTCAGCAACTGGTCCCCACTGGTTCTAGCCCCCACTCTGGCGGGAAGACTGGCGGGAAACCCCAAGTGAGGAAAGGGGGTGTGCCAGCCTCTGCCAACCCCACCCATCAGGTGGGGGAGGCGAGGTGAAGCACATCTCCGGGCTCTCGCCATCTTGAAGATGGGGAGCCTTGCCCAATCAGGACTACGTTCCTGCCCCCCTCTCACTGGAGAGTGGCAGGATAGGGGGTGTACCCACCCCAGGGAAGGGACCCATTGGTCCCTGCCCTTTACCTACCTGTAACGCCCCTAAATTTAGTATTTAGGGGCACCCTGAACCTTCCTTCCTTAGATCCCGAAACTGAAACAAGCAAGAAGAACAAGAAGAAAGAAGACCTGCCGTGCAGCTGCTAACAAGAGGGAGACACCAACTGACTTGGCCCCAGCCCTACAGGCCTGTCGACCCTCGAACCTGCTCCTGCTAAAACCCCGGCGTCTCCAGTGGTCAGCAACCTCGAAAACCCCGGAGGACCTGACTGCCTTGTGACTCTAAAAAGACTGGGACTCCCACGAGCAGTGGTTCTGCTCAAAGCAAGTAACAAACCCCTGGTGCCAGCCAGGAACCGCGACTCCAGCACACACTGCACCCGCCGAGCCCGGCCTGTGCCTGAGTGGACAAAGACCACAAGGACGTCCCCCCAGCGACTGTGACCCAGAATCCAGCACCCAAGGACCCTCCTCGACGACCCTGACGACGCCTGCAGCCTCAGAACCTGGGCCCCTTCCAACCGCGACCAGCAGGGATAAGATTTCCCGACGCGAAAAGACATCCCTGCACCCGGCGCCCTGCGGCCTCCTGTGCCCAACTCCGGGGTGCCTACCTATCCTCCAACTACCCAACTTACCTCTTGAAGTGGTGGTCGCACCTGAAGAATCTCCGTGCCCGAGCTTGCAGTCTTTGTTCAACTTCCAGCTTCTCCATTGAAACCCATTGAGCGCCCGACAGCTCAAAAGCACCCTGCACCCAGCCGCCCGAGTGCCCCTGGAAGTGCAACACCTATCCTACTCTACTTCCCCACTTGCCCTGGGTAAGTAACCAGGAGCCTAGCTCCCACAGCCGCGTGGCCGGCTTGCCAGCAGCCACCAACCAAAGGCCCCCTGTCCGCCATAGGCTAACATTGGGCCTAACTCACTCTGCAACCGGGTGCCGCTGAGGGTGTACCAACTGTACCTACCTGACCCTGGGGGAACCCCGAGTCTATGCCCAGAACCTTAACTCTGCCAGTCGAGTACTTACCTGAAAGCCGATAACCTACATTTTCTCCATAGGGTAACATTGACTGGTTTACACTGAAATTTCTTCTAAGTGTCGAGTTTTGAAACTTTAAAATATTCACTAAAAATCGACCGATCAACGAAAACGAAATTACTCACCTGTTATCAGGAGAGATCCCAGTGCTGGATCTTGGTGCCCAGCACTGACCCTGAAAAGCAATTACAACTGTACTTACCGATAACTTGATTTTCCTCCATAGAATAACATTACCTGGTTTTCTCCAGAAATTCTCACGTGTCGATTTTTGAAACAAACAAATATTCCTTAAAAATCGCCTGTGTAACAAAAACGATTTCTTTCAACTGTTTACAGGAAATGCACCAGGGCTGAATCCAGGATCCAGCCCGGAGTAAGAAAATCATACGCAAAGTAATTGATATTGCATTTACTTAAAATTCCCCATTGAGCTCAATGTTATAATTGTGTTGGAAATGTGTTGCCTATTGCAACAACTAACTATTGCATTTAAAAGTCTATTACTTATTGAAAGTATACAACTACAGCATTTGAATCTGAGAAAGTATTTTGATACCTATTGTTGGTTCTAAAATAAAACTATATATTTTTATATACAAAACAATTGGCCTAGAGTTCAGTTCTTGAGTGTGTGAGACCATTTGCTGACTGAGTGTGTACAACAAATGCTTTACACTGTCCTCTGATACTGCCTTACTGCTCGACCAAACTACCACTTTAGAGAGTAAGGTTATATCTAACTTTAGCCTCTGCCAAACCTCTGGGGACTGTGGACTCTGTGCACACTGAACCTTACTTTGGTTCAGTATATACAGACCCACTTTCTTACAATGAGCTCTTGATCTCTTATAGAGAATGGTTTGAGATCAGGTCTGCTATCTTCCAGAATCTTATTAAAGGCTGGAACATTCAGCTTGGCCCAACTTTTAGTTTTCCGGTCCAACGCCGAACAGGGCAGCGCGAGGGGGGACACCACTTTCAGCATAAAAGCCACTGCGAAATGATCAGCCCAGGATAGTGGAAGGGAAGGGAGACTGATACGGTCAGACAAATTAGAAAAAATATATTCTGTCTGGCTACATGGGTGGGGTTAGTGTTGCAGTCTCAAATTCATAACCCCCCAAATCAGCCGTGAGTTGCTTTTAATGCATTTAGGGTGGTCTAAATGAAGGTTAAGGTCACACAGAATTGTAAAATTCGCAGCCTTTAAAATGTAAGTGGCTGCTAGATCTGGGAATGAGAGAACCCATTTTCCCACTGGGCCAGGGAAACGGTACAGCAATAGGTCTGGAAAAGTAAATTCAGTCCAGAGCTGTGAAATCTACTGTCTTGCACTCAATTGTGGTTTTGCAGAGAATTTCCACGCCCCCACCTATCTTATGTTGCCAGTCTTTCCTAATAATATTATAGTTAGGCAGGAGGGCAGCTACTACAACAGGGGCCGAGCCCTCATGGAGCCAGGTCTCTGTTAAAAAGACAGCATCCGGTTGCCTATCTATTTAAAAATCCAAGTTATGAGCTTGGTGTTTTGGGAGGGAACGACAGTTATTGTAAAATACAAATTCAGTGTGAGCTAGTCGCAGGCTTTGGAGAGTTACCTTGTGGTGGTCCTCAGTTAGGTAAAGGCTGAATCCATTCACTTTGCTTTGTAGCCTTGTGTTATACTCATTGTGCTTAATAGGAGAAGTGAGGCAAAACTCAGTGCTGACAGTCAAGAGGACCCGCCCCAATCCTGATAATACTACAGTTGGGAACAGGCCCCTAGCGCAACATCAGCAGTTCTTGCGCAGAATAGACTTGTCTATTCAATGTAAAAGAACAAGGGGTTGTGGCCCCTGGCTCTGGACTGACGCGGACGAGCGCAGACGGGCTTACCATCTGCACGCCCGCAGCGCGTGACCGCTTCCCGGCCGTATTATGGAGGGCCGTTGCATGGAGGCTAGAGCACGTACTCCTGAAAGAGCGCGGCACCATCAAAATGGCCACCGCGTGCAGGAGAGAGCCGTAATGTGCTATCAACGTATGTGCAATCCCCCAAGGTCCAATCCAATTGGGACCGAAGAAAATAATAAGTGCAGCAAGTAAATGGAAGTTGCTAAAAATCCGTGCATGAAACAGGTAAGCTTAAAATTGTTATAAAAAAAAAAACCCATCAAATTCATACAGACAATCGCGTTATATCAATCAGGTTAAATGAAGGTTAGAAAGAAAGCTACCAAGCTCTGCGCGTCCGTTCCGCGGCTGTTTTATGGAGGGCCGTAGCGTGGAGGCTTGAGCGCGTACTCCTGAAAGAGCGCGGCACCATCAAAATGGCCACCGCGGGCAGGAGAGAGCCGTAATGCGCTATCAACGTAAGCGCAATCTCCCCCCCCCCCCCAGTCCAATTGGGACCCAAGAAAATAATAAGTACAGCAAGGAAATGGAAAAATTAGTGCATGAAACAGGAAAGCTTAAAATTGTTAAAAAACACATCAAATTCATACAGAGAAACACTTACGAAGTTCTTGGTGTATATATAAATGGAGTTTGTAACTCACCTGCAGCTGTGTGCGGCCTCAAGCTTCTGGGCGTTTTTGGTTATATATATATATATATATATATATATATATATATAAATAATATACATATATAATATACATATACATGAAGTGTTATTTTTCTAAATTGGTGTGGATCTCTTTTTTTTAGTTTTATATAGCGCAAACTCGATCCGAAGATATCCGGTATCAGAGCGCTTAAATGAGAACCAGTTTCGTTACAGATGGACACATTAATTTTTGTTAGGCGCGGGGAGATTAAGTGATTCGCCCAGAGTCACAGGATGTTGAGCATCCCTGCCGCGACTCAAGCCTAGTTCCCCAGCTTTGAGGTCGACCGCTCTAGCCATAAGGCTACATCCTCTTTTGTGTGTGTGTATCATTTATTGACTCTTTGTGTGTTACAAATGCCTAACACTACTCTCTGATAAGCCGAAGGCTGCTCGGTCACACTACCCTAGAAAGAGCACCTTGAGATTGCTAGGGCAGGCCCCTGTCCACTCCTAAAGGATACCTGGGATCCACTGCCAAGCAACATGGCAAGCTGTAGAATGGAAAATACTAGACATTCTCCAATAGGTCATGTGAAATAAATTGCGGTTTCTTACCTGAATTTAATGTAGGGCTATGAGCTATGGTTTGGTTGGTACCCTGATCCTCTCCAATTTCTGGCTCCTTCGTAGTTGCTGCTGAACGATTTTCCAGGACTCTACACTTGTACCAACATCGCCTCCTCGCATCTACTGTACTCCAATAAAGCCGTGAACACCTGCCAGGCAAAACAAACATAAGCACGTGTGGCAGCTAGTAAAATAGATCCACCATGCTGTTCCCCCATGATATAACCAATACCACCTCCGCCACTAGTCTACTGCATCATTCTCTTGTGAAAAATGCTTACTGGTATCCAATAGGGAAGAGTTTTCCTTCACAAGCCGAGAGGTCAGAAAGCATCCCTAGGCTGTCAATCTTCATGGCACCTGAAGGAGAGAACAGAATTTATCTTTAGCAACTCAAGAGAGTTCATGCTCAGCAGCAGAATCCTTGCCAGACCATTGTAGGGACTTGAAGGCAACACTGATAAAAACCCACCATTGAAGAAATTAAATAAGCCACATACGAGAAGCATACAGGTCGCAAAAAAACAGGAAAAAGCATAGCAGAGACTGATTGGCGAACTTGAGAAGCCTCGTCCAGTATAAGAAATTAGCTACTTACTGTAACTCGGTTTCTCCAGCATTGGTATGTTTAATACATTCACATGCTTGAACCATTCCCTGTCGCCTGGCTGGGAATTTACAGTAATTTTAAATCGCAGTAAACAGAGTTAAAATGGCCATATGCCTCAAAAACAAGAGTTTGTTTAGTAGCACATCCACTTCATTAAAAAAAAAAAACGAACTTCAGCCAATGAGGTGGAAGTGTTAGCTTGCCTAGAGGCCACCATAGCTCAGATTTCATTACACAAAGTGTGAGTAGAGTATATACTAAATGAGCCTCTGTGAGAAAGTGCCTCTTTTGACATGGTTAGCCCCCCACTTTTTGCCTGGAAAATGAAATGGTGTAGATTGTAAGTGTACAAGGTCCCTGTAGGAAGCTAGCTCTGTATATACTATATCAAAACGAGGTATAGTGTGCACAGAGTCCAGTGGAGCCCCAAAGGTAGGCAGAGGTAAATGTAGATGGCATCTTACTCTCTATTTGTGGTAGTGTGGGCGAGCAGTAAGGCTTTATCAGAGGGTAGTGTTAAGCATTTGTCTTACACACTCAGGCAGCAAATGATGTCACACACTCAAAGACTGAACTCAGGCCAATTTGATTTGTATAAAAATATGATTTAGTTGTATTTATTTTCTAGAACCAAGCAAGCCTGGCACAGGTAAGTGTAAATGGTACTTTTCAAGGCAGGTTTAACAATACAAGCAGGCTGAATAAAAATGTCTTTGTTACAGGTTTGTAAATCTTTTCAATACAGTGGAAATTACGGTTAGATTACTTTACAGATTTCTTGTTCTACTCCATGTGATATGCCTAGATATCACACTGGGACATTTCCTAGAGAAAAGGCAAGTAAAGCAGTTTTTAGTTATTTGCAGTTTTTCAAGTTCTCATACAAAACCAACTCCACAATTAAAACAGTTTAAGAAAAACAGTCAATGCAATCCTATGGAAGGAAATTGAGTTATCGGTTTACAGGAAAGTAGTTATTTGTGGGAGTTGGTATTCTAGGGTTAGAACCAGGGTTCCCCTAGGGTCAAGGATGCACTCTCAAAGCACCCTGAGCAGCACTAGGGCGGCCAGATGCAGAGTGCTGAAGCCCAATGTTATCCAAGGGGGATAGGGGGCCTCAGGTTGGTGGCTGCCTCAAGAACCCGAAGGACCTGCCCTGCCTTCCAAACCAAAGTGTCTCCTGTGAGCACTGGATTTGCTCACCCACAGACTCTGGCTCCGGCCAAACCTACGAGTCTGCACCACTCTGCACCAGACGCCTACAGCCCAAGTTAGAGTGGCCCAACACCACGAGGAGGTCTCCCCGGCAATCCTGACATGAGATCTGGTGATCTCCGACCTGCCTCGAATCTCCAAGCGAGGCCTGCAGCCTCTATCTGGAGGATCCCTCTGACCACGACCAGAGCTGGTAAGGAAATCCGACGCCTAAAGACACCCCTGCGCCAGACACCCCACGGCCTTGAGTGGCCCAACCGACTGTATCCAGGCATCCCCCAGCTTCTTAACTTAACTCTCCAACCAGTGGTCACCTCCAGAAAGTCTTGGTGCCCGAGTCTGCAGTGCTTGTTGTGACCGGAGAATTCCAATTGAAACCAACAGGACACCCAACGCCAATCTGGCACCCTGCCCCCGGCCGCTGTGGGTGCACCTTGTGTGCTAACTTGGAACCCCCTTTGTCTTGAGTTTAAACCTAGGGCTGTGCTCCCTCAACCCTGTGTCTTGCCCGAGAGCAGTCACCAACCGACAGCTCTCTAGCCCCATAGGCTAACATTGGGCCTCTGCACTCTGCACCCAGCCACCCTAGTGCCACTGAGGGTGCTCTTTGAGTGAATCCTTGACCCTGGGGAACCCTTGTTCTGACCCCAGAAACTTAACCCACAAGACCGATCACTTACCTGCAAACCGATAACCACATTTTCCTGTGTTGAGTTGTGTTTGTATGGAAACCTAAGTAACTGTGTCTTAACATAAAAGTTTTTTACTTACCTTTGTCTAGGAAATGTCCCAGTGTGATATCTAGGCATATCACACTGAATAGAAAAAGTAATCACAAAGTAATCAAAAGTAATTACAACAGTGTTTAAACATGGTACCAACCTGTAACAAAGTCAAATTCATTCAGCTTGCATATCCTTATCCACCTGTCCGTGAAAGTACAACTTTACTACCTGTACCAAGTCCTGCTTGGTTCTAAAAATAAAATACAACAAAAGAAATATTTTTATACAAGCAATTGGTCCGAGTTCAGTCTTTAAATGTTTGCTATCATTTCTTGCCTGAGTGTGTACAATAAATGCTTAACACTACCCTCTGATAAAGCCTTACTGCTCGCCCACACTACTACAAATAGAGAGTAGGGTATCATCAACTTTTACCTCTGTAAGATCCACTGGACTCTGTGCACACTATACCTTACTTTGGTATAGTATATACAGAGGCAGCTTCCTACAAGGGCTGACTAGGAAGAATGTGGAATTCACTTGGTCTGATAGGCAACAGCAGGCGTTTGATTTGGTCAAGTCTGAAATTGTGACAGCACCCACACTCAAGCCTTTTTATATGAACAGAGAATGCATAATTACAGTTGATGCTTGTCTGTATGGAATGGGGAGTGTTTTGTCACAGAGGTGTAGTAACGATGAATGGAATGTACCATTTGCTTCATGCTCCCTTAATGAGGCTGAAAGGAAATATGCAGTGATTGAAAAGGAGCTCCTGGCGTGTGTGGGCTGTGGAACATTTCTGCAATTATGTGTGGGGTTCACGTTTACGACTGATCACAAACTGTTGGTGGGAGTTTTATCTCTAGGTGGAGGAAGTTGTGCCACTTCACGCATTGCCAGGTTGATGTCTAGGCTTCTAGAGTATACGTTTAAAGTTTAACATGTACCTGGGGAAAAAAATATTACCGCAGATTGTTTGTCAAGACTTCCACGAGATTGTGAGGAACAAAGGAAGGAAGAATGGGACACTGAAATTGTTGCTATCATCACTGATGTAAGTCCTAAAAATTTCGAGGGCATTGATGAGGAAATGTGGAAATTGGCATTGGAAGTGGATCGGTTGTTGAAGTTTTAGTGTGGGTCAGTGAAGGTTGGCCTAGATGATGGGAGGTTTCTGCAGAATGGTATTCCTACTGGAGGGTTTCAGAGGAGCAGGAAGTGGTAGGAGGGATGTTATTCAAAGAGGGGAAGTGCATACCCCCGGAGGGTTTACGTGATCGCATTTTGTTATTAGCTCATGAAGGACATTTAGGAATGCCACCCATGAAAAGGTTGATCAGGGCTAATCTTTGGTGGCCAGGTTTAGATAGACTAATAGACAGATTAGTACGTGAATGCGGAGTATGTGCCAACAGTGAAAAGATGCTTAAAGTTATACATGCTCCTTTGTATCCTGTTGTGGCCTAAATTTCCCTGGCAGAAAACAGGCTTTGATATATCAGGTCCCTTCAATTTTTTACCACATGAGAATAGATTTTCCATGGTAGTGGTGGATTATTACAAAGTGTCCTGAGGTAAAATTTGTACCCAATGTGAATATTGTTTCTGTGATTGACTTTCCTAAAGAACTTTTTGCAAGAGACAGTTATCCTGAGGCTCTTGTTATGGATAATGGCGTGTAATTAAAATCACAGGAGATGTGTAGTTTTCTTGAATTTTGTAACATATGTCATGTTACCACCCCACTCTATAAACTTTGTGGTAATGGTCAAGTGGAAGGGTTGAACCATGTGATAGAGAGCATTTTGTGGGCACGTGGCTATGGGGGAGAATGGAAAGATAAATTGAGAGAGAAACTGTGGTCGTATCGCATCACACCCCATACTACAACAAAAGTTAGTCCCTTCAAGCTTCTCAAAGGGAGAGATCCTGTTTCCAAGCTCCCTCTTCGTTTGTTATGTTAGTCCAATTTATAGCACGCATGGCTACTCAAGGAGTGTCCCAGCGCAAGCCCAGTGGGGAGAGGAGAAAAAACCGCTAGATGAAAAGAAATGTCTTCAGACTTTTCCTAAAGAGCTTGGAGTCCTGAATACTACAAAGGTTCAAGGGAAGCAGATTCCAGGAAGAGGCCGCTATAAAAGCAAGAGAGCTCCCTCCAATTCTCTTGAGGCGGAAGCGCAGGACGTAAGCGAAAAGCTGCGACGCTGAACGCAGCGGTCTTGTGGTAACATAAAACTTAAAGCGCTTTCTCAGATAGGCAGGACCTTGTCCGTACAGAGCTGAGTGAGCCAGGGCAAGGGCTTTGAACTTGACTCTTTGCATCACAGGTAACCAGTGAAGATCCCGCAAGTGTTGCCTTACGCTGGTCCTTATAGGAATGTTAAGAAGAGTCCTTGCAGCTGCATTTTGGACTACCTGCAATCTGTTCAGGAGGTATCCCGGATGGCCTACGTACAGAGCACCAGCATAGTCTATGCGTGATAGAATCATGGCACGAGTCACCGTTTCCCTGGCTGACTTAGGGAGAAGCGGTAGAAATTTCCTAAGACTTGTGTGCCGAAGCATTGCCCAGCAACCTTCTTTATCTCAGTAGAGAAGAGAAGTTTCTCATCAAACCATATCCCTAGGTTTTTTGTAGGTTTGCCCTCAGAGGTAGGCATGGGATATTCAGCTGGCCAGAGTTATTCCCGGAACTGAGGGGGGGAAATTCCCACACAGAAGGATCTCCGATTTGTCCTCATTGTACTTTAGTTGTGTAGAGGAAAGCCATTGGAAGACGGCCGTCAGACAGGTTTTGGCTAAAGAAGTGGAGGAGTCACCTTTCTTCCACGTGAAAAGGAGCTGGGTATCATCCGCATAAGCGATGATCTTAGCTCCCAGCTCCTCAGCCAACTGGATCAGGGGAGTGACATATATTGAAAAGAAGGGGACTCAAGGTAGACCCTTGAGGTACTCCTGTGGTCACAGTCCGAGAGGTGGAAGAAAAGGGGGGGGGGGGGGGAGCCAAACTTGTTGCATTCTGCTCTCTAGAAAGGACTTCAACCATTTCCAAGCCGACCCGATATACCAATATCCGAGAGACGAGCCAAAAGCAGAGAGGGTGGCACAGTATCTAATGACGCAGAGAGGTCCAGCAAAATAAGAGCCGCCCTACCGCCCGGATCCAAGCATTCCCGAATGGCTTCAGTGACTTCGACCAGAGTTGTCTCGGTGCTGTATGTGGCTCTGAAACCTGATTGGGCTGGAAGGAGTAGGCCGTAACCTTCGACATAGCTGGTAAGTGTAGGAAACTGGCTCTATATATACTACACCAAAATGAGGTATAATGTGTATAGAGTCCCGGTGACCCCAGGGGTAGGCAGAGGTTAAAGTTAGATAGAACCTTACTCTCTATTTGTGGTAGAGTGGTCGAGCAGTAAGTGTGAGAAAGTGCCCTCTTTCTGCATGGTATGCCCCCACTTTTTGCTGAATTGCTGATGTTCTTTGACTGAGTGTGCCCTGGGCTCCTGCTAATCAGGTGCCCAGGGCCTATGTTCCTTCCCTAAAACTGCATTGAAGCCTAAACCCAATTGGCATCTCTGGCCACATGTCAGCCCCTGGTAAATGGTACCACAGGTACCCAGGGCACTGGGACCAGAGAAGGCCTCTAAGGGCTGCAGCACTTATTGTGCCACCCTTAGAGGCCCTGTACACTGACACACTGCCTTTGCAGGCTGCGTGTCTTGGTGCAGAATAAAGTGAAGAGTCGAAATGGCACACATCCCTGTGTGCCATGCCCACAAACCACTGCCCTGGCATACATCAGTCACCCCTCTAGCTGGGTGCCCTATGCCAGTGGTGAGGGTACAGGTGCATGAGCCCCGTTACCCTACAGTGCCCAAGTCCATTCCTGGGCACTGTAAGTGCAGTGCTGCCATTAAGAGTATATGGTGCTGGGAGTTTGTCATCACAAACTCCACAACACCATAATGGCTGCACTGAAGACTGGGAAGTTTGGTATCAAACTTCTCAGCACATTAAACCCCCACTGATGCCAGTGTGGGATTTAATGTAAAATACACACCAGAGGACATCTTAGAAATACCCCCTGAAATTCGACCAAATTCTAGTGACATGACTGAGGGGCTGCTTAGGCTGCCACCAACAGACATGTTTCTGGACCCCTGGGTCGAGAGCCTGCTGCTCTCGGGGGCCTGAAACAATGCACATCCTCGGACGAGGTGCCAAGCCTCCTCCCCCAGGATGGGCAG
Organism: Calotriton arnoldi; assembly: GCA_963921515.1. NCBI lineage: Eukaryota > Metazoa > Chordata > Amphibia > Caudata > Salamandridae > Calotriton > Calotriton arnoldi. The sequence goes on along the minus strand of CAWUFW010000150.1, from coordinate 4,823,226 downwards.
GGTTCACGAAGGAGAGGCTTCAAAGGCATGCCGCCTTAGTGAGCCTCTCCAGACCCATTGTTGCTTTCAGCAACTGGTCCCCACTGGTTCTACCCCCAACTTTGGGCGGGAGAACCGGCAGGAAAAACAAGTGAGGAAGGGAGGTGTGCCCACCTCTGCCAACTCCACCCCTCAGGTGGGGGAGGCGAGGTGAAGCCCAACCTCGAGTGCCCGCCATCTTGAGGATGGGGGGGACCCAGCCAACCAGGGACAGGCTCCTGCCCCACTCACACTGGAGAGTGGCAGAATAGGGGGTGTACCCACCCCAGGGAAGGGACCCATTGGTCCCTGCCCTTTACCTACCTGTAACGCCCCTATATCTAGCATTTAGGGGGCACCCTGAACCTTACTTCCTCAGATCCAGCTACAACAAGAAAAGAAGGACGAAGAGCCGTGCAGAGCTAACAAGAGGACGACGCCCACTGACTTGTCCCCAGCCCTACAGGCCTGTCTCCCCTCGAACCTGCTCCTTTGAAATCCCGGTGTGTCCAGCAGCCAGCAACCTCACAAACCCCGGAGGACCTGCCTGCCTTCACTTCCAAAGACTGGTTCTCCCATGAACACCGGATTTGTTCAACAGCAACCTCTGGCTCCGCCCGGAGACCGCGAACTCACCCCACTCTGCACCCGCCGAACCTGGCCAGAGCGGAAAAACACCACGAGGAGGTCACCCCGGCGATCCTGACCCGAGATCTGGCGACTCCTGACCTACCTCAAGCCCCCAGACACCTGCAGCCTCAATCCAGAGGGTCCCCTCTAACGCGACCAGAGCGGGTAAGAAAATCCGACCCTAAAAGGCACCCCTGCACCAGACGCCCCACGGCCTTGTGTGCCCAAACCAACGGTGCATAACCAACCCAAGACATCCCAACTTACCCCTCGAAGTGGTGGTCGCACCCAGAAGATCCTCGTCCCCGAGCCTGCAGTGGTTCTTCAAACCGGAGGATCTCCACAGAAAACAGGGCGCCCGACGCCGAAACAGCACTCTGCACCCGGCCGCCCCAGTGCCGCTGAGGGTGCACTTTTCGTGCCTACTTGTTTTCCCATTTGCCCTGAGCTAAAGTCCAGGAGCTTTGCTCCCACAACCCAGTGGTCTGCTTGCCAGCAGCCACCAACTGGTGTCCCCCTATCCTCCATAGAATAACATTGGGCCTCAACACTCTGCACCCGGCCGCCCTAGTGCCGCTGAGGCTGCAACAGTGCATCACTGACCCTGGGGGAACCCTTGTTCTAACCCCAGAACCTTAACTCCCACAGTCGTTTACTTACCTGCAAACCGATAACCTGTTTTTCCTCCATAGGATAACATTGACAATTTTTCTACCAAAAACGACTGTGTGGAGTTTTGAAAACTAAAAATATTCCTTAAAAATCGTACAAATAACCAAAACGCGTTTTCTCACTTGTTTGCAGGAAATGTCCCAGTGCTGAATCTAGGCATCCAGCACGGAGTTAGAAATAGTAACGTAAAAGTAACTTACCTGCAATTTACTGACAAAACCTATTCATTTCAATGTACTACTCCAAAAGTTTCTAAGTGTGGAGTTTTGAACTGTGAAAATATTCTTTAAAAATCGCACGAATAACAAAAACGCATTTACTCACCTGTTTTCCGGAAATGTCCCGGTGTAGAATCCAGGCATCCAGCACTGAGTTACAAAAAGTAACCTAAAAGTAACTTACCTGCAATTTACTGAAAAAGCCTATTCATTCCAATGTACTGTATTTGCTAAGTATTGCAACCTACTGCATCCCCTAAATCAAACAAAGTACAATCTCCATTGCATTTTCAAACTGTTTGACATTCAGTAACTTATTACTGTAAAGTATATTATGCCTACCTGTGCCAGGCTTGCTTGGTACTAAAATAAAACAATATATTTTATACAAAAACAATTGGCCTAGAGTTCAGTTCTTGAGTGTGTGAATTCATTTGCTGACTGAGTGTGTACATCAAATGCTCAACACTGTCCTCTGATACTGCCTTACTGCTCGACCAAGCTACCACAAATAGAGAGTAAGGTTCTATCTAACTTTAACCTCTGCCTACATTTGGAGTCACCTGGACCCTATACACACTATACCTCATTTTGGTGTAGTATATATAGTGCCAGTTTCTTACAGTAAGGCAGTATCAGAGGACAGTGTTAAGCATTTGATGTACCCACTCAGTCAGCAAATGAATTCACACACTCAAGGACTGAACTCTAGACCAATTGTTTTTGGTTAAAAAATATACGGTTTTATTTTTAGAACCAAGCAAGCCTGGCCCAGGTAAGCATTAAATACTTTACAGTAATAAGTTGCTGATTGTAGAACAGTTTGAAAATGCAATAGGAATTGTACTTTGTTTGATTTACAGGGGATGCAGTAGCTTGCAATACTTAGCAAATACAGTACATTGAAATGAATAGGCGTTTCCAGTAAATTACAGGTAAGTTACTTTTCATGTTACTTTTCTAACTCAGTGCTGGATAACTAGATTCAGCACTGGGACATTTCCTGCAAACAGGTAAGTAAATACGTTTTGGTTATTCGTGCGATTTTTAAAGAATATTTTTAGATTTCAAAACTCCACACTTAGAAAGTTTTTGGAAGAAAAAGTGTCAATGTTATCCTATAGAGGAAAAACAGGTTATCGGTTCACAGGTATGTTATCGACTGCGAGAGTTAAGGTTCTGGGGTTAGACTCAGGGGTCCCCCAGGGTCAGTGATGCACTCTTGTTACACCCTCAGCGGCACTAGGGTGGCCAGGTGCAGTGTGTTGAGGCCCAATGTTATCCTATGGAGGATAGGGGGTCTCCGATTGGTGGCTGCTGGCAAGCAGGCCACTGGGTTGTGGGAGCAAAGCTCCTAGACTTTAGCTCAGGGCAAATGGGGAAACAGATTAGCACCAAAGTCGCACCCTCAGCGGCACTAGAGCGACCGGGTGCAAGGTGCTGTTTCGACGTCGGAAGCCCTGTTGTTTCCAATGGAGAACCTCCGGTTAGCAAAAGCACTGCAGGCAGGGAGACGAAGGACTTCTGGGTGCGACCACCACTTCGAGAGGTAAGTTGGGAAGTTAGGGGTTGGTCAGGCATCGTCGGTGTGGGAACACAAGGCCGTGGGTCGTCGGGTGCAGGGGTGCCTTTTGGGGTTGGATCTTCTTACCAGCTCCGGGTCGCTGTTAGGGGGGCCTTCTGGATTTTGACTGCAGGCGTCTGCTGGAGGCTTGGGGTAGCCGGATCTCGGTTCAGGATCGCTGGGGTGACCTCCTCGTGGTGTTTGCCCACTCGAGCTCGGGCCGTGGACGGCGGGTGCAGAGTGGGGTGGATTCGCGGTCTCCGGCTGCTGCCAGAGTTTGCAGTTTGAACACATCCGGTGTTCACGGGAGAAGCAGTCTTTGGAAGTGAAGGCAGGCAGGTCCTCCGGGGTTTTTGAGGTTGCTGGCTGCAGGACACACGGAGATTTCGCAGAAGCAGGTTCGAGGGGAGACAGGCCGGTAGGGCTGGGGCCAAGTCAGTGGGCTTCTTCCTCTTGTTAGCTGGTTGCACGGCTGTTTGGTACTTCTTTTCTTCTAGTCAGGCTGGATCCGCGGAAGCAAGGTTCAGGGTGCCTCCTAAATACTAGATTTAGGGGCGTTACAGGTAGGTAGAGGGCAGGGACCAATGGGTCCCTTCCCTGGGGTGGGTACACCCCCTATGGTGCCACCCTCCAGTGGGAGGATGGCAGGAGCCTGTCCTTTGTTGGTTGGGTTCCCCCCCATCCTCAAGATAGCGGGGACTCGGAGTTGTGCTTCACCTCGCCTCCCCCACCTGAGGGGTGGAGTTGGCAGAGGTGGGCACACCTCTTTCCCTCACTTGTTTTTCCTGCCGGTTCTCCCGCCCAAAGTGGGGGGCAGAACCAGTGGGGACCAGTTGCTGAAAGCAGCAAGTGGTCTGGGAGGCTCACAAAGGCGGCATGCCTTGAAGCTTCCCTTCGTGAACCCTGCCCATCCGGGGGAGGAGGCTTGGCACCTCGTCCCAGGATGTGCATTGTTTCAGGCCCCTGAGAGCAGCAGGCTCTCGACCCAGGTGTCCAGAAACATGTCTGTTGATGGCAGCCTAAGCAGCCAGAGGCTGGTCTTTTTTCAGGGGCATCTAAAAGATGCCCTCTTTGTGGATTTTCCATTAAATCCCACACTGGCATCAGTGTGGGTTTAATGTGCTGAGAAGTTTGATACCAAACTTCTCAGTTTTCAGTGCAGCCATTATGGTGCTGTGGAGTTCGTAATGACAAACTCCCAGCACCATATACTCTTAATGGCAGCACTGCACTTACAATGTCTAAGAATGGACTTAGACACTGTAGGGTTACAGGGCTCATGCACCTGTACCCTCACCACTGGTATAGTGCACCCAGCTAGAGGGGTGACTGACCTATGCCAGGGCAGTGGGTTGTAGGCATGGCACACAGAGGTGTGTGCCATGTCGACTCAACACTTTGTTCTGCACCAAAACACGCAGCCTGCAAAGGCAGTGTGTGTGTGTAAAGGTACAGGGATTCTAAGGGTGGCACAATAAGTGCTACAGCCCTTAGAGGTCTTCCCTGGTCACAGTGCCCTGGGTACCTGTAGTACCATTTACCAGGGGCTGACCTGTGGCCAGAGATGCCAATTGGGTACAGTTTTGGGGAAAGAACAAAGGCCCTGGGAACCTGATTGGTAGGGAACCAGGGCACATCAAGTCAAAGGGCATCAGTAGTCTGGCAAAAAGTGGGGGGGTTACTGCAACAGAAACCCACTTCCTTACACTATGTTCCTTCCCTAAAATTGCATTGAAGCCTAAACCCAATTGGCATCTTTGGCCACAGGTCAGCCCCTGGTAAATGGTACCACAGGTACCCAGGGCACTGTGACCAGGGAAGACCTCTAAGGGCTGCAGCACTTATTGTGCCACCCTTGGAGGTCCTGTACCACTACAATCACACACTGCCTTTGCAGGCTGCGTGTTTTGGTGCAGAACAAAGTGAAGAGTCGACATGGCACACACCTCTGTGCCATGCCTACAACCCACTGCCCTGGCATAGGTCAGTCACCCCTCTAGCTGGGTGCACTATACCAGTGGTGAGGGTACCGGTGCATGAGCCCTGTACCCCTACAGTGTCTAAGTCCATTCTTAGACATTGTAAGTGCAGTGCTGCCATTAAGAGTATATGGTGCTGGGAGTTTGTCACTACGAACTCCACAGCACCATAATGGCTGCACTGAAAACTGAGAAGTTTGGTATCAAACTTCTCAGCACATTAAACCCACACTGATGCCAGTGTGGAATTTAATGTAAAATGCACGACAGAGGGCATCTTAGAGACGCCCCCTGAAACTCGACCAACTTCTAGTGGGTTCCCTGACTGGTACACACCAGCCTGCCACCCGAGACATGTTTCTGGACCCCTAGGGTGGGAGCCTACGCTCCCGGAGCCCAGAAACAAAGCCTTTCCTGGGCGGAGGTGTTCACACCTCCCCCAGGCCAGGAAGAGCCATCTGTGGCAGGGGAGCTTCAAAGGCCTGGCAGCCTTTGTAATGCGACCTCCAGCCTCTCCTGCTATCAGGAGCAGGCCCCCTTCCAGTCTCCCCTCCCTTTCGGCTGGAAGACAGGCGGGAAAAACTAGCCAGCCCAGGAAGTGTGCCCACCTCTGCCAACGCCACCCCTAAGGTGGGGGAGGCGATGTGAAGCCCACTCTCCAGTGCTCGCCATCTTGCAGATGGCAGGCACTCCCCAATCAGGACTAGGGATTGTGCTCACTCCCCCACGTGGGGTGAGCACACCAAGGGTGTAGTCACCCTAAGGTCAGTAGCCCATTGGCTACTGACCTCAAGACCCCTAAAACGCCCCCTAAATACAGTATTTAGGAGGCAGCCCTGAACCAAGAACGCAGATTCCCGCAACCTAAGAAGAAAAAGGACGAAAGAAGACGCCCAGCAGAGGAGACTGCAGAGAACAACTGACTTGGCCCCAGCCCTACCGGCCCGTCTGCAGTTTCCAGAGATCCTGCGCCAAAAATCGTCTTGTCCTGCAGCCAGCGACCTCCAGAACCCCGGGGAGGACTGACTGCCTTCAACAAAGACCGGATCTCCTGTGAGCAGCAGCTCTGTTCAAAAGAAACACCAAACAAAGACTCCGAGCCTGCTGAGGAAAAAGAAACCCGACGCCTGGAACCTCCACTGCACCCGGTCGCCTACAGCCCGAGTTCAAGTGGCCCACCGGTCCCAGCGAGGTCCCCCAGCGCTCCAGAGTCCGAGTCCACCGTGGGTTGACCCCTCCAGGACTCCCCGACGTCGCCTGCAGCCTCTGCAGGGAGACACCCCCCAACCGCGAGTGGCTTGGTAAGGATAAATCCGACCTCAAAAGACACCCCTGCATCCAGCCGCCCTGCGCCCTGGAGAAAGGAACCCGCGGTGCACCTACGTTCCCGAGCCCTCCAACTTACCTGCCCAGCTGTTGGTTCCTCCTGGAAGTCTTCCTGGACCGAGCCTGCAGCTGAAAACCAAAACCGAAAATCCCCATTGAAAACAGGGCACCCGACACCAAACCAGCATCCTGCACCCAGCCGCCCCTGCGCTGCTGCACTTTTTGTGCTAAACAGGATCCCCTTTTGCCCTGAGCCTAACACCAGGAGCTTGGCTCCCACAACCTTGTGGCCTGCTCGCCAGCAGCCACCAACCGGAGGCCCCCTCTCCCCCATAGGATAACATTGGGCCTCAACACTCTGCACCCGACCGCCCTAGTGCCGCTGAGGATGCAACAAAAGTGCTTCACTGACCCTGGGGGACCCCTGAGTCTAACCCCAGAACCTTAACTCCCACAGTCGATAACTTACCTATGAACCGATAACCTACTTTTCCTCCATAGGATAACATTGACAATTTTTCTTCCAAAAGTGTGGAGTTTTGAAAACTAAAGATATTCTTTAAAAATCATACAAGTAACCAAAACGTAATTGCTTACCTGTTTGCAGGAAATGTCCCAGTGCTGAATCTAGGTATCCAGCACTGAGTTAGAAAAGTAACTTGAAAAGTAACTTACCTGCAATTTACAGAAAAAGCCTATTCATTCCAATGTACTGCATTTGCCAAGTGTTGCAACCTACTGCATCCCCTGTAAATCAAATCAAGTACAATTTCTATTGATTTTTAAAACTGTTCAACATATAGCATCGTATCACTGTAAAGTATTTCATGCTTACCTGTGCCAAGCCTGCTTGGTTCTAAAATAAAACGGTATATTTTTTTTTATACAAAACAATTGGCCTAGAGTTTAGTTCGAGTGTGTGAATTCATTTGCTGACAGTGTGTACATCAAATGCTTAACACTGTCCTCTGACACTGCCTTACTGCTCGACCAAGCTACCACCAGTAGAGAGTAAGGTTCTATCTAACTTTAACCTCTGCCTACCTTTGGAGTCACCTGGCCCCTATACACACTATACCTCATTTTGGTGTAGTATATATAGAGCCAGTTTCTTACACATAGGCCCTGGGTACCTGATTAGCAGGAGCCCAGGGCACACTCAGTCAAAGAACATCAGCAATTCAGCAAAAAGTGGGGGCATACCATGCAGAAAGAGGACACTTTCTCACAGTAAGTTGTTTCTTTACCACTTCTTCGTAGACTTTCGCCACACCAGGAAGGAGAGAGATGGGGCGATAGCGGACAGGGATTAATGGATCCAAAGAGGGTTTTTTTCAAAAGTGGCAGAATTTTGGCCTGTTTCCAGGCTGAAGGAACCACTGCCCCCAGTAGAGACAAATTGATTAGTCGGTTAACCTCGAGGTTAACTGTCTCTGCGACAGAGGACAACAGCCTGGCCAGGCAAGGGTCAGTTGGTGAACTCTATTTCAGAGACTTGAGGACCATCAATGAATCTGGCGGAGCAATGGGAAGAAAAGCCACCAGAGAGGCAGATGGTTGAGAAATAGCAAACGGCCCCGTTGGAGGCAGGATCCCTACTGCACAATGATTACTGGTGATAAAATTTGCCTGAAGAGCTTGAATCTTATCAATAAAGAAGCTGGAAAGTGTCTCGCACAAAGCAGCCGAGGCTGGAAGCGTAATAGTCTCTGCTCTGGGAGAAAGGAAGCTTTGAACAATCGAAAAGATTTCCTTGGAGTTGTTCCCAGAGAGAGCAATGCGCTCCGCATAATAAAGGCTTTTTGCTTGAGTTATTGATGGATAGTATGCTTTTTGAGCTTTCCTGAGGGCTATCTTGGCCATCAGGCAGTACTCCGGTCTCCACGAGCGTTCCAATTTTTTGTACCGTTGTTTCTGGACTTTAAGCTCAGTGGAGAACCAAGGTTTAGAAGGAGTATCCCTGGAGGGCCTATGCTGTGCCCTCGAAGACAGGCGCTCAACTGCCAGAGAAATCCAGCAGGTAAAGCTATCAAGAGCTCCCTTCAGGTCATTAAAGGAGGCTGGTCGTGTCTCTGCCAAGGCGAGACTGAAAGCCGCTGGATCTATTTTAGTGGGGAGTGTGCCATAGGGCCCTTGACAGGGCGGGCCTGGTGGATAGTTGCTCTCAATATGCCAGGGAAAATTAATCAGAAAATGATTGGAACAAGGCACTGGGAGAGGATCTCTGACAGCAATAGGAAAGTTAGTGCAAATCGGGTCAAGAATATGACCACCACGATGCGTTGGAGAGCCAACCCATTGTGTGAGCTGGGCGAAACTCTGAGTCCAGAAACTCCTGAGTGTCCCCTGCGTCCCCAGAGTCCAGGTGAATATTAAAATCACCAAGAAGTAGGAAGTGGGTAAAGCATAATGCACGGGTCATCCAAGGCTTTAAGAAAGGCACCAGCCGGGGAACTGAGTTAGACCGAGGTAAAACGGGCAGCATGGCTGGTGCTGGCCACCTTCGGGACGCTGACGGGCGCAGACGGGCTTGCCTTAGGCGCGCGTCCGCATTCTTGTAGTAACCCCTTCCGAACAACTAAGAGCACGCATGACCAAAAAATGGCATCTCTAGTTGTCCACCCGGGGGAACCGGAAGGGAAGAGGCAGCCGACCGGGCACACCCTATCCCTGAAATGAATGTAAATCTAATGTGCAAAGAGGAATTTTTTTAAATCAGGGCCAGTAAAAAACAATTTCCAGCGATGTGCAAAGCAAGTTTAAACATACAAATTCATACAGGTTCAGCAAGATTAATACAGAGCAGCAGTTTGTGAGCAAGGTAAGAGCAAGTAAAACAGAATTTAGTTACGAGGCACAAAGCCCTGGTGGTTCAAGAAAAAGCAGGCTGACAAAGTTGAACAAGTATGTGTGGATGAGTTGGCGTTGAAGGTGGAAGGGAAGCAGGATAAAAATAAAAACAAACTTGTGATGCTAAATGGCTAACTAGAGTTCCGGATTTTACTGTGGGAGACTGGGTCAAGATACGCAAACCAGGATTTTTGTCCAAGAGTGAGTCCAAGTTTGGCATAGCGATTAAAGTGGTCAAGGTCAACAGAAACAGTGTTGTCTTACAAGATGGAACAGTTTGGACTGTGAGGAGTATGGCTAAGGGTAAGAATGCGGCAAGCGTCATGTTGTGGAATAAGGACCATGTGAAAGAACTATCTGAAAGTGTGGGCTCCAGGAGTACTCGTGTCAGGAGGCCTACTGGCAGATTTGTTGATTATGTATAGTTCCCACACTGTTTGTGTAATTGTCTTATGTTGTTTTGTAAGGGGATAGGTGTGTTACATTTAGTGTACAATTTTATTTCTTGTTCCCTTTAAGTGTTTTTTTCTTCTAAATGCCTGTGTCATACCAGTTACTTACCTGGGTTCTGGATCTAGAATAATGGGGCATTTGAGAGTTGGACTGCCTGCCTGATGGTTGGTACTGTGCCGTCTCTGCAAATAAATCTTTGAAACTGTACTTGGATTGAAGACTATTACAGTTGGGTTACTAAAGCAGGTCAACAGCAATCCATTACTAAACATGTGCAGTGACCACTCTAAAACAGGTCCTGGCACAACCAACACATGGGAAAAGTGACTGAAGCCTAAGGCTGTGAGATGGAACATTTCTGATGACAGCACCTCTGGTGGGTATAGGGCTATCAATAGAAGATAGGAGTTTCTGAAGACACCCTCACAGTCAGCTAGAATTGTTACTAGGTAGCCACTCACTGGGGTGAAGGATACTAAGAACATAGCAACTTCCTGGAGTCTAGGAGCTTCTGATGACAGTGTCATAGGAGTAAAAGTTGTAGATAAGACTATCTGGTAGATATGAGGTTAGATTAAATGTTCGGCTATGCATTGTAGTAGTACACTGGTAACATGTTTGGGGACTATGGAGTTCTGAAAACAATACTTATTGAGATATAGGAATTACCAATCCGAGCATCTCTAGGAAATACAGGTTTCTGAAGAGATCCCGAACTGCAGGGGTAGGGGAGTAGAAGGGTGGGGGGGGGTTAATAGAGATAAGAAGGGCTGATAATCTGTGTTTCGGGAGTCTCTGTAGTTGAGAGGAATCTAGGACTGCTTCAGTTTAAAGTTAATATTTATAGAATTTTTGGACAGAAGGAACAAATTCTGCCAACTCAGCCAGTGATTGTGTGGGCATTCCATGGACATAGCTATCCAAGAGTGACAATGTCCAGTGTATGCGAGCTGCTAAGTACGCACCCAACATATTGACTCAATGCTCTGGATCATCAGTGAATGTCTCTGCAATACACAACTGATAGAGAATATCCAACACCCCCCCCAAACGTCCACCAGTTTAAGAATTTTTACACCTTCAGTCACTCTATACTACTTACCAATCATCATGTGAATACTCTCTGGCTCCAGACCAACTATAAACTTCCGCTTAAAGCTTATCCCTTCAAAATCCACATAGACCCGTCGAAGGACATCGAAGTCATCGGCACCAACCATCTGTGAAGCAACAGCAAGTATAAAAAGAGGGGCAGAGTGGAAAGCACACAACCCAAATTCAGTTGAAGAAAAGCATGGCTGACAATGAAAGATCAGAAGAATACAGGGGAGGAAAGGAGTTCAGAGTGGAAAAGAAAAGTCCTACTTACCCTGTAAGCATCTATTCATAGCGTGCACTTCTGTTGATCACATGCTTGGCATATTCCTGCTTTCTAGTGTTTTATTGGTTTGAAAAAGTCAAAAGTTACGATATACAGTGTGACTCCTCCTGGTGGACATACCGCATGGGCACAGACATGTTGGATTTTTTTTGCACAGCAGGTGGGGACTATGTATGGAGTGTCAACATAGGTGGGGCGACTTTGGCCACAGGGGGTCTATGTCCCTCAAAGGCCTCTTTGGTCCAGCAAAAGTCCAATCACCAATGGACTACTGGTCACAGGGCTCAAAGAAACCAGCTGTTCCTTTCTTTTGGCAATAATTCTACTTCTGCACGACTGCACTGCACTCGGACAACTCCTGGGTCCAGCAGACTCGGGTGCAACTTTTGGGCATCGACTCTTGGTCTCCCAGGCTACTTTGCGACAAGGAGAAATGATCGAGTGATCTGGGCTACTAACTCGTCCAGGCAGGCTTCCTCAGATTTTGTGGCCCTGTGCTACAAACAGTAAGCCAGACAACCACTCTTGAAGTCTCTGCTTCTTGCTGGGCTCGGTGGACTACTTCTCCTTGAGCAGGAAACAACCAGTCTTATCTACGCTAGCCCAAGGAGCAGAAGGTACAGTCCTACCTCAGTGCAGCCTCTCTGCAAGTTCAAAGGTCAGCAGGGCAGTCCTTCAGTTCTCTTCTCCAGTCCAAGCAAGAATGTATTTCTGAGGGAAAAGGATACCCCTTTTTTGCCCAAAATGTGCCCTTAGGTGCAGTTGTGATCAATACCCAATGGGCAATTGGATCCCGCGCGCCTGATGACATCTTCCAGTGACGTGCGGCATCTAGCTATCCCAGAATGCCCAGTGCTGCCCACTCTGAAGATTGCAGAACCCTCTCCAAGCGTGTGGAGCTTTGTAGCCCACCCCAAGGGTGTGTCTACCAGTGGGCTACAGACCCACAGGAAAACAAGTATGGCAACTGTTTTCCCTCTTTGTCCCCACTGCCAGCCTTAGGAATCAGGAGACCTGCTGAAGGGGGGACGTATTTCAAAGGAAGGTTTGGGCTTTGCAATTACCGTAAATGGAAAATTTGAGTTAGCAGTGAAAACTGTTCTAGCAGTCAACAGTGGCAGTCTGGGAGACATGTTTTACTTTGTCATACTTATGGTGGCTGTGAGTAAGTGCCTCTTGACATGGTTAGCCCCCCACATTTTGCCTGGTTTAGATGTAGTTTCGATTGTGGTGAACAGGGTTCCTGCCAACCAGGTCCCCTGGGCCAGTGCTTATCCCCTAAACATATCCACAATTGGTACTTCTGCCCCCTTGTAAGTCCCTGGTAAGTGGAATCCTGGGTACCTAGGGCCTGGAAGCATAAGAGGGTCCACTGGGATCCCCCCCCTCACTAGAACCATGCCACGTCAGCTATGAGGTAAAAAATGACAAAGTCGACATGGCAAACTCCCTGTGTGCCATAACAGTCAGCACTGCCTAAGATATAGGTATGTGACCCCTCAAACAGGCCTTACCAGCCCTAAGGCAGGGTTCACTATTGTTGGAAAACGAGGCAGCATCTGTGAGGCCTGCACAAATAACATGACTACATTTGTCCTTCACTGGGAACCAAACACCCAATTGTAGCGCCTGACTCTGAGGGTAGCGTTGCAGAGCAGTCTGAGGCTTACTCAAGGGAGGTGGTGTGGGCTAGTAATCGCCATTTGCAGGTGCGCAGAAATAACTCAATTGATTGTCCAGTCTGTACTTTGCTTTATAAAAGTAAGAGTACATTTATTAAACACACACTACTCAATACTATGCACCAATTTACAAATATACATAAGCTGTTGGAATTACTTTGTGACATTGCCTAACATCTCCACCCCTCCTGCAGGGGGTGGGGTCTAGTACCACCACTCCCATGTATGCACATCATCTTGCCCCCCAATGCAGTTAGTTGAACATAACCTGGAGCGAGGGCCTTGCGCACTGGCACCATCCCAGTGGCGACCCACCCCATTACCTCAACACGCATTAAAACTAGGTTCACCTGCCCTAGTGACATAACCCTGACTGAGCATCTTATATTGACCATACAGTATGCACCCCTACATCTTCAGGGCTAACAGTCTGGGTTGTTCCTCACTTAAGCGCAGCAGCAAGAATACATGTTTAAGCATTACTTTAAAGTGACAGTACTCATCACTTTTGTGGATCATAATGCATTGCAATTCCAGCCCCTAAAGGCATCACAGATGAAATCACAGGATTACGCATATACAGCCAGACACCCTAGCAGGAATGTCTGGCAACATAACCCCACTTTGCTTAGGACATCACCTTACACAGGTACTTCACATTGCACATGTGACCTTCAGTCCCTCTAAAAGAAATAACCTTAGTAAATGCACTACGGGTGCAATTACACCTCTTCACCTCCAGGGGATGCCCTTCTCCAGACATCCCCAACTCAGCCCTTCACTCCTTGTCACACTTCTCCATACAAAACACACAAGATGATGGACGGAATGTTGCACAATGGCAAACATTCACCCCCAGTCACACATCTGGGTTTAATCCATCGTTATTTTGCTTCACCACGCCACCCCAGTTCAGACATGGCCATATGCAAATCAGTCTTGACCCTGTGCCTCATGGGAACAGTCCAGACCGAACTGCCAAGCCATGTCTTCCCTGGACCGGAATCAAGCATCCTAGGACCGGTTTCGGCATTCAGCCCTCATCAGCCAGGATAGCCTGACTCCAGTGGCACAGTGAGCACGGGACCCACGTCTGGGCATACCCTTCCCACTTGGGGCGAATTGCAAAACACACAAGATGATGGACGGAATGTTGCACAATGGCAAACATTCACCCCCAGTCACAGATCTGGGTTTAATCCATCGTTATTTTGCCCAGACGTGGGTCCCGTGCTCACTACGCCACTGGAGTCAAGCTATCCTGGCTGATGAAGGCTGATAGCCAGAAACCGGTCCTAGGATGCTTGATTCCGGTCCAGGGAAGACATGGCTTGGCAGTTTGGTCTGGACTGTTCCCATGAGGCACAGGGTCAAGACTGATTTGCATATGGCTATGTCTGAACTGGGGTGGCGTGGTGAAGCAAAATAACGATGGATTAAACCCAGATCTGTGACTGGGGGTGAATGTTTGCCAATGTGCAGCATTCCGTCCATCATCTTGTGTGTTTTGCATTTTGCCCTATGTGGGAAGGGTATGCCCAGACGTGGGTCCCGTGCTCACTACGCCACTGGAGTCAAGCTATCCTGGCTGATGAAGGCTGATAGCCAGAAACCGGTCCTAGGATGCTTGATTCCGGTCCAGGGAAGACATGGCTTGGCAGTTCGGTCTGGACTGTTCCCATGAGGCACAGGGTCAAGACTGATTTGCATATGGCTATGTCTGAACTGGGGTGGCGTGGTGAAGCAAAATAACGATGGATTAAACCCAGATCTGTGACTGGGGGTGAATGTTTGCCAATGTGCAGCATTCCGTCCATCATCTTGTGTGTTTTACACTTCTCCATACACCCTCAGCTGTAGAACAAAAGTTCCAGCCCAGAAGGTGTTAAAATGCTGGGGTTGTTTCTGTTAAATCCCCAAGACACTTAGGGTGGGACTTTTCTCTTCGTGCTGGGGGGGGGGGGGAGGGGGGGAAGGGGTGCAGACTGCGCTTCTTCAGCAGCTCCCCCAGCACCCTTTTTCACACTTGAGGGTGACCCCCTCCTCTGGGGGCCACCAAGCACCAAAAACGATCCTTTCCCCATGCCTTGCAAGGCATTATGGGGCGCTTCGTGCTCCTTCGCGTGAATAATAGATGAGCGGCTCTCCCGCTGTGCCGGGGAGAGCCGTGCTGGTGGTGCTGGCGCTTCGCCACCTTGCTCCTTCCTCGGTGGGGGGCCCGGTCCCACCCGGACCCCAGGTGCGGGTAACTGCTCGGGGAGCCCACCCCTCGGCTTAGTTGTGCGGGGGCCGGTCCCACCCGGGCCCTGCGATGATCCAAAGCGTCTTCAGCAGGCCCCGGTCCCACCCGGGACCCGCGACGGCCTCTCTGCTTGGAGGGCAGCCTGGGGAGCCCACCCCCGGCAGCCCCCGCCGGCTCCCCACGCGGCCCGCACCCTCGTGTGCGGCCGTGGGAGCCTGCCGAACAGTTCTGGTGCAGACGCGTCTTTGTCTTCCGGTCCGGCTGGACCGCGGGGGAGTGCGGCAGCACTCCCCCAGCCTCCTCCCATTCTTCGGGGCCCGGGCCACCTCCTCCCGGGGGGGGGCACGACGGCGCTCCCCCCGACCTCTGGTTTGGCGGGGGCCAGGGTGGGCTCCTGGCACCCCGTTGGGGGTCATCTTCACGGGGAGCGCGGCGCTCCCCGACTTTGCTTCGGGGCCCGGGATGGGATCCCGGGCCCCTCGAGACCTCCTCGCGGGGGGGCCGCGACGGCGCTCCCCCGCCTCCCTCTTCGGTGGGGGCCAGGGTGGGCTCCTGGCCATCCTGCAGGGCACTTTTACAGGGAGCGTGAAGGCGCTCCCCAGCTTCCCTTCTTCTGGGGGCAGCCCCTGGGGACCTGACCCACCCCGGGGGCATCTGAGACCGGCGGCGGAGCCCCACGTGCTTTGTCGGTCTTCTTAGGGGTCAAAGGTCGCTCACCTTCCGGGGGCCATATCTCAGCCCCTGGGGGTCCGATCTGCCCCATTTTTGCGTCTTCTTGCTCCTGGTGGTGCCCCCCAGCCACTGGGAAGCACTCTCCTTCGCCCTCCGGGTCTCCAAGAGGGTGCATTCTGCAGGGAGCGGTCTTCACTGGCTCCCTGCGCCAGCCTTTCGCCTGGCTCTCCTCCTGGGCCTCTCCTCTCCCTGCGCAGAGACCCATGCTTCTGCGCACCGGTCCTGGGCTCTTCTTCTGGCGCGGTTAGGGCCCTGGGGGGCAGTCAGGGGGTTCCTCCTTCCAACTGCCCATTGCCAGGCTCCAGCACCTTCCGCCTCAGCAGACCACACCCCAGAGAGAGCTTCTCTTCCTGTGCAAGCACTTTTTAAAAGTTGAGTAGGGGGCTGGCAGGAAGTCTCTGTTGGTCCGATCAAACAGCGACATCACTTCCCTGCCCCTGCTCCCTCCTTGTCCAGCCTCTGGGTTCGTTCAAAATGGCGTCGTCCAGGGTCTCTGGCCACATGGTCTCTGAAACAAGAGCCCTTCCCTCCTTGGTGCAGCCTGGTGCCTGGCACCCAGTGATAGCTGCTGATGGATGAGCCTGTAGCCCCACCCATCTTCCCCTCGTGGAGAAGAGGCCTTAGCTTGTGGAAGAAAGGTTATCAATCCATCCAGCTGAGGTCAGCCCTCAGCCTGGCCCTGGTTATGACTGACTCAAAGAGAAATGTGACATTTCTGGATGACCCAAAAGCAGTACAAATATGACTTTGGACTCTGCAGAATACTCCTTTTCACATCCGCTACCGTGAACTTTAGTGCGTGTCTGGAATCTGTAGGCCTTATGAAAGTTAATCTAGCACATGGGCTCCACACCCCCATAGGGGAATAATGAAGTGAAAAACAGTAAAACACACTGACTTTCCCTGGCATGTTCCTTCCCAGTGTATAAAGCCTATTCCATGTCACCACCCAATTCTGCATAAGTCCTGCCACACCATTCACTTTGTAGCTGCTCCTAGACTGCGCACGCCAGGAATCTCCCCGGCGCAGCCCCTACACGTGTGCACACGCATGTACACAGGTGTCTGCATGTAACCAGCCCGGTGCCCCTTACTCCAGCTGCTGCACAGCGGCCTAGTCAAGCTAGGGGGACACCAGTAAAATCCACATGCAGTCTCTTTCATCATGAGTTCCCTGTGGGCGAGTCCCAACTTATGAGGCTCTCCCACAGTAAAAGCTCAACAAATAGGTGCTCAAAAAGCGAAAAATCCGGGCGGCCCATAGTGTCAGAACAACCTTCTAACTATATAACGCAATGTCGCGTCTCCTGGTTAGGAGACGTCCCCCTGAGCACAACGTCAAGCCTACAATCGGGTTAAAACTTTAAAGGAATGTCAAGTACACAAATTTAGTTCCTTGAATGAAATGTATAAATGCTGTAATTTATTAGTTGTAGTGATATTCAATCTTCATATCAGCACAACGATCCTGAATGCATTTCGGTGACGTCAATCAGAAGATTTAAATCAATTTTTCATTTCCCAATGCATTTCGGTCCATATCGGACCTTCGTCAGGGGACAAGCTCTACAAAAGAATGCCATAGGGGTATTGTTTTAGAGGAAGCCAAGCCATAAATCATAATGATCACATAATCAAAGATGATGGCACAAACCCATTGTCAATCAATCAATCAATCACGGCATTTATAGAGCGCGCTACTCACCCGGGAGGGTCTCAAGGCGCTGGGGGAGGGGGTAAGTTACTGCTCGAACAGCCAGGTCTTGAGCTGCTTCCTGAAGGAGAGATGGTCCTGGGTTCGCCGAAGGTGAGTGGGGAGGGAGTTCCAGGTCTTGGCTGCCAGGTAGGAGAAGGATCTTCCTCCGGCGGTGGTTCTGCGGATGCGTGGTACGGTGGCGAGGGCGTGGCTGGTTGATCGTAGCTGGCGTGTAGAAGGTCATGCGGTCGTTGAGGTACTTTGGGCCCAGGTCGTGGAGGGCCTTGTGTGCGTGGGTGAGGAGTCTGAACGTGATTCTCTTGCTGACGGGGAGCCAGTGCAGGTCTTTCAGGTGCACGGTGATGTGGCTGTGTCGGGGGATGTCCAGGATGAGTCGTGCGGCGGCGTTCTGGATGCGCTGGAGTCTCTTTTGAAGTTTGGCTGTGGTTCCGGCGTAGAGGGTGTTCCCATAGTCCAGTCGGCTGGTGACGAGTGCCTGGGTGACGGTCTTCCTGGTTTCAGTGGGGATCCATCTGAAGATCTTGCGGAGCATGCGCAGGGTGTTGAAGCATGAAGATGAGACGGCGTTGACTTGTCTGGTCATCGACAGGGAGGAGTCCAGGATGAAGCCCAGGTTGCGTGCGTGGTCCGTTGGCTTGGGCGCGGTGCCCAGGGCCGGGGGCCACCAGGAGTCGTCCCAGGCGGAGGGTGATGAGCCCAGGATGAGGACTTCCGTCTTGTCTGAGTTCAGTTTAAGGCGGCTGTTCCTCATCCAGTCGGCGACGTCTCTCATCCCGTCGTGTAGGTTGGCTCTGGCGGTGGTGGGGTCGTTGGTGAGGGAGAGGATCAGCTGGGTGTCGTCGGCGTAGGAGATGATGTTGAGGTTGTGTCGGCGTGCGATGGCTGCGAGGGGGCTCATGTAGACGTTGAAGAGGGTTGGGCTGAGTGAGGATCCTTGTGGAACGCCGCAGATGACTTCGGTGGCTTCGGATCTGAACGGGGGAGGCGGACTCTCTGGGTTCTTCCGGCGAGGAACGAGATGATCCATTCCAGTGCTTTCTCTCGGATTCCGATGTTGCTGAGGCGCTTCACTAGGGTGCGGTGGCAGACGGTGTCGAACGCCGCAGAGAGGTCCAAGAGGATGAGGGCAGCTGTTTCCCCGTTGTCGGTTAGGGTTACATGTTAATGTGTATTGGTGAAAAAACGAAATGAATAGGCAAACGAATCAAAGCACATAATGATGCTGCCCAGTGGGGTGAAGAAAATGTGAGTGTGATGATTAGAACAATAAACATACAAATGTGCATACCAGATGTAAACACAAACAACGGAATAGAAGCGCAATGCTTAAGGCAAATTAATCGGGCAGCGTAAAACATGCCTGTGCCAGTAAAGTAAATGAAAAGTGAACGTGATAGTAAAAACGCTGAACAAATCGCAAAGAAACCTTAGTGCATGCAAAATGTAAATGCATGAAAAACGACGGAGTGAAGACGTGATGCTTACGTTGTATTTATCAAATCAATTGCAAGATAAATAACGAGTAAACGAAAACGAAAACGTGCCCAAGAAAAAGTTTAAAGGCTCCTGCTCATAAGAGTGAGGTAAATGATATGTCATAAGCGCGTGAGAACTGCGGTTCTTACGAGTTCAGCTGCCATGCGTATTTCACAATGTGACGAAAAGGTGCAACTGGAACAGAACGCCCTGTGGTGTACGATTAAATAACAGTCAGTGAGAGAGGACTAAAACCAATGAGGGCGAAACCTAACAGTCGCCATCTTAGAAAGGTATACGAGAGTCAAGTTAAGACTATCAGGCATATAAATGTGATAGCGATGATGGGGTAAACAGTATACAAATAAAAACGCAAAGTAGTTGAGGCAAACCTCATGAGATAATAAACATTGAAGTAGGAAAATCAAAAATATTGCAGCAAAGATGAGAGAAAGGACAGGAAGCATGACAAAGAAAATATGGAAATGAGGGGGAACAAGTCCCTCTAAATGAAGATAACTAAGAAAACACTATAAAAAATACAGAAAGATGAAAAAAGGAAACTCAGACAGGTTAAATCAGATAAAGGTATGGAGGAATTAATGAGAAGATAACGTAGAAGGTACGTGACATACAAACGACAATACTAAAAAAAGGAAAAATGAGAAAACTGCGTAAGGTGCAAAAAGGACACAAAAGGGTAGATTACAGCTAGCACAAAAATTCCATGCAATCGTTGAGGCCATGGGGTTTGAGTCTGATCCAATGATTTTCTCGTTGAAGGAGATAGTTATCGTCTCTTCCTTCGATCTTCTCTATGGTTTACAACACCAAAAACTTCAAGTGAGAAATGTTGTGTTTGGCAAAGTGGGCAGCCACCACTGATTTCATGTTTCGAGTTCTGATGTTGCTCTTATGTTCATGAACTCTGGTTTTAACTTTCCTTTCTGTTTTGCCTACATAAACGAGGCCACAAGGGCATTTCAGAAGATCTACCACGTTCATGGTGTCACAGGCGGCGTTGACATGCAAGTTGATGTTCGTGCCCCTCATGGGATGTGATATCCATGATCCTTTAATGATGCTGTTGCAATTCCTGCAATTATGGCACGGTATTGTGCCATTGTATATAATCCGTTGTGTGGTGTTCAATGATTGCGTCAACAGATCCTTAACGTTATTTCCTCTTTTAAAGGCAAAGATGGGGTTCTCCGAAAAGATTCCCTTAAAATCAGGTTCCATGGCCATTATTGGCCAATGCTTGATGATGGTTTTTTTAAAATCTGTGGCTCATGGTGGAAAACTTAGATACTACCACCATGCGGTTTTGAACAGGCTTGTTGGTCTTGGTCAGTAGCTCTGTGCGATCTTGCAACATGCTGCGAGCTTTAGCTTGTTCCAAGATCTTTGATGGATATCCTCGCTGAGAAAACCTGGTTAACATGGCTTCAGTTTGTTGATCACAAATTTCCAGGCATGATACAATTCGTTTAACTCGCAGTAATTGAGAATATGGCAAGTGATTTTTAAGGGATGTTTGATGGTAACTGTTGAAATGCAAAAGATTGTTCCTGTCAGTGTGTTTGCGGAAGATGTTGGTTTCCAGTTTGTTAGAAACACGACTGATTTCGACATCCAAAAATGTTATACTTTTTTGATGGAACTCGAAGGTAAATTGTATTCTCTCATTAATGCTGTTGAGAGCGTGTAAAGCCTCAACCAAACCTTGTTGTGGTCCTTTCCATAAGATGAAAATATCATCTATGTACCTCAAGGATAAAAGGAC